>OY728128.1:58410647-59035647 GCA_963277665.1 Viscum album | reverse complement strand
CTCTTAAGGTGTATTCTTGTGTATTGATGGGGTATGTTACAAAACCCTATAATTAAGAATGTGTACATTATTTTTTATAAAATAATTAATATACTTTCTTCCATTATTGTATCATTGAAAATTAATATTAAGGAACAAGTAAATTTTTTTGTTAATATGAAAAATCATTAAAGAAATATTGTTTTATTATTTAAAGGATTTTTAAAAATAAAATTTCATAATAAAATATTATCATTAATTAAAATTTATTGAAAATATATTTTTGTATTATTTTTATGAATTAAAATAAATTTTTATTAAGACTTTTAAAAATGACATTGTCAAAAACCAGTCATTTTCTATTAATGTATGTTTCCCTATTAGAAGATAAAATTAACATATTAATATAATTAATTATTTAAAGTGAGTATTATTTTTTTAATCAGGACATTGAATATTTCTAAAGGTTAATTTTTCATAATTATCTGAGAAAGTAATTTTTTTGGGAAAAAATTTAATACCCAATAATTATATAGAATGTTTTACGAAATAAAAATGGACAAATTGTGACTTAATAATTACTATAAAATCTATCATTGGAAAAAAATATTTCCATTTTAAATAATGTATTTTTATGTTAATTTTAGTTATTTTATAAAGACTTAATTAATCCTCCTAAAACATATAATATATTTTTTTATTTTAAAATAATTTTTTGAGAGTGTGACTGACCTCGATATTTGCAGAAGAATTATTTTATTATCCTAGGCCATTTACCTTATGAAACCCTTTAGTCCAATAATTATTTTTAATATCCCTCAGAAAAATAATGGGATTGTTATTTTTGTTTTGAATACTTTATTTTGAAGTGTCCAAAACCAAAATAATAAAAAAACCCCTAGATTTACTTTATAACCCCAACCACATATCCATTTATCTTCACTAAAAGTCTATGGTTTATGACTACACACATCCCACCAATCCCTAGAGTCCTTCATGGTTTCTTGATGCTTTCAAGAACCACCTCCAAATCTCATGGAGTCACACACTAATGTAAGTGAACGTCATCATTCACTCTTATCTTTTATAAAGCATCCATTTTAATGTTATTCCTTTTAATATAATTTTTATACATTTTAATAAAATTTTCCAAATCCTTCTCACTATCAATTATACTTTTATGACATTAGATAACCTTTCACTATCATTTATCCTTCCAATGAACCATTATGGACACATGTAACCATGCCAAACTTTTTGTAAGTTTCATTCCATTATCCTATTTCTTCAAGATACATTACTATTTTACACTTTCAAATTCTAATTAAATATATTTGGGTATGTTTATTTATGTCTAATTTTATTTAAATTTCATGTTTAAATTATTATACACCCCTTTCTCTCTCATCAACCCATTTTACAAATTTCAATACGATTTCGTTTTTCTACTAAAATTACTCCATGATTTTCCAGTCCAAAATAATTGTGTGTTGAATACCATACCCATAATTATATAAATTTAATTTACCTTTACTAAAATATAATTATTGATTGTATAAATATATTGATGTATTAAAAATTACATTATCAGTGAGTAAAATATTTGGTTAATTGAATCCATGTTATATGATTAATTTTTCACACCTATGAATGTTAATTAATTGATTATGAAGGGTGCACCACGATAGTGCTCCAAAAAATTTTGTAATAGTTAGTTTCATGATATGTCACATTGGGATAGGTTGTTTTCTAGATTCATTATGTTACATTGTCCACCATGTTGTATTATTAAGGTTAATCCTTGACCTATGTTTATGATGTACTGTTTTAATTTACTGCCACATTTCCAATGTTATGATTATCATTTTATGTTAGGGATAATTATTGATGTTATTTTTATGCTCCCTTGATATTTCTATTGTATAATATATATTGTCTCCTTCATATTATGTCTTGTTTATTCCATTACCACGGTTTATATTTGACCCATTTCTTATGTATTTCCCCAGCTTATCCATTGTAGTATTAATTAATATGGAACATTTTAGTCATGTAAAAGAGGATTCAAAGAAGATGATTCTTTTAATATTGTCTGTTGTTATGTAATGTACCTAATTTCCATAGACACTAAACATATTAATATTCTGGGATATA
Source organism: Viscum album (assembly GCA_963277665.1). Classification (NCBI taxonomy): domain Eukaryota; kingdom Viridiplantae; phylum Streptophyta; class Magnoliopsida; order Santalales; family Viscaceae; genus Viscum; species Viscum album. The sequence goes on along the minus strand of OY728128.1, from coordinate 59,033,514 downwards.
TAAATTTTAATAAAACATGTATTAATGTGTTGTAAACACAATGGTTTTTATAGTTGGTATCAGAATATTGGATTAGGTATTTTTGGGATTGTGATTAGAAAAAAACTATTGAAATCGTTATGATTAGGGAATTATAGAGATATCCATTGGGAAAAGACTATTTTATAAGAAAAAATTACTATTTTTTGGTAATTATAAGGTAATTGTTTTTTCATTAAATACATAATTTTCTGGATGCCACAAGGGGATGTGGTTCTGGCATAGATATATCTAAGTGTAACAACTCCATCATGATTTTTTGGGCCGTGATCGGTGTAATCTCATACACAATAATGGACTGTACTGGGAACCTACTTTGACACTACCTTTGGAAATTCATTGGTAAACTCATAATCCCATTACGAAATATTATTATGGGAATTAAAATGACCATAAGAATACATTTTAGGGAAAAGATCATGGATAGTATACATTAGAGTATAAACTCATATGTTAAAGAGATAAATTTTATTTATATTTCATCCCTTTAATGTCATTGGATTAACCATTAGGTTTATTCATTTTTAAGATACTCGTCTCTAATTTCCTTCTGTGTTTTAGGCAATGGTCGGTAATTGGAGGAATCAAGAAGTCAACCGATGCTATGGTAAATATGATGATCACTTGAATGATTTTCCCAATCCAAAGGGAGTTGGAATCCAAAACATCATCATTATAATCATTCAATGAATACATGTTTGTAATATAAACTAAGATAATTGGGTGCACCAAAAACCCCCAAGCAAAAAAACCCCACCATCAACAGTTTCATGAGATAAAGGCCTCTTACTTTTAATGGAACATCTGATTCCTTGTTCATGGAATAATAAATTAATTTGAATGACAATATCTTCTCTATCCTACAATGTTGTAGATAATAAAGAGTTTGTTATGGATATTTATCATATAGGGAGATAATATAATCATGGGTGGGAATTAATCAAGAATATGAATCATTATTGTGATATCAAAATAATGGACTGGAAGGAGTTCTAAATATTGTTTTTTAACGATTACTTCCTCATACTATGTTTCATAAAATGGAAAAAGATTTCCAGGAACTCAAGATAAAATATGACGAATAAATTTTGGTGTATTATGAAAGCATTACCAGAAATGCACAAGATTCATTTGGTGTTGTTCATACCCAAGAATTCTAGGATGACCTTTTAATTGCTGGCCTAAATTGTATACTATGAAAATCCTTAGCGATCCATTATTGTGATAGCTATGAAGAAATTTTCGGATGTGCCCTCAAAGTTGAATTGTGGATTATAGAAAATCAGGGGCATTACGGGGATAATAATCATAATGTGGAGTTTAAATTTTTTTATAATAGAAAAATCCTTCGGTGCTATGAAATTTTAGCATATAACTAGTCAATGGTTTAGAATGATGCACCATAGAAATCGCCAAAGGGAACAAGGAAAGACTTTAGGTTTGAGAGATAAATTCACTAGGATAATGATTTCTGATAGGATAAACCCACCAATACTATAGTGGAATGAAATGCTTCATTTAACCCTCAACAGATTGTTCATTACTTCCACTATAAAGAACCAGGAACTATGAGAACTCGTGAACTTATCCAAGGGTTTTTTATGATATTCCACAACTTCCAAGGCATCAAGGATGAGGTTTTTCCATCAATACAACTAAGGTGAATCTTGAAAATGAATTTGTGACAATTATTCTAGGTATTAATTTATGAATAGTTAAAATACATTCTGATATTGGTTCTATGATTTAATTCATATCACAAATGTTTGTATAACTATATAAACACTAGCATAAAGTAGAAAAGTATATCATCCCAATTATATAACTAATCACATATCAAATTTTGGGGGATGAAATCCTTACCGAACCATGTCATTCTTTAGATTGATTAATTTTATGTAATTATATGCATGTATTGGATTTAACTATATAGATAAAACAAAAATTTCTTTGAGAAAAAATTTACCCTCCAAATTGAGAATCGACCCCCAATTCTATAAATGTGCAAGGCGGAGGATGAATATTCATTAGCACCATATTCTCATGTATGGATATTATAACCCGATGAGAAATATTTTATAGATAAAATGATTAATCTAGGGAAGGTATTATCCTAGAAGGAAATCCTATTGCGAGGAAATATGCTGATGTGTTTTCTGAGGAAATTCAGGTTCTTCTCCCAAGTTGACAGGTTTAATTTTAAATCCACCTTATAGTTGGTGCTTTTACAATATCCAAGAATCTATAAAAGATGGATATTTTTGAACATTGGGAAATGAAAAAAACATTTGGAGAGTATGGATAAAGGATTCATATTCCCAAGTATTCACCATGTGGGGCACTAATCCTCTAAATCACGAAGAAGGATTGTTCAATGAACTCTTGAATTGATTTTCATGAGCTAAAGAAGATAATGATATATAAAAATTATCATTTTCAATTGATTTTGGATTTGTTTGATCATTCATGTAGACATAGATTCTTCTTCAAGGAGGATATATGGTTGGTATATTTAAATTTTAGGATAATGAAGGATGATATCCCAATGACTTAATTTCGTATGAGGTATAGGCACTATGAGCTCATAATGAAGCAATTTAGACGTGCTAGTTCTCTAACAATCATCATAGAAATATTTAATAGACTCTTTAGAGATAATATCAATATGTTTTTGATTTTTTATATATGGTATTTTAACATATTTCCAATCAATGGTTGACTATGAGTATAATCTAAGAACTATGCAAAAAACATTTAGAAAAGAGATGATCTATGAAAAGTACAAAAAGTAAGAATTTTTTTATGGAAGTCTAATTCATGGGGAATATAATAAAATTTAATTTCATATCTATATATATTTGAATGAAAAAAGTTGAATGATGGATGAGGGAAATATTTGTGACATATATCTGTAGTTTCGTTTGTTTTGTTGGACATTATCACTGATTTCTGAGATGCTTCTCATGATTATCAAAATATCTTAATAAGTTAACTCAAATGGGAGTCAAATTTTAATGGAATGATGAATGTAAATAATGTTTAATAATTTTGAAAACAAGGGTCATCATTGCCCATGTACTCACACTACCCAAAAATTGAAATTTTTTAATTATTTTCAGAAATTATAAGATGATGGGATTAGGTTGCATGGTGATGAAAAATGTAAACGTAATATCCTTTGTTTGACGGATGTTAACAATTCCTTAGAGTAACAATCCATTGTATTATCTAGATTTTGAATTAGTGATATTAACCTTAAAATTTTGGTTTCATTATATCTTTTTTGATAACTATGGAATATATATAGATCAAAAAATTTAGAAAAATATATTCACACAGAATGAGTTGAATATGATCCATGAAAGATGGCTATAGATCATAATGGATTGTGAAACATAAATAATAATCATCTAGGGAAGGTGAAAAAGTAGAATATGCAATATGTAGATAGGATATAACACTTATCTCATTGATGATAAATGATAATGATCATATCTTCATCGACATAAATAGGATTGAAATGGGAATCATAAGTGATGACGCCTCATCAATCCTTAAAAAATTGATTGCTCAACCGTATATTTTGTAGAGGTTAATGGATGCTTGAAATATATATTTGGGAATTAAATAGAATGTAGAAAATTTAAGAAAAGGTAAATGCATGTAGTTCAATGTAGATGAATATAGAATTATGATATTTTGGTATATAATTTTTATTCCAACAAATACTGAGATAATGAGGTAACTATTGGATACTGTACATATTTATACATTCTCAATTCACCCAAGAATCACAATGATATGTCTAGATCTCTGAGAGAACTAATGTATGGATACCATGAAGATAATGATTTTTTGTTTAATCATAAATTGGCATCGTATATCTGCAAGTGATATCTAAAAGGAATAATTATGAGGGGATGATGCAACCACTACCCATACCCACATGGTTGTGGTAAAAATCATCATGGACTTTTCTAGAAGACTTCTGATGATTTCCAATGTAAATTAATTATATTTCTAATGTTTTGAATCATCTTACAATGAAATAAAACATCATTAAAATTCAAATGGATATCTCCCTTGATCATCATGAATAGAACTAAATCATAGAAGCAGAAAGGCTAAAAAATTTACCAATATTGATTATGTACGATCGAGAACCATTAATCTCCTATGTGTTTCGGAAAAGCCTAGACCATGCTCTAAACACTATTCTTAACATAAATATGACTTATAACCCTGAAAATAAATCCAATGTGAAATTCCTATTAAAATAGTTTATGACTTTGTTGAGAGGATTCACAATTGACATCAAAGGATGATTGGACCATCATCTCCCTCTGGTCGAGTTCTTATACAATAATTGATTCACTCGATCATCCAAATGAATATATATGAATCTATTTATGGGATGATACTAAAAAAGTAGACATATATAAAGGAATATGGTAATTGAAAAATATTAGTTCTTGAAATGATCGAAGAAATAATGGGTATGGTTAATACCATCCAGTACTATATCAATACTGGAAAAATCTGCAAAACATTTATGATGATAATATTCAAATAGCACTCAAACTGAACATGTATCATGTATATGACATATTCCATGTATCTCTCTTGATATTTTACATACTGAACCCATCACATGTACTAAATACATATGTTGTTGCATTAGAGTATGCCAATTCCCACTAGGATAAACTGGTGAGGATATGATATCATGGAGAAACAACTCAATGGAATAAGAAAATGCCCATCATCAATGTTTCTTGAAAAAAAAACAACATATTTGAATTAGAAACATGATAAATAAAGGAGGTGATTGTGTGAAGTTACAATCATATATTTTATTTTTCAAAAATAAAATTTTGAGGGAGAAATTTCTAATTCTGGATGACTGTAATGACCGAAAAAAATATGAATAAAATAACATTTAAAAAATTAAATTTATCATGTTTATATAAAAAACAAGGAATTATTTTATTTTATTTTATCCCATTGGATTTAATTGACCTTTAATTATCAATAAAATTTACAATAAATCTGTGTATTCTGATCACATGACTTTTATAAATACATGTCTTTAACAAATCCATTTTTCATTATTAAAGGAGGTGATAGACTCAACTAGTAGAATCATACACTATGTATCCAAATCATCAGAGCTTTTGTGGGTGGTATAATTTATGTGATTTCCCTATACTAATCCCATGCTAAGATCTAATAACATACGAATGAGTAAAACCATTTACAATAGAAGTTGAAGCTCATTGAGTTTACAATCCATACTATGTTCACTAAATGGCCCAATAAATGCCTTATCATCATGCACCTTACTCTTAGAGAGTATAATAATATATTTAACTAATATGTATCCATTCCCTATAATTTATAATATTTAATATATTTTGTATAATATATTGAATATATTTTCATCCAACTATTGTTACATGATAAATGATTTTTTAAGAAAAATATCTATTTTTTGGTTAGTAAAAAAATTAAATTAAGAAATCTAATTTCAATTAATAAATGTATTTTTAGAATAAATAATATTTTAAGAATATAAAATTATTAAATATGATTTACTGAATAAAAATGATCATATAATTTTTATGATGTCATATGTAATTTTTATAAGGGAAAAAGGTTATTTTCAAAATCTCATAATTATTAATAGATATATATTTTAAAATAAAAGATGAAATTAAAAATTTAGAAAATTAATTAGATAAAATGAATTTTATTTTTTGAATTTTTATATTTAATTTAAATAATGAATAATTTTTCATTATTTTCTTAAAAATCCACTTTTTGGGGTAAAAAGTAAATACTGTATAAAAATATGTTACGTTTTATGACAACATAATGACCAATAGTGATGTGATAAATTCAATAAAAGGGATACCTAGAAAAATATATAAATTTCCACTAAAAATAATATAATTTTATGTTTATTTGATTTAATTTAGAATGCCTTAATGAATCCACTATGTTTGGGAATATAGTTTATGACATAGAAATCACATATTTGAGAGTGTGAATCAACTCCACATAATTGATGGAATTATTTTATCATATTTAGACCAAGAACATATAAAATAATTTATGCCACTCCTTTTATATAAACCATGATATAAAGACATTATATAGATTGTGGTTTTGAATATTTTATTATGTAATGTGCAAAACCAAAATAATAATTAAATCCCCCTATATTCCAATATATTGCCATCCAAAATCAATATTCCCTTCAATAAAACTACGTGGAGCATGGCCACATTAATCTCTATACAACCTAGAATCCTCAAAAGTCTACCCATGATTTCATGAAGTCCCTCTCAAGCCTTAGTAGTCACACACCCAAGTAATGGAATATTTTCTTCAACTCTTATATTTTATAAAGCACTCTTTTTAATGTTATGTGTTTAATTTACATTTTAATATAATGGTATATATTATTCCCTATCCCCATTAATTTAAATTTTATATATAAATTAAAATATTTTCCCTTTAATTCTAAATTATCAATCTTATAAACCATTTTTCACAGTCGTCACCATACTGTACATTTGTGAGGATCCATTCTTTTCTCATCATTCATCCTGTTTCATTACTAGGTTACACCTTTAATTTAAAATTCCATATATTGGGTAATGTATTAACAGGTAACTATCTATATCAGTTTATGGTATAAATTATGAGAGACCAATTTCTTACCCATGTACTCATTATAGGAATTTCTATCTGATGTCATTATGCTGCCGAAATTTCACCAAGATTTTCCTTTCCAAAATAATTTGTTAGTGTATACCATACCCATTTTTCAATCGTGGGTATTCACCACTATGCAGATATACTTATTTATTGGATACATACATGAATATATTTATCATTGCATTATCATTTTATAAATTAAGATCTCGAATAAATCTATGTTATATGAACGATGTGGCACACATAAGCGTGAGAATGAAATGATTATGAAGGGTGATCCATGATAGTTCTCCAATTAATTTGGTAAGGGTTACCATCATGATATGTCAAGTTGGGATAAGGGGTTTACCGAAATCATTTATGGGAATTTTTTCATAGTGATTTCTCAGAGGGTTTCCCCCGGACATATATTTTTTATGTTGTGTTTTATGTTTTTTTCCACATTTCTGATGTTATATCTCAACCCTTTCATAATAAGTCCTTTGGTTATCTCATAATGTTTTTTAGAAGAATGAAAATTTTTATAATCTAAATTAATTTATCAATAATGAAATTTATTTTAATATTTTATGTTTTTATGTAATTTACCTAATTTCCCAAAGACAATATACATATAAATCTTCTAGGTTTTATTAAGGGTAATAAGACATGTATTAATGTCTAATAAAGAACATGGTTATTATAATGGTAATATATTTATATATATATATAGACACATATAAATATAAATTCACATGATGGGTCCAATCACAGTTTACTGGAATAATGTACCCAAGCATCAACTGTGGATTCAATTCAATATTTTTCATTATTATTTCCTTATTTTCATCGCTAGGATCAACATATTTCATGAGCATACACTTATAAAAAATAATTAATATGTTAATTATTGGGTTGTCATATTGAGATTATTTCTGCCTTCTATTTGTGAACATCAATTTGCATGAATTATTTTTGAATTCTATTTGGGTTTACCATAAATGAATGTTTGATGGGTCCATGTCCCATGTTTTTATGATCAAGTGAGTCTCATTATTTGAACTCTTTTGACTACGATCGAGCATCATTGTAGTTTCATGGAGACTGAGTATACGGTATATCACATAGTTAGTTGGATTTCATAGTAATTTTATCCCATTTATCATTTTTCACTGATATATTTGTATGGTCAGAGTAGTGGGTTCCCAGTGATTTTATTCTGAATAGGACTTTTAGGGTTTTATATATTCTCATTTATTATTTCATCATGTTTTTTTCTATCTACTTACTTCATAAAAACATAATTTGTATACAAATTTTGTTAAATCTATTAATTGTCACAATTTTTACTGGTGTATTATGGTATAGGCAATGCATAGGAACACCCCATGCTCTTTCAATTATTCAGATGAATTTCTCAATGGGAGAGTCACACATTAGGCCTTCCATAAAACTGGCATCAAGATCCCATTTAGTAGCATTTGTGATGAGATGTTAAAAAGTGTAATCGAATTTTTTATTTTCCCATTGTAATACTATATTGGGTATATAAGACATGAGTATTATAAATGTGTCTAATTCTATGAAAGATATCAAAATGGTGGATCCAACATAGTTTTTTTTTGTAAGAATTCATAGTTTTTAGAGATATGAGACTGTTGTTCTTATATGTACTGTGACTGTTGTATATTATTTTTTTCCTTTACCAAAACACATGATTTGGGGATGTTTGAATCATTTTTTTGGCGTTATTACCATTTTCAAGAGGCTAGGTATTTATTTTCACTGTTGGACACCAAACGAAATAATCATCTCATGCAAAAAAATTCTCTCATAGGATTGAAATATTATTATAATTATTTTATGTGGTTTTAATAATTATATGGTCCAATTATTCATCCTGTTAACAAATTTAAAATGTTCTTTCATGTATATATTCTTTTGGAATCATACTCAGTTGATTGAAAATATATATTTATTTCACCCTAATGTCATGTGATGTGGATCAATAGTGAGACGTTTGGTGGTGAGTGTGAAGATAAAGCCATTATGAATGTGATTGTTTTGACTCAATTAGTTCAATACAGAAATCATTCCCATATTTTAAAACCATTTTAGGGTGTTGTTTCCGAATTATCATTTATATAGAATGTTAGTAACAAACTATCTAGTGTTTTACTAAATAGCATGGAATGAAATTCAACTAAATAAACATTCTTTTGTGGTTTTCGTTACACACTGTTGATTACAACATTGTTAGATTCTAGGTTTCCTCTAACGAAATATACACATATGTTATATTACTATATATTTACACATTCTCATATTAAAATTTTAATATCATATGTGTTCATAACGGGGCCTATATAGAGAAGTTCCATGAGTGTAAACTCTAAGAGAATCAGGTCCTAGTCCGAAAATTATGGGGGTTTTTATCATGTTTTCCATTTTTTCCCTAATTATCGTGTATAGATTATATATATTTTTCTATGGGATTAGAAATGATGACTATGTTTTGAATATTGATAGCAACAACATGGTGGGAGACTACTATGTCATTAGTTTAGACTCAGATCCTTTTAGGTTGGCATTCATTTTTATAGAGTAAACCTTGCTTGATTTATTGTCCTGCGTTTTATATAACATTTTCCTAGTGAGTGACTTTATACACTCATTTAGTCTGATTTATTATTATTACTCATCTTTTGTGATATATGGCTATTAATGGATATGGATATGATGAAGCACTATGGATTCATTAGAATAAATACATGGATTTCTGTGGTGGACTATTATGGTTCCTATAACTATTTAATAGTGTATATATAATTTCTAATGTATTAAGATTGTGTCTAGAGGTTCATTAATGGAATAAAATTAGGTAAAAGTCAGTTATGGAATAAATCATGGATCATATAATGTGTGTAATTTTTGAAGGGTCTTTTAAATGGTGATTCAAGATTTTCAAGACTAAAATTCCATGTATGATGGCTAGCATAGACCTATGAAGGATAGCACATATAATCATGATTTATGTTATTAAGATATGATGATTATGCCATTGAAGTATAAATTAGTGAGTAACTATTTGTGATCAAAGGAATGAATTTTTCACGTCATTCGGTATGGAATACTTCCATAGGGGATATGATTTTAATGAGGAATTTCCATCCATGGTGAAGGAGTTCTCAACAACGAAATGGGTGTTGTATGATGGTTGACCTAGGAAAAGACTTGGGCATTAATTATTGAAGGATGTTATTTTTTGGATTTGGTTAAACGTGATTATAAAATTATTGATTTTAGGTTTTATTAAGAGAGTACTATGTGTTCCCAAATATAGATTCTTTGTTAACTCGTAATTAAAGAATATTATTATTTATCTCAACATCATATTCATTATGATGAGAGGGTTTCTCCACTACATCGACATTATATTATATCAAAACATAATAAATACATGATAAAATAAACTATTGAGGATGTGATAGAGGAGTGGTATAATTTATGCCATATGGTTGTGGAGTACCCCATTGGCCCATTAAGGATAGTGAAAATTAGTTTTTGTTGGATTTGTTCTTTTTATATGGGCCACATAGCTCATATTTTTTTGACATGATGATATAAGGTTTCCTATAGTAGGGAGTTCTAGATTGGTTGTGGATAAGAGAAATCCTTAATTGAAGAGTTGTTGATGGTATCATATTGTTCATTTAATAATCAAAATATCATGTTTTTATGGATTCTCAGGATTAGAGAATGGATGTCTTTTTAAAATAATTGATCCTTATGGATGATTCTAGTTTTGGATAGGATTTGTAAGAACCTGGATCTTCATTTTAGGTATGTTTTTCCTTTTCAGGTCCTTTTTTAGAAAAAGTTGAAAATCTGGAAATTTTCAAATTACACTCCTTGTACATTATAAGTACATGTCGTGTACTTTGATGCTGCGTATGGTTGTGTGATGGTTGTTTCTGATCCACCCACATGGTTTGTAAGGGCGATGTGGAGGCCTCTAAAAGCGGAGTACGGAATGGTCATGTTTACACAGTGTTCCCTAGAAGTACACGCTGTGTAGTTTCCGTTTTTCATTAAATGTACCAGGGTCGCTCCTAATTGACAGAAACAACTTCTTCTCAGGATTCTTCGACCTGGGGAATCTGTATGGCTGCGAACATCCACTAAGCCCTAGACAATCTGCCCGTTCTCCTAATAGACCCCCGTCGATTGTGTTGGAACCACAGTGGTGAGATCTTCCTTCATCTTGAGTATCATTCCATGATTTCTCCTCTTTCTCGAGTTGTCGTGGGTTGATTGTTTTGTCAGTTTTCATATATCTACATCGTTCTAAGGAGAATCAAGCCTCGGGGTTCAAGTATATTGATCTCAAAGCATCATGGTAGGTGGTTTGTGCCCTACCTTTCGATGTCATTGAGTTTTATGTTCAAATTCCACCAATACCCATGAACGAGGTATTGCGTTTTTACCTTTTTGAGCCTATGTTTTTTCTACCATGATTGTATGCTTGTGTAGAGGTATTTAGATCATAGTTGTGGATAATTTCTATGCAAGGATGTTTTTTCCATGCCTCCGTTCTTGTTATAACCTTTGGGTCATGTTATCCTTGGGCCTTATGCATGTTTTTCATACCTTGTGACTCCAGGATGGAATGATATTCTTTTCCAGCTTTTTTTGTTGTAGACTAGTTATTCAAATAACTCTATAGGTGTACTTTGTCCATATAGCATTATTATACACTGTCTGGCATGGGACTGTGAGAACCTGGTGTTATAGACTATAAGGGATAGACCGAGTGAGCTTCCCAAAGAATCATGGATATTATAGACTACAGGAGGGTAGTCCGAGTGGCCTTTCTTAGAGAGTCTTGGACATTATAAATATATGGGATAGACCGACTAATCTTCTCATAGAGTCATAGATATTACACACTACAAGAGGTTAGACTAAGTGATTTTCTTCAGAGAGCCTTTACTTTGTTAAATTTCATTAAAACCCTTCCAGGCTAGAGAAGGAATTGACTGAAAGAGCTTCCTTAGAGAGTCTGTGATAGACCTAAGACTATAAGAGAAATCGAATGATAGAGCTTCCTCATAGATTTTATAGACCTTGGGGATATAAGAGGGTTAGACCGCGTGATCTTCCTCATATATTCCCTAACTACCCTCGACTATAAGGGGAAATGACCGAGAGATATTCCACAGAGAGTCTTATAATTTCATATGACCATACCAGAGGGGTTAGGATGAGTTCACTGACCAGAGGGTTGTTGGTACTTCTTTGATAGGACTAGAGTGGTTTGCTGTGAGTACATCTAAGTGGGTTTGCTGTTGTGGGTTGTTGTTGCATCACTGTTGCTTGTGGTTCTGTGGATTGATTACCGTTTCATATCACTATGATACTACTTACTGATTACTGCCTGTTGTTTACTAGTACTGTTTACTGCTTGTGTACTATTACCTACCATATTCTCACTGACTTTTAGGCACAGATCTTTGGGTGGTTGCATATTGATATTTAGTCTCACACCCTATTTGGTTTATGCTTTGGGCCCAAATAGACTATGTTGTTGCAGGTATAGAAAAGGGCATGCGCCCTTCGAATTTTGGTACTTGATTGCTTTGGAGCATGAGAGCATGGGACCAAGACGAGGCTTGTGATGCTGAGGAGTTTCTTATCTGTATACTTTTCATTGTAATTTGATTTAGTATTGTATTCAGATTTGTTACTTGTTTCGTAGCATTCCTATACATATTTATCATGTATCATTTCATATATACATGTGTGCTCTAGCTGTTTATTGTTTTAGTCTTCCGCTGTTTAGTATTCTTTGATATTTACTGCTTCCTCTATTTGTTTGCTTTGTTTACTTCCACAGTGTACTCTGCCAATGATGGCATAGTTTCTCCACTAATAAATCCAAGGACCTCACTTATAGTCAGCATCATATGGAATTTGTGGAAATGTGCATGAGGCCATGTGACCAACCGGGTACGGGGCACCTCTGGGTGGCTTCCAAAGCCGGGACGATACAAAGTGGAATCAAATGATTTCATTTCCCTTGAATAACTATTTGGTGCCTTTATCCCAAGATAGGACGAATTCGGTACATGGAAATAAGTTTTTCCTAGGAGTAGATAACCTGTGTACAGGGAAAAGCCATACTACCTCGTTTATTTCAATTTTATTGGTTTGTAATTTTACAGTTGATATGATTCCACCTTGAGAGACTCACATGATGTGTGTTTTTACTGTTGATATTGTTGAGGATCTATTTCTGTCGCAACTCGTTGAGATGAGGGTATACCATCTAATGCATCATATAGGCATTTGTTAGAAATCACATGTCATCCATTCTTTCCATGCCATATAGGGTGGATTAGAGATTTCATGTTGTTGTGATATACATTGTGTATATTATGAATTTTTTTGTGATAAATGCCTGATAGAATCCCTGTAGTTTGATAGAGGAATTGTTTGTATTGATCCTTTCTTAAATGACCGCCAAATTTTGATTCATGAGTTGGTATGGGCCCTCCTGAATTATAAATTGGTGGATCATTGAATTGTTTCCCATGCATATGATATTTATGAGATTCCAAGCATTGCTTCAAAAGGAGTATGGGACCTCATGAATCATAATTTGGCACCTTCAGGTTTGTCTTTCAGTTTTTTCTAGGCTTCGTTGCAGTTTCTGAGCTACTGCCCAGAAAAACCCAGAATACACGGGATGAACTTGACTACACGCTGTGTAGTTTTAAACTGTGTCACTGACTGTGTGAGAAGAAACACGGGGTGGTGAAATCGTTTTGAAACAATCCATGTACAGTAGTTACACGCTGTGTATTAGTGAGCCGTGTACCCAATTGTTTCACAAACAACATGGGTCGGGGACACAGTGTTGGTTACATACATGCCATGTAGTCTTGTTCTAGGTACCCGGATGTGTCACTAAAAACAAGGGATGGATTTATCTCTCCTATACATGTCGTGTTTGTTTAGAACATGCCATGAAAAGGTCAGCCATGTAGCCGACCGTGTAACTAACAACTCGGGTCACCAAAACCATGGATAGTACATATCGTGTCCTTAGTGAACACGCCATGTAGTCTAGGATTAAGAGGACCATGTCAGTTATCCATGTGATGAGACTCAGGTAGAGAAATGGAGATGAGGTATGCACCGTGTGTGGGGACAACACGCCGTGTAGTCTGGGGTGTTACGCGACCAAAGGTGGCAAGAGTACTAGCCCATGTGTACGACCTTAAGGAACACGCTGTGTAGTTTTCATACACACCGTGTAGTCGTGTTTAGTAAACTTTAGTTTTTCATTCTCTTGTTTCCGTTTTGTACTCTTGTGTTCTCTGTCCTTGATAATCCTTATCTATGGTGTGCTTTTGATCTTTCAGTGTTATGCCTCCGAGACGTCCTCTGGGGGTACGTCTGCTGCTAGATGTTGATCTGACACTGGATATGGTCGATTAGGGATCACATGAAAATCCTCATGCTGTTCCAGTCTTGGAACAACCAATTATACCGGTTTCAGGCGCCAAAGCGCAGTTCATGGAGGACTTCCTAAGGATGATGTATACCTTTCTGGGAGCACTGCCTCCTGCCCCATCGATGGCCGAGTTGACATGAGTTTTCTAGAAGCAACATCCTCCTGCATTCTCATGGGATGGAGAACCACAGGCTACAGAATCATGGCTAGAGGCCACAATGACCATCTTTGAGAACCTAAAGATACCTCCAGAGAAAAGGGTAAAACTGGCTACTTATATGCTCTAAGACACTACCAAGAGGTGGTGGGAGGTGATCTCATAGTTAGGGTGCCAGCAAAGTATGACATGGGATGAGTTTCAGCTCATCTTTTGCGATAAAAGTTATCCGGAAACCTTGAGGGCCGACCGATCTCGGGAGATTATGAGTCTCGAGCAGGGTACTCTTTCTATTATAATGTACTCGTCTCATTTTACCAAGCGGCAGCGCTTCACGCCAACTCCAACGGGTTCTGATTTTTTCCGGGATAGGAATTTTGTGGATGGTCTCAGGAAAGTGATCCATTCCCAGGTAAATATCTTTAGGTTTACATCGATATCCTCTACCGTCAACTAGGAGCTAATCACTTAGTGCAATCTGAGAGATTCTGGAGTAGTGATCCATGGTTGTTTGACATCTAGATTCAGGGTTCGTCCTTCAGATAGTAGGAAGCGCCGCAATGATTCTGCTCAAGGAGATCAGGGTAGGTGGAATGTACATTCGGGTAGCCATGTTGTATGCTACCAGTGTAGTAGGAGTCGACATACTAGGCCCCAGTGCCTGAGAGACCCGATGGAGTACAGATCTTGCAGAAAGATGGGAAATCTTCCGCATTTTTGTCAGATCTTCTCACATACAGCTAGGGATAGATGTTCTTCTATGACCCCAGGTACATGGTATGTATCACTAGTTTCTCACCAGTCTGGAAACTGGAGTTCTTACGGTCGTTCGGGCTGACGTGGAGGTCGCGGTTGTGGTGTTCAGTCACCTGGTTACCAGTGACAGTAGAGTGGATCAGCTCAGAGTGGTCATCCAGGGGTGTCAGGCCGCGGTACATGCGATAATTTCTCCATGGAGAAGACTTATTAGGAGCAGGATCCCGACCATTCATCAGTTTGAGGTACGATCATTGTTTCCTCATCTTTATCTTCAGCACTTTTCGATACTGGTACTTTGAATAGTTTTATCTTTGTTGCTATTGTGGAGATCCTTGGGCTCTGTATCTTTTCGTCTTCCTACATGTTGACTCAAGATACACCGTTGGGGGTGATGAAGTATAGCGTAAGTTAGTACAAAGAGTTCCCTCTTGAGGTTGCAGGGCGACACTTCATATGGGACCACTATATCCTATAGATGATAGGCTATGATGTCATTCTCGGTATGGACTGGCAAGTTCCATTCCAGGAAGTTGTCTATTTCTATCACAATAGGGTGAGTTTGGTATAACTTGAGGGAAGATCATTTCTTCATAGAGGTGAGTGGGATGTCCAAGCGGTTAGAGCTAGACCAGAGCATCACCAGCTATGAGGAGTTACAGCCCTGATTTCCAGTCTTTGTCTAGATGACCATGGGACTTCACAGTTAGACTTTCCTCCAGTGGTGGATCATCTCAGTGATGTCATTCCAGAGGACTTTTCATGTTTTCCTCTAGAGAGTGAGGTATACCTCTCGATTGATCTCGTGCCAGGAGCGGCAACGGTGTCTATTCCTCCTTATAGGATGGCTAAAACTGAGTTGCAGGAGCTCAAGAAGTAGTTGTAGGAGTTTTAGGAAAAGGGTTTCATCCAACCCAGTACATCGCATTGGGGTTCGCCTTTAAAGTTTTTGAAGAAGGAAGAAGACTCCCTTAGGCTTTACATGAATTAACGGAAGCTGAACCAATTGACGGTCAGGAACAGATATCCCTTCCCGAGGATAGATGATCACTTTGATCAGCATCGAGGAGCCCGAGTGTTCTTGAAGATCGATTTGAGGTCCAGATATCATCAGTTGCGCATTAGTCCACCAAATATACCTCTCACATCTTTCAATAGCAGGTATGGTCTATACGAGTATATGGTCCTGCCATTTGGTCTCAAAAATGCGCCAGTAGTTTTTATGGCACTGATGAACCGAGTGTTCCATCCATACTTGGATTCATTCTTGGTGGTTTTTCTGGATGAAAGCTTGGTGTACACTCACACTCAACATGACCATGCTACCCATCTTGAGATCATTCTGAGTACATTGAGATAACATTAGTTATATGGTAAGTTCTCAAAATTCTGCTTTTGGATGTATCAGATTCACTTCTTGGGTCACGTTATCTCAGAGACAGGACTATCTGTAGACCGAGAGAAAGTGTGAGCAGTAGTTTCTTGAGAGCAGTCGAAGAATGTCTTTGAGGTGCAGAGATTTCTAGGGATTTCGGGATACTATAGGCATTTTATACAGGACTTTTTACTTCTTAAAGCACCGCTGATAGGTCCGACTAAGAAGGGTGCACCACGATAGTGCTCCAATTTTTTTTTTAATAGTTAGTTTCATGATATGTCACATTGGGATAGGTTGTTTTCAAGATTCATTATGTTATATTGTCCACCATGTTGTATTATTGGGTTAATCCTTGACCTATGTTTATGATATAGTGTTTTAATTTACTGCCACATTTCCAATGTTATGATTATCTTTTTATGTTAGGGATAATTATTGATGTTATTTTTATGCTCCCTTGATATTTCTATTGTATAACATATATTGTCTCCATCATATTATGTCTTCTTTATTCCATTACCACTGTTTATATTTCACCCATTTCTTATGTATTTCCCCAGCTTATCCATTGTAATATTAATTATTATGGAACATTTTAGTCATGTAAAAGAGGATTCAAAGGAGATGATTCTTTTAATATTGTCTGTTGTTATGTAATGTACCTAATTTCCATAGACACTAAACATATTAATATTCTGGGATATATAAATTTTAATAAAACATGTATTAATGTGTTGTAAACACAATGGTTTTTATAGTTGGTATCAGAATATTGGATTAGGCATTTTTGGGATTGTGATTAGAAAAAAAACTATTGAAATCGTTATGATTAGGGAATTATAGAGATATCCATTGGGAAAAGACTATTGTATAAGAAAAAATTACTATTTTTTGGTAATTATAAGGTAATTATTTTTTCATTAAATACATAACTTTCTGGAGGCCACAAGGGGATGTGGTTCTGGCATAGATATATCTAAGTGTAACAACTCCATCATGATTTTTTGGGCCGTGATCGGTGTAATCTCATACACAATAATGGACCTTACTGGGAACCTACTTTGACACTACCTGTGGAAATTCATTGGTAAACTCATAATCCCATTACGAAATATTATTATGGGAATTAAACTGACCATAAGAATACATTTTAGGGAAAAGATCATGGATCGTATACATTACAATATAAACTCATATGTTAAAGAGATAAATTTTATTTATATTTCATCCCTTTAATGTCATTGGATTAACCATTAGGTTTATTCATTTTTAGGATACCCGTCTCTAATTTCCTTCTGTGTTATAGGCAATGGTCGGTAATTGGAGGAATCAAGAAGTCAACCGATGCTATGGTAAATATGATGATCACTTGAATGATTTTCCCAATCCAGCGGGAGTTGGAATCCAAAACATCATCATTATAATCATTCAATGAATACATGTTCGTAATATAAACTAAGATAATTGGGTGCACCAAAAACCCCCAAGCGAAAAAACCCCACAATCAAGAGTTTCATGAGATGAAGGCCTCTTACTTTTAATGGAACATCTGATTCCTTGTTCATGGAATAATAAATAAATTTTAATGACAAGATCTTCTCTATCCTTCAATGTTGTAGATAATAAAGAGTTTGTTATGGATATTTATCATATAGGGAGATAATATAATCATGGGTGGGAATTAATCAAGAATATGAATCATTATTGTGATATCAAAATAATGGACTGGAAGGAGTTCTAAATATTGTTTTTTAAAGATTACTTCCTCATACTATCTTTCATAAAATGGAAAAAGATTTCCAGGCACTCAAGATATAATATGACGAATAAATTTTGGTGTATTATGAAAGAATTACCAGAAATGCACAAGACTCATTTGGTGTTGTTCATACCCTAGAATGCTAGGATGACCTTTTAATTGGTGGCCTATATCGTATACTATGAAAATCCTTAGAGATCCATTATTGTGATAGCTATGAAGAAATTTTCGGATGTGCCCTCAAAGTCGAATTGTGGATTATAGAATATCAGGGGTATTACGGGGATAATAATCATAATGTGGAGTTTAAATTTTTTTTATAATTGAAAAATCCTTCGGTGCTATAAAATTTTAGCGTATAACTAGTCAATAGTTTAGAATGATGCACCATAGAAATCGCCAAAGGGAACAAGGAAATACTTTAGTTTTGAGAGATAAATTCACTAGGATAATGATTTCTGATAGGATAAACCCACAAATACTATAGTGGAATGAAATGCTTCATTTAACCCTCAACAGATTGTTCATTGCTTCCACTATAAAGAACCAGGAACTATGAGAACTCGTGAACTTATCCAATGGTTTTTTATGATATCCCACAATTTCCAAGGCATCAAGGATGAGGTTTTTCCGTCACTACAACTAAGGTGAATCTTGAAAATTAATTTGTGACAATTATACTAGGTATTAATTTATGAATAGTTAAAATACATTCTGATATTGGTTCTATGATTTAATTCATATCACAAATGTTTGTATAACTATTCAAACACTAGCATAAAGTAGAAAAGTATATCATCCCAATTATATAACTCATCCCATATCAAATTTTGGGGGATGAAAACCTTACCGAACCATGTCATTCTTTAGATTGATTAATTTTATGTAATTATATGCATGTATTAGATTTAACTGTATAGATAAAACATAAATTTCCTTGAGAAAAAAGTTACCCTCCAAATTGAGAATCGACCCCCAATTCTATAAATGTGCAAGGCGGAGGATGAATATTCATTAGCACCATCTTCTCATGTATGGATATTATAACCCAATGTGAAATATTTTATAGATAAAATGATTAATCTAGGGAAGGTATTATCCTAGAAGGAAAGCCTATTTCGAGGAAATATGCTGATGTGTTTTCTGAGGAAATTCAGGTTCTTCTCCCAAGTTGACAGGTTTAATTTTAAATCTACCTTATAGTTGGTTCTTTTACAATATCCAAGAATCTATAAAAGATGGATATTTTTGAACATTGGGAAATGAAAAAAACATTTGGAGAGTATGGATAAAGGATTCATATGCCCAAGTTTTCACCATGTGGGGCACTAATCCTCTAAATCACGAAGAAGGATTGTTCAATGAACTCTTGAATTGATTTTCATGAGCTAAAGAAGATAATGATATATAAAAATTATCATTTTAAATTGATTTTGGATTTGTTTGATCATTCATGTAGACATGGATTCTTATTCAAGGTGGATATATGTTTGGGATATTTAAATTTTAGGATAATGAAGGATGATATCCCAATGACTTAATTTCGTATGAGGTATAGGCACTATGAGCTCATAATGAAGCAATTTAGACGTGCTAGTTCTCTAACAATCATAATAGAAATATTTAATAGAATCTTTAGAGATAATATCAATATGTTTTTGATTTTTTATATATGGTATTTTAATATATTTCCAATCAATGGTTGACTATGAGTATATTCTAATAACTATGCAAAAAACATTTAGAAAAGAGATGATCTATGAAAAGTACAAAAAGTAAGATTTTTTTTATGGAAGTCTAATTCATGGGGAATATAATAAAATTTAATTTCATATCTACAGATATTTGAATGAAAAAAGTTGAATGATGGATGAGGGAAATATTTGTGACATATATCTGTAGTTTCGTTTGTTTTGTTGGACATTATCACTAATTTCTGAGATGCTTCTCATGATTATCAAAATATCTTAATAAGTTAACTCAAATGGGAGTCATATTTTAATGGAATGATGGATGTAAATAATGTTTAATAATTTTGAAAACAAGGGTCATCATTGCCCATGTACTCACACTACCCAAAAATTGAAAATTTTTAATTATTTTCAGAAATTATAAGATGATGGGATTAGGTTGCATGGTGATGAAAAATGAAAACGTAATATCCTTTGTTTAACGGATGTTAACAATTCAATAGAGTAACAATCCATTGCATTATCTAGATTTTGAATTAGTGATATTAACATTAAAATTTTGGTTTCATTATATCTTTTTCGATATCTAGGGAATATATATAGATCAAAAAATTTGGAAAAATATATTCACACAGAATGAGTTGAATATGATCCATGAAAGATGGCTAGAGATCATAATGGATTGTGAAACATAAATAAGAATCATCTAGGGAAGGTGAAAAAGTAGAATATGCAATATGTAGATAGGATATAACACTTCTCTCATTGATGATAAATGATAATGATCATATATTCATCGACATAAATAGGATTGAAATGGGAATCATAAGTGACGACGCCTCATCAATCCTTAAAAAATTGATTGCTCAACCGTATATTTTGTAGAGGTTAATGGATGCTTGAAATATATATTTGGGAATTAAATAGAATGTAGAAACTTTAAGAAAAGGTAAATGCATGTAGTTCAAAGTAGATGAATATAGAATTATGATATTTTGGTATATAATTTTTATTCCAACAAATACTGAGATAATGAGGTAACTATTGGATACTGAACATATTTATACATTCTCAATTCACCCAGGAATCACAATGATATATCTAGATCTCTGAGAGAACTAATGTATGGATACCATGAAGATAAAGATTTTTTGTTTAATCATAAATTGGCATCTTATATCTGCAAGTGATGTCTAAAAGGAATAATTATGAGGGGATGATGCAACCACTACCCATACCCACACGGTTGTGGTAATAATCATCATGGACTTTTCTAGAAGACTTCTGATGATTTCCAATGTAAATTAATTATATTTCTAATTTTTTGAATCATCTTACAATGAAATAAAACATCATTACAATTCAAATGGATATCTCCCTAGATCATCATGAATAGAACTAAATCATAGAAGCAGAAAGGCTACAAAATTTACCAATATTGATTATGTACGATCGAGAACCATTAATCTCCTATGTGTTTTGGAAAAGCCTAGACCATGCTCTAAACACTATTCTTAACATAAATATGACTTATAACCCTGAAAATAAATCCAATGTGAAATTCCTATTAAAACAGTTTATGACTTTGTTGAGAGGATTCTCAATTGACATCAAAGGATGATTGGACCATCATCTCCCTCTGGTCGAGTTCTTATACAATAATTGATTCACTCGATCATCCAAATGAATATATATGAATCTATTTATGGGAAGATATTAAAAAAGTAGACATATATAAAGGAATATGGTAATTGAAAAATATTAGTTCTTGAAATGAACGAAGAAATAATGGGTATGGTTAATACCATCCAGTACTATATCAGTACTGGAAAAATCTGCAAAACATTTATGATGATAATATTCAAATAGCCCTCAAACTGAACATGTATCATGTATATGACATATTCCATGTATCTCTCGTGATATTTTACATACTGAACCCATCACATGTACTAAATACATATGTTGTTGCATCAGAGTATGCCAATTCCCACTAGGATAAACTGGTGAGGATATGATATCATGGAGAAACAACTCAATGGAATAATAAAATGCCCATCATCAATGTTTCTTGAAAAAAACAACATATTTGAATTAGAAACATGATAAATAAAGGAGGTGATGGTGTGAAGTTACCATCATATATTTTATTTTTCAAAAATAAAATTTTGAGGGAGAAATTTCTAATTCTGGATGACTGTAATGACCGAAAAAAATATGAATAAAATAACATTTAAAAAATTAAATTTATCATGTTTATATAAAAAACAAGGAATTATTTTATTTTATTTTATCCCATTGGATTTAATTGACCTTTAATTATCAATAAAATTTACAATAAATCTGTGTATTGTGATCACATGACTTTTATAAATACATGTCTTTAACAAATCCATTTTTCATTATTAAAGGAGGTGATAGACTCAACTAGTTGAATAATACACTATGTATCCAAATCATCAGAGCTTTTGTGGGTGGTATAATTTATGTGATTTCCCCTATACTAATCCCATGCTAAGATCTAATAACATACGAATGAGTAAAACCATTTACAATAGAAGTTGAAGCTCATTGAGTTTACAATCCATACTATGTTCACTGAATGGCCCAATAAATGCCTTATCATCATGCACCTTACTCTTAGAGAGTATAATAATATATTTAACTAATATGTATCCATTACCTATAATTTATAATATTTAATATATTTTTTATAATATAATGAATATATTTTCATCCAACTATTGTTACATGATAAATTATTTTTAAAGAAAAAACTTTATTTTTTGGTTAGTAAAAAAATTAAATTAAGAAATCTAATTTCAATTAAAAAATGTATTTTTGGAATAAATAATATTTTAAGAATATAAAATTATTAAATATGATTTACTGAATAAAAATGATCATATAATTTTTATGATGTCATATGTAATTTTTATAAGGGAAAAAGGTTATTTTCAAAATCTCATAATTATTAATAGATATATATTTTAATATAAAATATAAAATTCAAAATTTAGAAAATTAATTAGATAAAATGAATTTTATTTTTTGAATTTTTATATTTAATTTAAATAATGATTAATTTTTCATTATTTTCTTAAAAATCCATTTTTTGGGGTAAAAAGTAAATACTGTATAAAAATATGTTATGTTTTATGACAACATAATGACGAATAGTGATGTGATAAATTCAATAAAAGGGATACCTAGAAAAATATATAAATTTCCACTAAATATAATATAATTTTATGTTTATTTGATTTAATTTAGAATGCCTTAATGAATCCACTATGTTTGGGAATATAGTTTAAGACATAGAAATCACATATTTGAGAGTGTGAATCAACTCCACATAATTGATGGAATTATTTTATCATATTTAGACCAAGAACATATAAAATATTTTATGCCACTCCTTTTATATAAACCATGATATAAAGACATTATATAGATTGTGGTTTTGAATATTTTATTATGTAATGTGAAAAACCAAAATAATAATGAAATCCCCCTATATTCCAATATATTGCCATCCAAAATCAATCTTCCCTTCAATAAAACTACGTGGAGCATGGACACATTAATCCCTATACAACCTAGAATCCTCAAATGTCTACCCATGATTTCATGAAGCCCCTCTCAAGCCTTAGTAGTCACACACCCAAGTAATGGAACATTTTCTTCAACTATTATATTTTATAAAGCACTCTTTTTAATGTTATGTGTTTTAATTTACATTTTAATATAATGGTATATAATATTCCCTATCCCCATTAATTTAAATTTTATATATAAATTAAAATATTTTCCCTTTAATTCTAAATTATAAATCTTATAAACCATTTTTCACAGTCGCCACCATACTGTACATTTGTGAGGGTCCATTCTTTTCTCATCATTCATCCTGTTTCATTACTAGGTTACACCTTTAATTTAAAATTCCATATATTGGGTAATGTATTAACATGTACCTATCTATATCAGTTTAAGGTATAAATTATGAGAGACCAATTTCTTACCCATGTACTAATTATAGGAATTTCTATCTGATGTCATTATGCTGCCGAAATTTCACCAAGATTTTCCTTTATAAAATAATTTGTTAGTGTATACCATACCCATTTTTCAATCGTGGGTATTCACCACTATGCAGATATACTTATTTATTGGATACATACATGAATATATTTATCATTGAATTATCATTTTATAAATTAAGATCTCGAATAAATCTATGTTATATGAACGATGTGGCACACATAAGCGTGAGAATGAAATGATTATGAAGGGTGATCCATGATAGTTCTCCAATTAATTTGGTAAGGGTTACCATCATGATATGTCATGTTGGGATAAGGGGTTTACCGAAATCATTTCTGGGAATTTTTTCATAGTGATTTCTCAGAGGGTTTCCCCCTGACATATATTTTTTATGTTGTGTTTTATGTTTCTTTCCACATTTCTGATGTTATATCTCAACCCTTTCATAAGTAAGTCCTTTGGTTATCTCATAATGTTTTATAGAAGAATGAAAATTTTTATAATCTAAATTAATTTATCAATAATTAAATTTATTTTAATATTTTATGTTTTTATGTAATTTACCTAATTTCCCAAAGACAATATACCTTTAAATCATCTAGGTTTTATTAAGGGTAATAAGACATGTATTAATGTCTAATAAAGAACAGGGTTATTATAATGGTAATATATATATATATATATACAGACCCATATAAATATAAATTCACATGATGGGTCCAATCACAGTTTACTGGAATAATTTACCCAAGCATCAACTGTCGATTCAATTCAATATTTTTCATTATTATTTCCTTATTGTCATCGCTAGGCTCAACATATTTCATGAGCATACACTTATAACAAATAATTTATATGTTAATTATTGGGTTGTCATAATGAGATTATTTCTTCCTTCTATTTGTGAACATCAATTTGCATGAATTCATTTTGAATTCTATTTGGGTTTACCATAAATGAATTTTTGATGGGTCCATGTCCCATGTTTTTATGATCAAGTGAGTCTCATTATGTGAACTCTTTTGACTACGATCGAGCATCATTGTAGTTTCATGGAGACTGAGTATACAGTATATCACATAGTTAGTTGGATTTTATAGTAATTTTATCCCATTTATCATTTTTCACTCATATATTTGTATGGTCAGAGTATTGGGTTCCCAGTGATTTTATTCTGAATATGACTTTTAGGGTTTTATATATTCTCATTTATTATTTCATCATGTTTTTTTCTATCTACTTACTTCATAAAAACATAATTTGTATACAAATTGTGTTAAATCTATTAATTGTCACATTTTTTACTGGTGTATTATGGTATAGGCAATGCATAGGAACACCCCATGCTCTTTCAATTATTCGGATGAATTTCTCAATGGGAGAGTCACACATTAGGCCTTCCATAAAACTGGCTTCAGGCTCCCATTTAGTAGCATTTGTGATGAGATGTTAAAAAGTGTAATCGAATTTTTTATTTTCCCATTGTAATACTATATTGGTTATATAAGACATGAGTATTATAAATGTGTCTAATTCAATGAAAGATATCAAAATGGTGGATCCAACATAGTTTTTTTTGTAAGAATTCATAGTTTTTAGAGATATGAGACTGTTGTTCTTATATGTATTGTGACTGTTGTATATTCTTTTTTTCCATTACCAAAACACATGATTTGGGGATGTTTGAATCATTTTTTTGGCATTATTACCATTCTCAAGAGGCTAGGTATTTATTTTCACTGTTGGACACCAAACGAAATAATCATCTCATGAAAAAAAATTCTCTCATAGGATTCAAATATTATTATAATTATTTTATGTGGTTTTAATAATTATATGGTCCAATTATTCATCCTGTTAAAAAATTTAAAATGTTCTTTCATGTATATATTCTTTTGGAATCATACTCAGTTGATTGAAAATATATATTTATTTCACCCTAATGTCATGTGATGTGGATCAATAGTGAGACGTTTGGTGGTGAGTGTGAAGATAAAGCCATTATGAATGTGATTGTTTTGACTCAATTAGTTCAATACGGAAATCATTCCCATATTTTAAAACCATTTTAGGGTGTTGTTTCCGAATTATCATTTATATAGAATGTTAGTAACAAACTATCTAGTGTTTTACTAAATAGCATGGAATGAAATTCAACTAAATAAACATTCTTTTGTGGTTTTCTTTACACACTGTTGATTACAACATTGTTAGATTCTAGGTTTCCTCTAACGAAATATACACATATGTTATATTACTATATATTTACACATTCTCATATTAAAATTTTCATATCATATGTGTTCATATCAGGGCCTATATAGAGAAGTTCCATGAGTGTAAACTCTAAGAGAATCAGGTCCTAGTCCGAAAATTATGGGGGTTTTTATCATGTTTTCCATTTTTTCACTAATTATCGTGTATAGGTTATATATATTTTTCAATGGGATTAGAAATGATGAATATGTTTTGAATATTGATAGCAACAACATGGTGGGAGACTACTATGTCATTAGTTTAGACTCAGATCCTTTTAGGTTGACATTCATTTTTATAGAGTAAACCTTGCTTGATTTATTGTCCTGTGTTTTATATAAAATTTTCCTAGTGAGTGACTTTATACAGTCATTTAGTCTGATTTATTATTATTACTCATCTTTTGTGATATATGGCTATTGATGGATATGGATATGATGAAGCACTAGGGATTCATGAGAATAAATACATGGATTTATGTGGTGGACTATTATGGTTCCTATCACTATTTAATAGTGTATATATAATTTCTAATGTATAAAGATTGTGTCTAGAGGTTCATTAATGGAATAAAATTAGGTAAAAGTCAGTTATGGAATAAATCATGGATCATATAATGTGTGTAATTTTTGAAGGGTCTTTTAAATGGTGATTCAAGATTTTCAAGACTTAAATTCCATGTATGATGGCTAGCATAGACCTATGAAGGATAGCACATATAATCATGATTTATGTTATTAAGATATGATGATTATGCCATTGAAGTATAAATTAGTGAGTAACTATTTGTGATCAAAGGAATGAATTTTTCACGTCATTCTATATGGAATAGTTCCATAGGGGATATGGTTTTAATGAGGAATTTCCATCCATGGTGAAGGAGTTCTCAACAACGAAATGGGTGTTGTATGATGGTTGACCTAGTAAAAGACTTGGGCATTCATTATTGAAGGATGTTATTTTTGGATTTGGTTAAACGTGATTATAAAATGACTGATTTTAGGTTTTATTAAGAGAGTACTATGTGTTCCCAAATATAGATTCATTGTTAACTTGTAATTAAAGAATATTATTATTTATCTCAACATCATATTCATTATGATGAGAGGGTTTCTCCACTACATCGACATTATATTATATCAAAACATAATAAATACGTGATAAAATAAACTGTTGAGGATGTGATAGAGGAGTGGTATAATTTATGCCATATGGTTGTGGAGTACCCCATTGGCCCATTAAGGATAGTGAAAAATAGTTTTTGTTGGATTTCTTCTTTTTATATGGGCCACATAGCTCATATTTTTTTGACATCATGATATAAGGTTTCCTATAGTAGGGAGTTCTATATTGGTTGTGGATAAGATTAATCCTTAATTGAAGAGTTGTTGATGCTATCATATTGTTCATTTAATAATAAAAATATCATGTTTTTATGGATTCTCAGGATTAGAGAATGGATGTTTTTTTAAAATAATTGATCCTTATGGATGATTCTAGTTTTGGATAGGATTTGTAAGAACCTGGATCTTCATTTTAGGTATGTTTTTCCTTTTTAGGTCCTTTTTTAGAAAAAGTTGAAAATCTGGAAAATTTCAAATTACACGCCTTGTACATTAAAAGTACATGTCGTGTACTTTGATGTTGCGTAAGGTTGTGTGATGGTTGTGTCTGATCCACCCACATGGTTTGTAAGGGCGATGTGGAGGCCTCTAAAAGCGGAGTACGGAATGGTCAAGTTTACACCGTGTTCCCTAGAAGTACACGCTGTGTAGTTTCCTTTTTTCATTAAATGTACCGGGGTCGCTCCTAATTGATAGAAACAACTTCTTCTCAGGATTCTTCGACCTGGAGAATCTGTATGGCCGCGAACATCCACTAAGACCTAGACAATCTTCCCGTTCTCCTAATAGACCCCCGTCGATTATGTTGGAACCACAGTGGTGAGCTCTTCCTTCATCTTGAGTATCATTCCATGATTTCTCCTCTTTCTCGAGTTGTTGTGGGTTGATTGTTTTGTCAGTTTTCATATATCTACATCGTTCTAAGGAGAATCAAGCCTCAGGGTTCAAGTATATTGATCTCAAAGAATCATGGTAGTTGGTTTGTTCCTTACCTTTCGATGTCATTGAGTTTTATGTTCAAATTCCACCAATACCCATGAACGAGGTATTGCGTGTTTACCTTTTTGGGCCTATGTTTTTCTTACCATGATTGTATGCTTGTGTAGAGGTATTTCGATCATAGTTGTGGATAATTTCTATGCATGGATGTTTTTTCCATGCCTTCGTTCTTGTTATAACCTTTGGGTCATGTTATCCTTGTGCCTTATGCATGTTTTTCATACCTTGTGACTCCAGGATGGAATGATATTCTTTGCCAGCTTTTTTTGTTGTAGACTAGTTATTCAAGTAAATCTATAGGTGTACTTTGTCCATATAGCATTATTATACACTGTCTGGCATGGGACTGTGAGAACCTGGTGTTATAGACTATAAGGGATAGACCGAGTGAGATTCCCAAAGAATCATGGATATTATAGACTACAGGAGGGTAGTCCGAGGGGCCTTTCTTAGAGAGTCTTGGACATTATAAATACAGGGGATAGACCGAATGATCTTCTCAGAGAGTCTTAGATATTACAAACTACAAGAGGTTAGACTAAGTGATTTTCTTCAGAGAGCCTTTACATTGTTAAATTTCATTAAAACCCTTCTAGGCTAGAGAAGGAATTGACTGAAAGAGCTTCCATAGAGAGTCTGTGATAGACCTAAGACTATAAGAGAAATCGAATGAGAGAGCTTCCTCATAGATTTTCTAGACCTTGGGGATATAAGAGGGTTAGAACGCGTGATCTTCCTCAGAGATTCCCTAACTACCCTCGACTATAAGGGGAATTGACCGAGCGATATTCCACAGAGAGTCTTATAATTTCATATGACCATACCAAAGGGGTTAGGTTGAGTTCACTGACCAGAGGGTTGTTGGTACTTCTTTGATAGGACCAGAGTGGTTGGCTGTGAGTACATCTAAGTGGGTTTGCTGTTGTGGGTTGTTGTTGCATCACTGCTGCTTGTGGTTCTATGGATTGATTACCGTTTCGTATCACTATGATACTACTTACTGATTATTGCCTGTTGTTTACTGGTACTGTTTACTGCTTCTGTACTATTACCTACCATATTCTCACTGACTATTAGGCACAGATCTTTGGGTGGTTGCATATTGATATTTAGTCTCACACCCTATTTGGTCTATGCTTTGGGCCCAAATAGTCTATGTTGTTGCAGGTATAGAAAAGGGCATGTGCCCTTCGAATTTTGGTACTTGATTGCTTTGGAGCATGAGAGCATGGGACCA
Organism: Viscum album; assembly: GCA_963277665.1. Classification (NCBI taxonomy): domain Eukaryota; kingdom Viridiplantae; phylum Streptophyta; class Magnoliopsida; order Santalales; family Viscaceae; genus Viscum; species Viscum album. The sequence continues at coordinate 59,003,853 of OY728128.1, read as the reverse complement.
AGACGAGGATTGTGATGCTGAGTAGTTTCTTATCTGTATACTTTTCATTGTACTTTGATTTAATATTGTATTCATCTTTGTTACTTGTTTCGTAGCATTCCTAGACATATGTATCATGTATCATTTCATATATACATGTGTGCTCTAGCTGTTTATTATTTTAGTCTTCCGCTGTTTATTATTCATTGATATTTACTGCTTCCTCTATTTGTTTGCTTTGGTTACTTCCGCAGTGTACTCTGCCAATGATGGCATAGTTTCTCCACTAACAAATCCAAGGACCTCACTTATAGTCGGCATCATATGGAATTTGTGGAAATGCACATGAGGCCATGTGACCAACCGGGTACGGGGTACCTCTGGGTGGCTTCCAAAGCCGGGACGATACAAAGTGGAATCAAATGAATTCTTTTCCCTTGAATAACTATTTGGTGCCTTTATCCCAAGATAGGACGAATTCGGTACATGGAAATAAGTTGTTCCTAGGAGTAGATAACCTGTGTACATGGAAAAGCCATACTACCTCGTTTATTTCAATTTTATTGGTTTGTAATTTTACAGTTGATATGATTTCACCTTGAGAGACTCACATGATGTGTGTTTTTACTGTTGATATTGTTGAGGTTCTATTTCTGTCGCAACTCGTTGATATGAGGGTATACCATCTAATGCATCATATAGGCACTTGTTAGAAATCACATGTCATCCATTCTTTCCATGCCATCTAGGGTGGATTAGAGATTTCATGTTGTTGTGATAGACATTGTGTATATTATGAATGTTGTTGTGATAGATTCCTGATAGAATCCCTGCAGTTTGATAGAGGAATTGTTTGTATTGATCCTTTCTTAAATGAACGCCAAATTTTGATTCATGAGTTGGTATGGGCCCTCCTGAATTATAAATTGGTGGATAATTGAAATGTTTCCCATGCATATGATATTTATAAGATTCCAAGCATTGCTTCGAAAGGAGTATGGGACCTCATGGATCATAATTTGGCACCTTCAGGTTTGTCTTTCAGTGTTTTCTAGGCTTCATTGCAGTTTCTGAGCTACTGCCCAGAAAAACCCAGAATACACAGGGTGAACTTGACTACACGCTGTGTAGTTTTAAACCGTGTCACTGACTGTGTGAGAAGAAACACGGGGTGTTGAAATAGTTTTAGAAACAATCCATGTACAGTAGTTACACGTTGTGTATTAGTGATCCGTGTACCCAATTGTCTCACAAACAACATGGGTCGGCGAAGCTCGTGTAGTACACATAGTGTTGGTTACGTACATGCCATGTAGTCTTGTTCTAGGTACCTGGATGTGTCACGAAAAACAAGGGATGGATTTATTTCTCCTATACATGCCGTGTTTGTTTGGAACACGCCATGAAAAGGTCATCCATGTAGGCGACCGTGTAACTAACAACTCGGGTCACCAAAACCTTGGCTAGTACACATCGTGCCCTTAGTGAACACGCCGTGTAGTCTAGGATTAAGAGGACCATGTCAGTTATCCATGTGATGAGACTCAGGTAGAGAAATGGAGATGAGGTATGCACCTTGTGTGAGGAAAACACGCCGTGTAGTTTGGGGTGTTACGCGACCAAAGGTGGCAAGAGTACTAGCCCATGTGTACGACCTTAAGGAACACGCTGTGTAGTTTTCATACACACCGTGTAGTCGTGTTTAGTAAACTTGAGTTTTTCATTCTCTTGTTTCCGTTTTGTACTCTTGTTTTCTCTGTCCTTGATAATCCTTATCTATGGTGTGCTTTTGATCTTTCAGAGCTATGCCTCCGAGACGTCCTCTGGGGGTACGTCTGCTGCTAGATGTTGATCAAACACTGGATATGGTCGATTAGGGATCTCATGAAAATACTCCTGCTGTTCCAGTCTTGGCACAAACAATTATACCGGTTGCAGGCGCTAAAGCGTAGTTCTTGGAGGACTTCCTACGGATGATGTATACCTTTCTGGGAGCACTGCCTCCTGCCCCATCGATGGCCGAGTTGACATGGGTTTTCTAGAAGTAACATCCTCCTACATTCTCATGGGATGGAGAACCACAAGCTACAGAATCATGGATAGTGGCCACAATGACCATCTTTGAGAACCTAATTATACCTCCAGAGAAAAGGGTAAAACTGGCTACTTATATTCTCTGAGACACTACCAAGAGGTGGTGGGAGGTGATCTGATAGTCAGGGTGCCAGCAAAGTATGACATGGGATTAGTTTCAGCTCATCTTTTGCGATAAAATTAATCCTGAAACCTTGAGGGCCGACCGATCCCGGGAGATTATGAGTCTCGAGCAGGGTAATCTTTCTATTATAATGTACTCGTCTCATTTTACCAAGCGGCAGCGCTTCATGCCAACTCCAACGGGTTATGATTTTTTCCGGGATAGGAATTTTGTGGATTGTCTCAGGAAAGTGATCCATTCCTAGGTAAATATCTTTAGGTTTACATCGATATCCTCTACCGTCAACTAGGAGCTAATCACTGAGCGCAATCTGAGAGATTCTGGAGTAGTGATCCATGGTTGTTTGACATCTAGATTCAGTGTTCGTCCTTCAGATAGTAGGAAGCGCCGCAATGATTCTGCTCAAGGAGATCAGGGTAGGTGGAATGTACATTCGGGTAGCCAGGTTGTATGCTACCAGTGTGGTAGGAGTCGGCATACTAGGCCCCAGTGCCCGAGAGACCCGATGGAGTACAGATCTTGCAGAAAGATGGGCAATCTTCTGCATTTTTGTCAGATCTTCTCACATACAGCTAGGGGTATATGTTCTTCTATGGCCCCAGGTACATGGTATGTATCACTAGTTTCTCACCAGTCTGGAAACTGGAGTTCTTACGGCCGTTCGGGCTGACGTGGAGGTCGCGGTTGTGGTGTTCAGTCACCTGGTTACCAGTGACAGTAGAGTGGATCAGCTCAGAGTGGTCATCCAGGGGTGTCGGGCCGCGGTACATGCCATAATTTCTCCATGTAGAAGACTTATTAGGAGCAGGATCCCGACCATTCATCAGTTTGTGGTACGATCATTGTATCCTCATCTTTATCTTCAGCACTTTTCGATACTGGTACTTTGAATAGTTTTATCTTTGTTGCTATTGTGGAGAGCCTTGGGCTCTGTATCTTTTCGTCTTCCTGCATGTTGACTCTAGATACACCGTTGGGGGTGATGAAGTCTAGCGTAAGTTAGTACAATGAGTTCCCTCTTGAGGTTGCAGGGCGACACTTCATATGGGACCACTATGTCCTATAGATGATAGGCTATGATGTCATTCTCAGTATGGACTGGCAAGTTCCGTTCCAAGAAGTCGTCGATTTCAATCACAATAGGGTGAGTTTCGTATCACTTGATGGAAGATAATTTCTTCATAGAGGTGAGTGGGATGTCCAAGCCGTTAGAGCTGGACCAGAGCATCACCAGCTATGAGGAGTTACAGCCCTGTTTTCCAGTCTTTGTCTAGATGACCATGGGACTTCACAGTTAGACTTTCCTCCAGTGGTGGATCATCTCAGTGATGTCATTCCAGAGGACTTTTCATGTTTTCCTCTAGAGAGTGAGGTAGACTTCTCGATTGATCTCATGCCAGGAGCGGCAACGGTGTCTATTCCTCCTTATAGGATGGCTAAACCTGAGTTGCAGGAGCTCAAGAAGTAGTTGTAGGAGTTTTAGGAAAAGGGTTTCATCCAACCCAGTACTTCACATTGGGGTTCGCCTTTAATGTTTGTGAAAAAGGCAGAAGACTCCCTTAGGCTTTACATGAATTAACGGAAGCTGAACCAATTGACGGTCAGGAACAGATATCCCTTCCCGAGGATAGATGATCACTTTGATCAGCATCGAGGAGCTCGAGTGTTCTCGAAGATCGATTTGAGGTCCAGATATCATCAGTTGCGCATTAGTCCACCAAATATACCTCTCACATCTTTCAATAGCAGGTATGGTCTATACGAGTTATGGTCCTACCATTTGGTCTCAAAAATGTGCCAGTAGTTTTTATGGCACTGATGAACCGAGTGTTCCATCCATACTTGGATTCATTCTTAGTGGTTTTTCTGGATGAAAGCTTGGTGTACACTCACACTCAACATGACCATGCTACCCATCTTGAGATCATTCTGAGTACATTGAGATAACATCAGTTATATGGTAAGTTCTCAAAATTCTTCTTTTGGATGTATCCGATTCACTTCTTGGGTCACGTTATCTCAGAGACAGGACTATCTGTAGACCGAGAGAAAGTGTGAGTAGTAGTTTCTTGAGAGCAGTCGAAGAATGTCTTTGAGGTGCAGAGATTTCTAGGGATTTCGGGATACTATAGGCATTTTATACAGGACTTTTTACTTCTTAAAGCACCGCTGATAGGTCCGACCAAGAAGGGTGCGATGTTCTTATAGTATGATTCCTGTGAGTCAGTGTTTCAAGAGCTGAATGGGTGGTTGATGTCAGCGCCGATACTACTCTGGAAAGAACCGGTAAAGAGATATACAGTCTACTGTGATGCTTCATGTGTCGGATTAGGAGATGTGCTTATGTAGGGATATGGAGTCGTTGTGTATGGGTCTCGACAGTTGAGAAGACAAGAGAGAAACTACCCGACACATGACCTCGAGTTGGAAAATGTTTTTCATGCCTTAGGCTGTTGGAGATATTATCTTTTGGGAGAGAAATATGTTGTTTTCAGCGATCACAAGAGTCTCAAATACATCTTCACTCAGCGTGATCTAAATCTACGACAACGCAGGTTGGTCGAGTATCTCCAATCCTTCAACTTTGAGCTAGCCTATACGCCGGGAAAGGGAAACGTAGTGACTGATGTGTTGAGACGGATAAATCTGATTCAGGCAGTTTAGGAGGCCAAAAGTGAGTGGCAGCTTATGGAACTGTTCTATGAGATGCATTTTGAGGTTCATGACAAACATGGGCATACATTTCTATCTTCTGTAGCTGTTACCTCTACACTTATTGATCAGGTACGGATGAAGAAGCTATTAGACTCAGAAGGACTAGTCATGCGATAGAGTGTGTCTGGAGTGGACCCTCTTCCTGGATGGATAGTGGGAGAGGATGAGATCTTACGTTTCTAGGGATGCGTATGGATGCCAGTAGACATACGCGAGGAACTGATGAGGGATTTGCATTCTTCAGTTTGGGCAGTTCATTATGAAGTCACTAAGATGTATTTTGATCTACAACTCTAGTACTAGTGACCAGGAATTAAGTGGGATGTTGCTGGGTTTGTCATGAGATGTTCTACTTGTCAGCAGGTGAAAGTGGAACATCAGCGACCAGCAGGTCTTTTACGGCAATTACCCATTCCTGAGTGGAAGTGGAATGTTGTCGCAATGGACTTTGAGTTAGGGTTACCGAGGTCACCTAGAGGCAGTGATGCTGTTTGGATTGTTTTAGAAAGTATTACGAAGGTTTCTCACTTCTTTCCGATCAGGGAGACCTTAAGTGTCGATGATCTGGGACGGCTGTACATCTGAGAGATTTTACGTCTGCCTGGAGTTCCACACTCCATTATTTTCATACATGTATGGGTGTTTTACTTCTCAGTTATGGAAGGGGCTTCAGAAGAATTTGGATAAACATGTACTTTTGAGTACAACATACCATTACCATACCAGAGGCCAGTCTGAGCGTACGATCCGGGTACATGAGGATGTGATCCGAGCTTGCATTCTAGACATCATGGGTTCTTGGGAGAAGCATATCCCAACTATGGAGTTTTCCTATGTCAACAGTATTCAGGAGACTAATTAGATGGAACCTTACGAGGATTTATACGGTAGGCCATGCCGATCACCTTTGTGATGGCTAGAGGCAGGAGTAGTAGCCTTGGTGGTACCTCGTCTTGTTCAGGAGACCTCATAGAAAATAGAGTTGATTTGGAAGAGGATGATTACAGCACATTCTTGACCGAAGTATTATGTTGATCAGCGGAGACTACCTATGGAGTTCGAGGTCGGGGATCAGGTTTTCCTGCATGTCACACCGAGGTTGGGACACAAGAGGATTCAGAGACAGGGTAAGCTTTTACCATGGTACGTCTGGCCATTTGTGGTGTTGGAGAGAGTTGGGTGGTTGACTATCAGTTGAGGTTTCCTCAAAGGTATCCGACCATGCATGATGTCATCCTCGTCTCTTAGCTCTGACGTTGCCTTTTAGACCCACCTCATTTTTTCATCCCGAGTAGGTTGATCTCGAAAAGGATGCATTGTTCGAGGAGCATCATATTCGGACTTTCAATTGCAGAACGAAGGTTCTCTATGGCTGGTCTGTTCCTCTGGTACGGGTGCTATGGAAACACGGGCGAGTACAAGATGAGAACAGGGAGAGGGAGGCCGATGTACGATCGTAGTGGCCTGTACTGTTTGGGGTTTCTTCTTCTACACCTCACTAGGGAAATTTAGGGATGAATTTATTTAAGGGGGGAGGTTTGTAAGAACCTGAATCTTCGTTTCAATTATGTTTTTCCTTTTCCGGTTGTTTTTTAGAAGAATAGGAAATTCTAGATATTTTCAAATTACACGCCATGTACTTTATATGTACACGCCGTGTACATTGATGCCACGTAAGGCCATGTGTTGGCCTTGTCCGGGCCACACACACAGTGTGTAATGATGATGTGGAGTCCACTTAAAGATGAGTAGGGAAAGGTCATATACACACCATGTACCCTAGAAGTACACACCATGTAGTTTCTTGTTTTCATTAAATGTACTGGGGTCACTCTTAATCAATAGAAACGTCTTCTTCTCAGGATTCTTCGACCGGGAGCATCCGTATGACCAAAAACATACTCTAAGACCCAGTACCTCGTTCCTTTCTCCGAATCGACCACCTTCGATTGTATTGTAACTGTAGCGGTGAGCTATTACTTATTCTTGAGTTTCATTCCATGATTTCCCCTCTTTCTCAAGTTATAGTGGGTTGATCGTTTTGTTCTTTTTCTTAGATAAACGTCGTTAGAAGGAGAATCAAGCCTCTTAGTTCATGTATATTGATCTCCTAGCATCATGGTAGGTTTTTTGTGCCCTAACTTTTGAAGTCTTTGAGTTTTATGTGAAAACTCCACCAATACCTGTGAACGGGTTATTGCTTGTTTACCATTTTGACCCTGTTATTTTCCTACCATTCATGTATTCGTGTGTAGAGGTAATTCGATTATAGTTGTGGATAATTTCTATTCTTGGATTTTTTTCCCATGCCTTTGTTCATGTTACGACCTTTGGGTATTGTTAGACATTGGCTGTTATTCATCTTTTTTATACCTTGTGTCTGTGGGCTGGAATGATATTCTTGACCTTCTTGTTTTATTGTAGACTGATTATCCATGTTGATCCATAGGAGTACATTGGCCTTATATCATTCTTATGCATTGACTGCCACGGGACCCTGAGAACCTGGTGCTATAGACTATAAGGGATAGACCGAGTGAGCTTCCCAGAGAGTCTTGTATATTATAGACTATAGGAGGGTAGACTGAGTGAGCTTCCTCAAAGAGTCCTGGACATTATATACTACAGGGGATAGACCGAGTGAGCTTCCCAGAGAGTCTTGGATATTATAGAATACAAGAGGGTAGACTAATTTATCCTCCTCAGGGAGTCTTTACTTTGTTAAATTTCTATAAAACCCTTCTTGGCTAGGGAAGGAATTAACTGAGTGAGCATCCTTAGAGAGTATGTGATAGACCTGAGAATATAAGAGGAATTTACCGATCAAGCATCCTCATCTAGTTTCTAGACCTTTTGAATATAAGAGGGTTAGACCGCTTGATCATCCTTAGAGAGTCCCTGACTACCCTAGAATATAAGGGGAATTGACTGAGCGAGCTACCCTAGAGAGTCTAATAATTTCGAATGAACAAACCATAGGGGTTATGCTTAGTGCACATCCCAGAGGGTTGTTGGTACTTCTTAGATAGGACCAGAGGGGTTGGATGTGAGTACTTCCTAGAGGGGTTATTATTGTGGGTTGATGTTACTTCACTACCTCTTATTGTTCTATGGATTGATTACTTTTTCATATCATCCTGTTAATGCTTTCAGATTGTTGCCTGGTGTTTACTTTTATTATTTACTATTTGTGTACTATTACCTGCCATATCCTCACTGACTGTTAGGCAAAGATATTCAGGTGGTTTCCTACTGGGATTTATTCTCACAACCTGTTTGGGCAATACATTTGGGCCCAAACAAACTATGTTTTTGTAGGTATAGACAAGGGAAAGTGCCCATTGACTTCTGGTACATGATTTCTTGGAGCATGAGAGCATGGGACCAAGCTGAGGCTTCTGATGCTAAGGATTTACTTATAAGTTTATTTTTCTTTGTACTTTGGATTAGTATTGTATTCAGCATTGTAACTTGTTTGGATAATTTCCTAGACATATTTATCATGCATCATTTCATATATACATGTTTTCTCCAGCTGTTAATTGTTTTAGTTTTCCGCTGTTTATTGTTCTTGGATATTTACTACGTCTGATATTTGTCTAATTTGTTTACTTATGATGTGTCCTCTACCAATGAGGGAATAGTTTCCGCACTATCTCACCCAAGGCCCTCAGTGCTAGTTGGAAGCCTCTGGCATTTAGGGAAATGCTCTTGAGGCCATGTGACCAACCGGTTAAGGGGTGCCTTTAGGTGGCTTCCAGAACTGGGATGTTGCAGGATGTGGTAAAGACCCGTGTTTATCTCTAATTGTAATTTTGTGAAGAAATTTTATTCTTTTAGTAAAGATGATTGTAAGTCATAATATGGTCATTTAACCCTAGAATATGATCTAAGATAATTTTAATGACAAAAAATTTGTTATTTTAATAGTGTTTAGTATAGGTGATTAATTGAATTCCAATTGATTTTAATTTTAAAAGAACCCATAATATTTAATAATAAATTAATTATTAATTTATTAATGAAATCACGTAAGGTTATATCTTTTAAATGGTGAATTAGATTGAGATTCAATATCATCTATTATGTTTTTAATGGAAAGTTTTACTAAGGTGTAGAACAATCATAGGTCAGGGTAATGTGTTGGCCACAACCCCCTTTTCATTTTCTTTACTTCTTCTTCAATTATTTTTTCATTTTTATTTTCTTCATTCCCCACTTTGGCATCCAAAACACACCCCCTATGAGAATCATGAGTAGTATGTTTGAGAGAAAAAGGAAGTATGGGAGAGAAAAATATAGAAGGATAAATAGTGGAAACATAGTTTACCTGGGGATGTTCAAGATCATTATATGACAGTCATGGACTATAGAAATAGGTGATGATTCAGGGGATTCTCCAAAAGTTTGAATATATTAATGTTTTTTGATATATCCACATATAATTAGAATTTTCTTATTTTATACACATATTATGATTGATTTGGAACCCATATGGGTTGATCTATTTCTTTTTGGTGAAAATATGGGTTACATGTGATTTTAGGGGGTTCCCATGGAATTCACATTCACATGTTATGTAGATTCTGGAACACAAATAATGTATTCTGATGATTTGTAGATGAATTTATTTTTATATGTAGAAGCCATGCATGGGATATATAAATAGTGTACAATGACTCATATGTGTATCCAATTAACCTTCCATACATCCCATGTATGGGCACAAAGTGGTTCAGTGTAAATGTTGAGACCATGTGTGGGATAAACGCCATGTGGAGCAACAAGAATAGGATACCAACAAGGACATTCCATGTGTGTAACACAAGTATGTACATCATATTCGTTACATGAAAGGTACATGGTATGTACATAATTTACATGATATTTTATAGTCTATGTTCTGATGATGTGTGTTCCACGGTGATCTATTGGGAAAACATGCCAAATACTAGGTATACCCATTATGCACATCCCCTTCCTTCCATTGGGGTGCATTATATAGGTCCAAGACCCAAAATTAGAAACATAATCACTAGATTTTTTAATTTTACAATAAAGATCATGATCGAAGTACCCTTGGATGTTTTTGAGTACTCTTTGGAGACATATAGCTATTTTCCTAAATAGATAGGTTCACCCTCTTATAATTGAATATAGTTCCCTAATTAGTGATATTAATTTGATTTGAGATGGTCTATGTGAATTCTCTCTTTACTAAGGATATCATATCTCTTCCCTTGAGGAATTATCCACTGTGATATTTTCCATTAAACAAAAATGTCCATGAGAGTAGTTGTTTATGTGGATCCCTAATTGGATGTTTCCACTAATAATACGACCTCGAGGATCCACTATAGGATTCATCCATCTCCTCTTTATTTTCCAGAGAGTCATGTGGGATAAATTAACATACATCATGACCCATGGAATCCTATATATGATCTCATTACCTAACCACTATTATGATTATCCAATGTAGGATTCCCATATTTCATAATCTATTTTCCAGGGTCACATATATTACTCTTTTTCATGTATTTTTTGGAGGATACTAGGTTAGATTCCACTGTTTTAATTGCATTATCGAAACCCATGTAGGATTATTCCTTTTACCATCGTGTTGAGGATCCAGAGTATGATTCATCTCCTATGTTATGACATGATGGACCTAATGGGTGACCAAATGTATGAACAACCTCGAGCTAGAAATTGGGATTTGGTAGATATGGTAGTGGTTGTCACCGTAGAACGCATACATAACTTGAAATCCATTTAGAATGTGATAGTAGTGGTTGTATTAGGTTTAATTCCACCCTCACATATTTTAAATGTGTCTTCTATTTTTTACAACTATTGGAATGATGATAACCAAATGTGAATTCTACGTTATGGATAATGAGTCTGACATAAATCAATGTATATCTTTTGGATTCGTAGATAAAAATAATGTGATCTATTTTATTAATTATAGTGATTACTAGTTTTGTCTCCTAGGATCAATATTATAATCACTTTTTATTCTTTATTGTATACCCAAATACGATTTTATGGATACTTCTTTGGATAGATATATGTTTTTTTAAATTCCCTGTTGATTATCATGAGGATGATTCCCCTGTCCATGATTTAGTATATAATGGGGTTGATTACACATTCCTCAACAAGTGGTTTTATATTGATGATTACACTCACTTTGTATTTGTAATGTAAGGCCTATGATTATGAAATATGGTAATGGAATTCATACTAATGATACTTGTGGATGATTACAACCTCTTGAGCAGTATTGATGGTCACACTATCCTAGATCGATCATTATAACATAATTATGGGAATATAATTTAACATTATTGGTATATATGTATATATTTATTGATGGATGGTTATAGTATCTAGTTTCATGGGGTTGATTACTTACTCACTAATCAAGGACTCTTAGGGGTGGGCATTATGCACCGATGGTGATATCACCTTACAAATCACCTATGGGTCATACCTTTAGGGATTATCCAAGTCAAAATGCCTTAACCGCCTTTGGACAATGAACTTGAGCTAAGACACTAAAATGGATTTATTTGGAGAACATGGAATGAAATCCAACATTTTTCCATCAATGGAGAATTATCCTTCAGAATACAATGTCCATTAATGTAGGGATTCAAGGTGAGTACAGGAGAACCCAGTATTAGGGAGAGTAACCCCTTTAGTGAAGTAACATGCACCGAGATATTTATAGAATTTGATAATTATAGAATTTTTTTGTTGGGTATATATACAAAGATATAAAAATAATTATACAAAATATGAGATTTATGAAATAGACATAAATTACATCTTCATAGGGATTTCAAATTATCTTTATTCTAGAAAAGAGGATCAATTGATGTTGTTTATATTATTTATTTAAAAATACTCATGTACAATAATATTTAGGATTATCTATATGAGAATATATATTTACACACATAAAATTATAAAAATACATTATCAAAGCTTTAAAACTCTACCAAATCATATACCTAGTGATCGACTGTGGTTTCAAAAGATTTATTTTACTTAATATTTCTATGCTTTCTCTGATAGGATGATAATATTGCATGAGGATGAAAATATTATACAAGATTTTTAGGTTAATCATTGGGGTGGCCTAATGATTTTATTTCTCTCCAATGCATGTGAACATTAGTGTGCATGAAGATACTATGTCTCCTATTTTTGGTTGAGAACAAAATCATGGTGGATTGGGATGAGGCTCAAGGTTTCAGGATTGAGCGAGGTAGCTTGTGAGGATTCCATTGTGAAGAATAAAGATGCTCGAAAATATAGTAGAGACTGTTTATGTGGTCTTACTCAAAGTCATTACGGGAGACTTTAAATATTATTTATTTTTATTTATGTACTATACTATTTCTATTGTTGGCCTAATGGGTGTCTATATTTGATTATTTGATATAACTATTCAGGCTTGCATATGATTTCCATTATTATTATATAATTTTATATTTCTGTTTACTAACTTCTTCAGAAAACCTTTCAATAACATCAGGGATTATATATATTTTTTACAACATTTTATAGTCTTATATGAGGGAATATTATCTCTGGGAAAAATCATATACACTCACTTCTATTTTCAATTCTCTAGCATATAGAGAGGCTTGCTTGATACAATTTCACAAACAATCTCAGAGTAATTATTTAGTAACATCCCAGTTGGGATGTTAAAATGTCACTTAAAATGTAATATAAAACATATCATTAAAAAGAAAGAAAATTGAAAAAATTTAAAACAAGATAACCTTTTGGAATATAGTTTTATGAATTTTTTGAAAAAATCCTAAATATCCAGTTTCATTTGAATAAAAAGATCATTTTTATCATTATATTATGAATTTTTTTATTATAATAAATCATTAACGTCTCATAAATATTACCCCACATTTTAACAATATAAGAATTTCATACATTGTACCATTCTTCATAACCTAGAGAATCTAAAACATAATCTGGGTGAGAAACTACTCTATATAAGGCTAAATACAAGGTTTTAAAATCATAAGAATGAATAAGATAATTATATTTATGTTAAATTAAAAATAATTTATTTGGATTTTTTTCAGTTTCATACAAAACTGCATATTATTTAGATACCCATAAATCACTTAAATCGGGAATTTCATTGACTAATCTCATAATCATGAAAACAATTTATTAGAAACATTACTATGGAACACAATATAACTCATTAATGAAAATTAAATATTTGAAGAAATATTTTCACCTATAGATTACAATTTCCATTCCATAAATCATATACCCATTTTATCATCCTTTAATTTATGTTACTCATCTTATAAATAAAAGAACATCCATATTGGAAACTGTTAAACAAGTCATACATTCACCCTTATAATCACCAATATAATTGATTAAATATCGTGGTTTATCCAAGATTCTATCCTATGGTGGAGAAAATAATTTCCACATGCATTATTGGGTTTTATAAAATCAAAATGTTTTCAAAGAAAGTTTCAAGGAACTATAAAATCACTCATATAAATGGGTTATTTGATATTTATCATAAACAAAGTAAAATCATTCATTATTCCATTATGGATTAAAATCCATTGTAATGTAAAATGGTATCAGTAGAATGTTTTAACACATCATCATATCGAATACATGGAAAGAAAATGATATTCATTATTTTATAATTACCATTATGAGGTATGAGAATCACTTAACTTTTGTTGACATGGATGAAACACACCATTACAAATTTATTTTGATATAATCATTTTAAAATATGATGAAATATTATTTAGTTTGGTAATAGATTTGAAAATAATATATTCATAAGATAATAATGAAATTAATATCATTGAACATCCATGGGAACACAGAATTGAATCATAATAATTAATAAAGGATAGTTTTTCAGAAAAAGTTAATAATTACATATATTTTAAAATATATATATTTGCAAAAAAAATTAATGATTATAAAAAGTAGGTCTTACCGAAAAAATTTCAATGAATTCCATTAAAATTCATTTAAATTACATAAAATTTAGAATAACACTATATTTTGAATTAATTATATATTGATAAATACAATAATAAAACAATTTTGAAGCACATGAACATGGGAGAGAAATCGTTTTGAAAAATATTCTAAAACAGAATTATTAATATTTTAATATAAAATACCTTAAGAATATAAAAAATTTAACCCTTCTATAAATACTGAAAATAATAAGGATCATAAAATATCATGTTTTTAAATTGATTCATTATAATATAGTTGAAATACAATGTATATACACAATATAAATGAATATATACGCATTAATAAAAATATGTATCACTGAATGAGTATTATCAAATTAAAGACACAAAAAATGGGTAATGATTGAATCATAAAATATTTTATGAATGAACACATTATTATCATGTAGATACAAGTATTTCTGTGAATTGATTTGTAAGAACAACATCATATTGAATTGATTACACTATATAATGTAATGAATGATTAAAAACAAGAAACATATATCCAGAAATTAAATTAAATTCCATGAAACTATAAAATTCAAATATCATTAAAATTGTAACAGTATTCATACATATTTTATGAAATATCATTTCTTGAAAATTAATAAATACCTATTACTTATCATTTTTTTGTTAAAAATATAGTATTATGCATTATCAATCCTCTTTCTAGAGCAGGCTTCTATTTATAGTATTCAGTCTAAACCCCTTGCTCAGGGTTTGCTAATCTATATAATATTAATGGTGGCATAATTCATGCACCTCATATTATTCAATTATTACATCTATATTAAAAAGGACAATTGGAGTTGATTTACACAAAAATCATAAAAATCCAATTTTTCATTCCAAAATTTTACTCCAAAATAATAAAATTGTAAAGTCACCATTATTACATGAAATAATTATTATTTAATAGGAAAAACAATATTCATGTTTCAAGAATTATATCATTTTTTTTGGAAGGTGGTGAAATCAACAAAAACAAGAGCCTTCTATAATGAATGAATAAATAAGAAACAAAATTTATGATGTTATCAATTTTATTGTACTTAAATAATTACATAAACATCATATTTTTATATTTTTATATAATGTATTTTTTAAAATTGTTCATGTTATTTTTTTTATAGAATTAAATAAGTCATTAAATGAGGTTGTAGTTCGTACATATGCATTGGAGAATTTTACATTTTTTAATTCATTAAATGAAAGGAAGGAATGTAAATATTTATAACTACAAAATCATAACTATACAATATATAGATTACTAATTCAATAATTTAATCATTATAAATAGCCATACGAGGTTGTGATAAATACAAAATTACATCGTTTCGTGGTGAAAATATCACACACATTGACCCGATCAGTGTTTTCAATTTCTATAGGATGAGAAAGAGATATATAAAATATTTTTATGAATAACATAACATTATTTTATTATATTAACGAAACAAATTTCTTGTTATTTGGTTATATAAAATATATTATAGGTAGTTATAAGATGAAATAAACTTGAAATAATTGGGTGAAGACTTATATATCTTCATAAGGGATCTTTTTTTATGATTTCAAATTAATCATTATTTAATATATATTTTTGTTAGATAAATACCCCTATGATTGATGTAGTAGATTGGGGTGGGATTTTTATTGAAATTTTCCAATCTAGGTTTCATAGTGTGATTGAAGAAGTGTGGGGAAGAGGTACACATTAAAAATAGAGCGGTATTCCATCCTATTAAATAATAAAAACATTAACATATAATAAGTCTATTTCTCATGGAATGTGTTTTCAATTTATTAAAATTAATAATTAAAAATATTTTAATTGGAGAATGAACTCATAGAAATAAATAAATATGTTTCAGTGATATTTGTATACTAATATATTAGATTAACCCACATTCTAATACTTTTTGTTCCTTGTTGTGTTTACAAACATTTTCCATGTCATATATTAATGATCAGTAAAAATGTTATCTAATTAAATACCATATTATAAAATTGTGGCTCCAAAAAATAATGTTTATACAATCCAATTTATAATGGTGGTAATAAAATTTAAATCAAGAACTAGTAAATTTATGATTTTTTGGAAATGTATCCTTTTTATGAATTGAAATGATTTCATAAAACAATAAGTTATATTTTAATTTCCTATTGATTAATTTATATTGAATTAAATTATAAAAAATTTGAATATGAATTTTAAATCATTCCAATGGATAATTTATAATTAATAATACATTATTAAATTATGATAAAAAACATTTATTCGCTAAAAAATAACATTGATTTAAAAAATTTCAATCATTGGTTATTATGATTAAAATTATACTTTTAGATAAATTATTTTAAATATTAAATATATTTTATTTTTCCAAAAAAAAGGTTTTATAAAAATAAATTATTCTTATATAATAAAAATTTCATAACATTGAAAGTAGATATAAAGTTAGTACATTTCATTATTCACCCCAAAACACAAATATTTCAAGATTAAAAGAAAATTTTCATTTGACATAATTTTGAATTGATGAATTAAAAATGTATTCTAATTTAATGAAATTAATATTCAAATATTTATAAATTTATCATTTAAATTAAATTGTATATATAATGGAATAATTATTTCTGGTGAAAATGACCCTTTAAAGAATTATTTATTTTTATCTCATATCATATAAATTAATAACTAATTTGGTGTTTATATATTTTTTGAGAAATTAAAATATCTCCAATTATAATAAAACAATTTATATTTAATGTATCATATAATGCAAATTAAAATTTTCTTACTTATGTTTGACCTCAAATTCTCAATATGGATTGTATGAAAATATAAATTGATTCATTTTATTTTAATGTTTTGTGATATATAAGCTATAATTAGAAGTATTATTTTAATTTAAATGATATATAAAATTTAAAGATGATACATTCATTATATCATTGATATTTTGTTCCAGAAAATTTACCTAATAATAAATTATAAACATTTAAAACAATTTCCCAATAATTAATGTAAAGTGAAAGAGAATATCCTGAACCATTTATTTTTAATGGATACAATGAAATAGAACCATAAAATATATAAAATTGATGTATTGTTTAATGGATTTAAAATATACATTATTTTGAATAAATACCTTCTAATCAGTATAAATTTTTTTTCCATTTGAAAAGTAATTTATGTTTTATGCCATGATATGGACAATTAATATTTTCTAAATAATTTTAAAACTACGAATTTAGCATTGTGAGAATAATAATTTTAAATGAGATTCAAAATGAGTACCATGGAATCTAAAGGATATTTTCCATATAAAACCAGATATTAATATACTATATGTCATTGATTTCTGGAATTCATTAACAACCATGATATAGTTTTTTTGAAACTATATATAATATATTTTTTCAATACTATAATAATAATTTCATCCCTAATTTATCAATTTTACTAGTTCAATATATATGTAATCAACTATATATACTCAATTAGGCTTCTTCCTACAATACGTGTCAAATTCTCCTTCTTCCACATCTCCCTCCCTTCTCATTCACTCTGCTTTTCCATCCTCCTGTGACACCTTCGACTTCCTCCCTCCCGCTCCCATCTGCGACTCGCCTCTCCCGCTCCCATCCGTGACTCGCCTCTCCCGCCCCCTTCCCCATCCCAAATCTTGTCTCCATCTGCGCATCTTCCTTCTCCTGCTCCGCCTTCGGCTCCGTTGCTCCACCCACTGTTCCCCCATAATAGAACATGCTACAACCAACAATTATAGGCTTCCCGATACGATATCTTCCACTACTCCTAGGGTTCCTTCTGTCTCAAATATGCCGGTTTTCCTATGATTACCGATTCCAGTGTTCCTGCTCCGAATTTACCTCTACAACGATTACGAGATCCCGCGCTCCCATTTCGCCTTCGACACCCCTCCTCATTCGGCTCCCAATACCATTACCCCTCTATCATGACTCCAATAATTCTAACTCATGTTTCCCCTCCCATCATCCATGTTCTACTATGGTTCATCCTCCTGAAATCCCTCGATCCTCTTATGTTTCCCTCAACCCAATACTTCTTTGAAGTACTTAAGTCAGAAACCCTCCATATTCACTTCACCCTATTCCCTAATTCCCTCAAGCTCAACATTTCCATCCGCATATATATATGTTTACTCTTTCTACTCAATGAACATTCGAAAAATGTGTTTCTCGGCCACAAAAGGAATGATTATATTCTCTCAACCATTGTTTCTTAAACATTATTTATTATGATTATATTCTCTAATGTTGCTGTTCTATTCATTGAAAATATTGGGTTTTATGTTTTTTCCATATATTCTAGATGAACCAGTAAAAAAAATGATATTGTTTATACGATTAGGATTAATTATTTCTAAATGTTAAATCTTAGGATCTTTTTTGAACATTTATTTTGCCACTATTAGTTTATAGTCCTACTGACATCTATGGGAATTCTTAAATATGTGCTGGTTGTTGCAGATCTAGGGACTTCGCTTACCATTGTCGAAACTTCAATTCATAACACTGTCACGGGGGCTACAAAATATGGAATCTAGCAGAGAGATTTTCATTTCATAGCACTGTATTCTTACCTTAGTGATTTACTCTTCTTTAATTTCTCCGCTGTTTTTTGACTCACAATAACTGGCCCAGTTGCCCCGAAGTGACTGTAGTTCTGTTTCTAAAAAGTGTATAATTTAGATAATGATACCTACTCTATTTTATTAATTAAATGTGCTATATATTTTAGATGGGGGTGATCATTACTGATTTGGAAAGCTTATAAGATTATATAAAACAATAATAACTACATAAAAGTATGGCTCGATCATTTTGGAACACAAATTTTGGCCCAAAGTTGTTTTACTTTTGATGCTACAAAATTATCTTTTCTTTCTTTTTTGGTTTAACAGTTTGGATTGAGTTTATTTCAGGTTTTAAGGATATACAAGTAATATGTTGAACCATCATATGGAGGGTTTTGTTGTCCTGAACCACCAGGTTCCCCTTAGGATCCTATCAGGGCCCCTATAGGACGTTCTAGGAAGCATGTGCTTCTTTTCTCCACGCCAGTAACCTGGTAACATCCTGTTGGAGGTTAATATGTAGTTAGTTATACTCACATGAATTTAGGATAAATGGTTTGAATTTTTCGTTGAAATAGATGAAATGTTAAGAGGGTATTATACAACACATGTCTGAATGCTATTAGTGGGTAGCTACATACCCCACTGGATTTGGTTGTTGCAGAGTTTTATGTTAACATCTTTTATGATAATATATTGTTTCCATTTATTTTTTTCAATAGACAGAAACATCCATGCTGATTTTAAGCTTCTCTATACTGGAGACCTCCGACAACCTCACAAGATAGATTTCTCTATTTCTCAACATTTTAGGTTTGATTACCTTCTTCCCTCTTTCTACTTTTTCAGCAAGTAGAATTTCTAAACATCATACATTTTTTGTTGTTTGTTGATTGACATTAATGGCCCAATTTCCCAAAGGGACTGTACTTATGCTTCAATAAGGTGAATTATTTTGATGATGTTATATTGGGGTGATAATTACTAACTTGAAAATCTTATAATATTATCAAAAACATTCATAACTGCATAAATGTATGGCTCGATCATTTTGGTACTCAAATATTGGCCCAAATCTTTTGTACATTTGTGTCTACATAATAATATTTATTTTATTTTATTGTTTTAATAGTTTCAATGGAGTTTATTGCAGGTTTTATGTTTGGATATAGAAAGAAGATGTTGATCAATTAATTGGATGGTTTTTGTGGCCTAAACCACCACGTTCCCCTTTGGATCCTACCCGGGGCCCGATAAGATGTTCTTGGAAGCAGTTGCATCTGGTCTCCACACCTGCAACCTGGAAACATCCAATTAGAGGTTAATATGTATTTAGTTATTCTCACATGAATTTAGGATAAATGGTTTGATTTTTTTCTTGATACAGTTGCAGTGTTAAGGGGTATTCTTCATGTCTATCATTGGAAAACTATTAGCGGGCGGCAGCATACCACCCAAATATGGATGTTGCAGTTTCATGATAGTTTTATGTTATCATCTTTTACGGTAATATATTGTTTCCCTTAATTGTTTTCGATAGACTGATAAATCAAAGGATCATTGAAACTTCTCTGTATAGGAAATCTCCCACAAGCATACAAGTTTTATTTCTCTTTTTCTCGAGATTTTATGTTCCATATCTCTCTTCCCTCTTTATCCTTTTGAAATTCAGGTTCATATTTCCTTCATAGATTTCCTCTTTCCTCTTTCCGTTTTTAATTTTCAGGTTTGGTGTGCCCTTCACATCTTCCCACTTTCAAATTTCACCGCCATCGCCTGCTACACCTCAGTCTCCCTAAGCCTGCTCTGCCTCCAGTGCCTCTGCCTCCCCCTCCGCCTAGTCTGCTTCAATCACCCTCTGATTTCAGAGATATGGTTGGATTTCTTGATTTCAATTATATACTATGTTTCCAATTATATTTTTTGTAATATATAATATAGATATCTCTCCTATTATATTTTGAAATAGTATATTAGATTCATTTTACTTATTCAGTATACGTGGATTGCATATTCATCACATGCCTAATAATATTGTATTTCTAATATTGAATATCTAATATTAATCATATTCATAATAATATCAAATTGTATACAAGCCATATTATTCTTCATTTTTGTGCAAGTGGCTTCTCTTGTACTATATATAAGTTAATATTGTGTCAATATAGTATTTTCAACTAGAAATACCGTATTGATATTCTAGTATCGAATTTTTAATATGATAAATATATATATTAAATATTATGGAAAAGAGAACTGAAAATAGAAAATGGGTTTTCTACATTTAGTAGTATATTTAATGCATTTTAGATTTTAACTATATGAAGATTACATATTCAGTATATTCATACTGAATACATAAAAATGATGGAAACATAGGTGTATATTTTTGAAATAATGATGAGTTTAGGATTCTGGAAGAATAATCCTCTGTTTAAACCCTAAACACTGTTATTTTCCCTTGAGATTTATTAAAATAGTATCCATAATCATCACCATCTATTTGAGAATAGTTTTAAAGTTATAGATACAATGTCAAATGCCTCACAAATCCTGGATTTTCATAAACAGGATTTCATCCATGCAGCTTCTCAACTTGAATACCTTGATCAAGTGATTTATATGTGCAATGATGATTATGGATGTTGATTTCATAAATCTCCATGAGGTGTTGCATATGCTGAATATGAAATCTGCTTCAACTTATATGCATATTAATATCAAATTGCAAACAAGTTATAATATTTTTCATCTAACTACAATTGCCTTTTCAAGTACTGCCTTTATGTTGATGTGGTGTCAATCTAGAAATTTCAACATGAAAGACTATATACAATGTGTTAATATTGTAATAGTAAATTTTTAATATGAGGAATATTTATATTACATATTATAGAAATGAGAATTGAAAAAATAACATGGTTAAACTACATTACGTAATATATTAATGACTTACATATTTACTCTATACAGAATGCATATTCATTATATGCATACTGCATGCATAGTATATAAATGTTACATATTATAAATTAAGTCATTCAGTTTTCATAATATACATATTCTCAATTCACTATATGCATATTGCATACACAGTATATGCAAGTTACTTATAAAAAATTAAGTCCTTCAATTTTCATAATATACATATTCTCAATTCACTATATGTGTTTTGTATCAAAGACAGTAAATGGGGGATGTTCTGGGAATTTGGGGATGGGAGGGGAACATGAGGGAAGGGGGGAGGGGCCTGGTGGGAGAAGAGTTTGGGCGGGGGGAGTGGTGGGGGAAGGGGTTGGGAAGGGGGAGGCATTCGTAGGTGGTGGAGGTGTAGGGATTGGGTGGGAGACAATGAGAGGAGGGGGAGGGGAGGGGTAGTGCTGAGTAGGGGGTAGGAGGAGGTGATGGGAATTTGGGGGGTGGTGATAAGATGGGAAGGGTGGGGGGGAAGGGGGGCTGGACCGGGGAGGGGGTAGGATGAGGGTGGAGGAATGGCTCGGGGTAGATTTGGCTTAGTGGGAAGGGGAATAGAGGGGAGGGGCTGGGAAGGATGGAGGGGAGGCGAGGGGAAGGGAGGATGAGGGCAGTGGGGAGGGCCCTGGTGGGTGAAGAGGTTGGCAAAGGTGGGAGTGGTGGGGGAAGGAGCTGGGAAGGGGGGACGCGTACGTAGGAGGGGGAGGTGCTGGGATTGGATGGGAGACAACCAGAGGAGGGGGAGGGGAGGGGTTGAGATGGGTGGGGGTAGGAGGAGGAGCTGTGAATTGGGGGGTGAAAAGATGGGCAATGTGGCGGGGGGGGGGGGATAGGAGGGGCTGGGCAGGGGAGGGATCAAGTGGGGGAGGAGGAGGAGGGAGGAATGGCTCAGAGAAGAATCTCCTTAGTGGGAAGGGGAATGGAGGGGAGGGGCTGGGAATGCTAGAGGGTAGGGGAGGGGAGGGGATGATGTGGGTAGGGGGGAGGGGGATTCTGGGGGACAACTTTTGGCAGGGGGTGGTGGGGGAAGCGGCGGGGCAAGGGAATGGTGGGGAAGGGCTGGGAAGGTTGGAGGGGAGGGGTGGATGAGGGCTGGGGGAGGATAAAACAGTCAATATGTAGTAATACCTTCTGAATGATGATAAAACCGTGTTTCTTCATGTGAATCATGGATTTTTTTCTGGGCCAATACCAATTCCACATAAATGAATCATTGTAATAAAAGTCATTACTATTAATTCATGTATGTATAATCTATATTTTATGATTGTACATGTTGAATGTTTTTGTATCTTCAGATTTTTGTTTTCGGGATTTCTCATGGTGGAAATTTTCGTATGGGGTTTAACTAGTTGATTGTCATTTTTTCATGCTGGAAGCTTTTTATGCAGAAATTGTTTTATGATGGACGATTTTCTTGTCATCCTCGATGGATTTCATGGTGGATGTTTTGGTATCAGTTTTTCTTTCTATATGTTTTCTATTAATCTGTACGTTACACATGCTGGAGGTTTTTGATGCTGGACATTTTTTTGCAGATTGATTAGCTTGGTTTTTTTTATGATGGATGTCATTTAATGCGAGAAGTTTTGTTATATTTGACGTTTTTCATATTCCAGGATGGGTTTCATGTTGGATGTTACTCATTTAAGAAATTTAAACTTCTATTAATTATTAAATTATTGCAGTTTTATTTGATTATTTTCTAATTGTTTTCTATATACATGTGAGTACATCAATAGGAATTTCCAATAAATGCAGGTTATTTTTCATAAAATTGTAGTATACTGAAACTGCGATCCTTACTGTTGAGGGGAACATATCTAATGCCTTAGTATGTCAAATTGAATCTTTGTTTAACACTACATGTCTGAGTGAAGGCAATTCCTTGACAGATGTGATCACCTAGATTATTGCTAACAAGCATAAGGTGTTATTTTTCTATTTGATATCAGTTTTTTCTGTTTTCTGGTCAGGAAAATAGCTAGACAGCACCTCACACACCTATTGAAGATCAAATCATTTAGTTGTTGGAAGCAGAAACAGACTTCCAGGTTTTTTTTAGTTTGTTTTCAATGCATTTGATGGTTTCTACCTACCTCTTTATAGTGTATTCATGTCATTTCCCATTTAATGTGCATGTATCTCAAAAAGAAATTAAATGTGCAGGTTTTATGTCACTGTTATCCAATATTTGATTTACTCATCTCTATAATGGTATTTGAGAGACTATATAGGTAAATATCTCGTTTGTTGATGCACTCCTTTACTAATTTTGTATTATTGAAGAACATATTTAAATATAACATAACGTGTCTTCTGTACCCCCCCCCCACCCACATGCATGTCACCATCTTACTATCAATAAATTTAAATCCTATTGTATGGCATGATTTTTGTATGCCAAATTTAAACAATCCCATGAAAAATTCATAGTTAATATGTAAAATAGGAATTATATTTAGGAAGACACGCTAATGTGTTAATTTTCTTGAGTTCAGATTTGATCATGTTCAATTCTATTATAGGATATATTTGTGTTTTGATCTAATATTTTTTAGTTTCTCATTATTTTAGTGCATGTGAAGGGGGTGCATACCTGGATGTGGTTGTTCCTACTCTGAAGACCTCACCCACTAATGGACTAGGGTTGACATGCAAGAATTGTCCAGCTGCTGATAGGTTAAGTACAACACCTGTTTGGGGTTATAAACCCAAAAAATATTCTCCCTTTCATTTAATTTTACTTCCTTTTTTTAATTATCTACTTAATAACAGTTTTCCATCTTTTATGGTCTGGACAAAAACTGGAAAACACCTCACGCAACTGTTGAGGATCGATTCATACTGTTAGAAGGTGAAACAAACATCCAGGTTCTTGTTTTTACTTTGATTTCAATGTAGTTTATTATTTACACATTCCTCTTTTGGTTAGTGGGCATGGGAGGGGAGGGGAGGGGAGGGGCTGGGGAGGTTGGAGGGGAGGGGAAGGGAGGGAAGAGGAGGATGAGGGCTATGTGGAGGGGGTGGCTGGGGGAACCGGTTGGGTAGGGGGAGGGGAGGCGAGGATTAGGGGAGGGGAGGGGAGGGGAGGATGAGGGCACATTGGAGGGGGTTAGGCAGGTTATAGGGGACGGGAGGGGAGTAGGGAGGATGAGGGCAGGGGGGAGGTGCTGGGCAGGTTGGAGGGGAGGGTAGGGGAGGATGAGGGTAGCATGGAGGGATTACTCTCATATCCCATGTAATAAAATTAATCATTAGAACCATTTCAGGGACTTGAGGATTAAAATTTGATTTACTAAGAGCGGATTTAGAATATTTAGGAGTAGAGGTATAAGATTTGTTTTAGTGTTCCCCATATAAAACAATACTAAATTTCTTAACTTTCAGGAGTAATTCTTTTAAAAATTTTATTGAAGAGATGAGAAAACGACAATTCAATGCTTAATGAAAGTGATATGTGTGCAGAGAAGGTTAGAGATTCATTCCTTCTAGCACCCTACCAAGATGAAATCATACTATTAATGCCCAGTGGCATGCCTTATATGCCATGTTGCTATTACATCCTTGTATGCCATAGAGGATTCAAAATATCATCTACTAGAGAATTCATAAGCTCATCTCTCTTTAGATAGCACTGTTTATTCCTCAGTTTTTGTAATTCATGATCCTTAGCATTAAGTCTTTCTATAACATTAGTTCCTTCATTATTTATTTTTTACAGAAGGATGATCAGTATCTAAATTTTGTTCATCAATTTTTTGTAACTTTTATTCCTCATTATGTATGTCATTTTCTTTCAATATATATTCAATATTAATATAAACTATTATTTTTTATAAATAGTAATCAATAGTTAATATTAGGAATTATTTTATAGTGTCGCACATCGAACGGGTGGAGTACTAGTTTGAAATTATAATGGGGAATGAATTATTATATTTTCTCATACCTCAATCCTGCAAAAAAATTATAAAAACATCACGAGATTCATGAGAATATCTTAATAATTTTCCACTATTTCAATATGATTATAGAGGACAGAAAAGCTATAATAATTAATAATAACTCATATTAAGATGTAATAGTAATTTAATATCAAAATCATAAAAAATAAAATTTAATTTTCAAATAGAATCATTCAGTATATAATTATACAAGACAATATTGAAAATATTTCTAACCATAGTTCAAATGTAAAAAGAGGAAAGATTTCATCACCAACTCTTCCAAAATCGACATAATATTATTCATCAAACAACATTATTCATCATAAATGCAACATTCCATAAATATTAATTACCTAGTCATATATTTTCAAAAATATACAACACATTTCCATAAAAAATATATGAAAGACTACTGAAAAATCATTTATACATATGAATGATGACTTTATCATTATTCCTCAAATAATATCAACCACATTAACCTAAAATTTCATATTATCAAATAACATTACATTTACCATAATCACGTCATAATATTTATATATGGACTAAGATAAAAAATAACATTAATAAATTTTTATGAAAATCAATATTAGATCCCCATTGTTATTCCTTGACATTCTAAATATTTTCCCAAACACCATTTTTCAAAAATAACCATATGTCCTAAATAAACAATGATTCTTATCTACCATATACTAAATAATTTTTTTATTAAAACTAATCAATATATCCTATATTTTCATCAATACCCATAGGGTGAAATGACAACTTGCATTAAAGACCACTACGATAAAACATATAACCCTTCAAAAATTAATTGAATCATAAATAAAATTCAATGGTCGTAACTATTGAAACCATATATACAGACACATCAGTCATTCATACTACTTCATAATCATTTACCCAATATATATCATCATATTAATTAATACATATTAAAATAAATAATTTTAATCTTTTCATAGGATTCATCACTCACTAGATAATAAATTTTCAAACATTAAAAAATATAAAACATTAATAATAAATAATTATCTATATTTATATTAGTTTATTCATAAATATCTTATAAATTATATAAAAATTTATATGTGTGATCATTTTTCCACTCATGAGAAATCTTCCAATGGTATCTTTTTTTGTATTGATTAAGCTACATAAATTTATAAAATTTATATTCTTCCAAATATTAAAATTATTCAACTCCATTGAGATACCATAACTCTTCGTAACACCAATGAAATTTATTTCCTTACAGAATTCATTACAACCTATGAAATATATCACTATTCCGTTGAGACCTTCTCTGGGATCTTCTTCCCACATTCTAGACACATTTTATGTTGATACATTTTCCATTGAAGATTTTTATCCTTTGAACATCCTCTAAATATGGATTCCAATTATGAATCTTGTAGAAAAAATTTGGATGTGTTCATTTTGATTATCATAAATTGTGATAACAAGGTATTAATAAACCCATTATTTTTTATCCTAGCATATTTCTCATTTAGATCATCACTATTACAACCACCACATCATCAATAAAACTCATTGTGAAGGTAGTCCCTATTTGATCCGACTATTTATTATAAAAAAATGCTTATGTTGTGTGTATAATATAATAATAAGATAAAATATTATAAATATTAATATTTCCTTGACTATGTCACCATTGTTTCAAAATGTTATATTAAAAAAAATAATATATGTATAATTTTACTTAATATAATATCCTTTTTTGATTTAGAGGAATTATATATCAATGTCCGATTTTTATATATCAGTACCCAAATCCATCTAAATATTTTAAATGTTTCTAATATAACAACACCATATTATATAAATTTATCAACACCCACTATATAAAAAACTATAATTAGGTTGATCATAACATGCAGATCTAATGAAATTTTATTTTTATAAAAATGAAATAATTACATCGTGAGAGGGAAAAATTTAACAATAAATGATTACATTATCCAAAACAATATTGATTCATTTAAAAAAATTATGATATTTATCTAAATATATTCTTAAAATTCAGAATAATATTTTATAAAATAAAACAAAGCTGTTACTCATAAAGTATTTATTTCTCCAATTATATTAATAATTTCATATTTTACATAATATATTAAACAACCATCACATAATTCCCCATATATGGTCCCCTTCCTTTAATATCCCAAAAATTAAATTTCTATATCCGTAGGAAGATCATGGTTATCTCTAAAAATTAATATGATAAAATATTTTCAATAATAATAATAAGAGTTCATATGATGATATTATAGTTATATTAATTTAATTGTTTTTCTTTCCTATTAAAAATGAGTTCCATACTGAACAAATATAGATAATTACACCATCAAAAATCATGAATTTAAAAAAATAGTAATATTATCATGTATAAATTAATAACCCTAGAGACTAAATTGGAAAAATGAGAACCTATAATATAAATAAATATATATATATATATATATGAACACGTTACTACATTAGATGATAATAATAATCTTTCAATGAAAATAAAATATTATTATCAACAAACATCTAGTAATAATCATATAATTTCTAAAAAATACATGATGTATTCTTGGGACATTGTCATTGAAATCCCTTTTAAAATCTCCCTTACAGAGGAATAAAAGTCACATGTTTTTCCATTAAGTTTCCTCTAAAGAGTTTATCATTACCATATTCATTTAAGTACTATATCTGACAAAAAAGTCATTATATAATATTTTTAAGAACCATAAATAAATAAGAAACATGTGATCAAATAAATTAATAATAATATTCATAAATAAATCTACCATTACCTCATAGAATAAATGATCTACGAAAAATAAATAGGTTGTTTCTGAAAAAATCATTAATATATCATCATCAGGAATCAATAGAAATATAGGGTATGGAATCTGTATTAAACATACCTTGTAAAAATTAATAATAATATATATGTGTATTATATTTTTGAGAAACCTCAATATAAATAAATGGGTACACACATTTGGAAAAAGTATGAAATATCCTTTTCATTTTACAACACTAATATGCTCTGAACGTTTCAAAGAACATATCTATATATTATTTTAATTCAAATAATAGGAAGATAGAAATAAATAAAAATTATAATGAAAATAAATCATCATAGGAAATTATATTTATTATGTAAAATAAGAAAATATATTCCTTACACACATTTTAATCAGAATTAAACAACCACCCATTCTTTAAAAAATACAAATAATCCATTAGTATGAATTTATAAAAATATAATATATTATAAAAAAATTCAATATCATTTCTATATGAAATACTATATAAAAAAATATTTATTGAATTTAGATATTGGAGAAATATTTTTCGATTATATTCTACAATTTTTATTTTATTTATTCATTTAAAACTTCTATATTAATTATTAAATAAAAATATAATTTTAAGAGAACAAAAATGAAAAGGGACAAGAAATAAGTTGATTATAAATAAATTCATGTTATTTTTTATAAATTGGAAGTATATACCCCCACATAAATGAGTATTGAGGTACATATCTTAACATATCTCCATTAATTATTTTTTGGATGAGAAATCCTAAAAACTATAGTATTTACATAATATGCCAAAAACATTTTCACGGTTAATTGAATAACATATAAATAGAAATAATGGTTCGAAACAAGGAATATGCTTCACTTAATTTAAATTTATATTGTTAAATCCTTATAAAGACAACAAAATATTATTTAGTAAAATATAAAATTATTTATAAATATAAATAAATTTAAACTCCCATTGAAAAAATGGGTGTAAAATATAATAATATTTCCTAACACACATAATCATAGAATAACAGTCATTGAATATGTTATATTAAAAAATGAAAGGAAATTTATTTAATAATCCTCATACCACAAATAATAACTTTTTTGAAACATTATGAAAAAAATATAATATATTTAAATATAATTAAATTGTATTAATTATTCATATCTATGATTTTCTTACATATTATCATTAGAGTATTTTAAAATATAACCATTTATTTTAAAAAATACATTAATATTCAATGTCTTAGTGTTAACAATCTTCTTTCTCATGATTTTATAACTAGAATTTTTTATTGATACATCCATGATTAATGTTTCATCACCTATATTATTGTATTTTATATTTTATATAATTTTTCAATCAGAATATATAGTTATTTTGATATTTAAGGGGTCATATAGTTGTGACATTCATAGAAATATTAAAAATACATATTTATAAATTTTTATTCCAATAAATTAAATTATATTTTTATTGATTAGATGTATATTAATAACCATCCCAAAAGCATAAATAAAAAAAATTCATATTTAATATACTATATAACTATAGTGACATAGGATTCTCATATACGGATATTACATCATCTCAGATTAAAATTCATTACATTACACAAACACTTTCTTGAGAACTGTTATAGTTTATTGCCTTTGAAAACAAGAAAATATCCCTCTAATATGGTAAAATACCATCAATTATTCCTAAATTTTTTTCCAATTAATTAATATTAATATATCTACTATAAGGCCATGACCTAGAATGTATCTTTTTCAAGTATTTCTAAAATTGCATTCACATTTTAGAATATTTATAGTTTATTGATTTGTAGAATTGGTATAAAATCATAAAAGGTAGTCTCATACATTACATGTGGAAACATATACACATCAACTATTCTTTCACCAATGGAAACTGTTTTAAAATTAGGCATGTCTTCCGTTTGAGACTCATATTCAAATCATGAATTATTACATCTTCCATGCCCTTAGCAATTATAATACCGATGAAAAAAAAATTAAAAACCTAGGATAAGCACAAATATCATAATAAGTAACATAAATAATGAAATAATTAGTTCAGTGAAAACATAAAACCTATTAAAAACACTTTTCATTGAAAGAAAATTAGAAAGCATTGAAAAATCCCGATGTTACCCTGGGACATCATTACCATATCACTCTTACATAGAAAATAAAATTGGAATACCCATATGGTTGAGATCCATATCTAGAATACTGAATGAATTTGGAAGAAATAATGGGGCTCACCATTATTATAATATATATTAGGATCACCTATCATTCATGGTCTATAATGGGTCTCAACCCTTTATATAAGCTATATCGGTCTCACTCGTGAGATATAATATGACTCTACCCTTCATATAATCTATATCAGGATAACTTGTTAATTGTTTATATACTAGCAGATAATAGATTTATATTTTTAAATTTTCACTAATAAAATTTCTTTTTAACTGTAAGAAATATTTTCATGTTATTTAATTATCAAATCCATTTTAAATACAAATTAATATCTTTTATAAAATAGAATTTGTAATCAATGTGTCCCATATAATATTGAAATATTTTAATTAAAATAGTGAAACAAAATTTTAAAAAATTAATATCCATATATAAATCTATGAAACCATTTTGAAAATAAGTACTATAAAAAACATATTTCAATGAATAAATATTTACATAACATTAAATTATGTTTTAGTTAAAGTGACCCTTACTGTAACACCTCGAGCTTCCATGATACGCTTCTCATTCAATAATGCAATAACTTGCATTGTACGCAACTTCGAGTTCTAACATACCGCAACTAATCAAAGTAGCCGTTATGAATAGTAATACCCACTTTTTAAAATTATAGAAATTTAATATTTCAAAATGGAGGTCATCTTTTTATTCGTAATATCAAAATTATCCTAAGTTAAATTTTCTGTAATTTTATGAGAACTTCCATTTTTTTATGAATAGTGATAAATACTTAAAAAAACATTTTAATCAATATAATTTATAGTGATAAATTATACTAATTAGTGGTTTTAAAGTATAATTAGAATATATTTTTACCATTTTATCCAATGGTGATCATTAGAATTAATTTCACTTCGAAATTGGACATAAACAATTGTCAATCTTTTGATATAAATTGTTTCTTAAAAACACACTATTTGTTGTGACAGCGGGAATTAATTATAAAATTAATTAATGAAACTTATATGTTTGTAAGTTTTTAAAATAGACATCATTTTTGAATTCAGAATATCAATTATATCTTAGGGGGAAATTTTGGCATTGTTCCGAAAAACTTCAATTTATGATGAATAGTGAAACCACTAAGTGTTAGTTAAAACACTGATTTTTCATTTAAATGAAACATTACCACTTCTGTGATTTGATTTCCAAAAATCTTACATACATGGTTGTCATTAGGAATTAAAATTTGGTTAAATGGGATTAAAATAATTTTTTGGTTAATAGTAACTTTTATGTTTAATTAATCGCGATTAAAGGTAATTAGTGAAATTTAAGGTAAAAATGGTATTATAAAAATATGAAATTACCTTTAAACTTGTTCTACCCCTATTTGATGAGGCATGGCCGACCAAGAAAATCCATGGGTTAACTTGGGGACCCCATGGATCCACATTGGTAGGAAATTGACATTAAAAACTTTTTATTTAATGTTAAAATTAAAATGTCACAAACAAGAGTTGTTTTAAGAAAAAAAAATTAAATGGGGTTATACAAGTCATATTTTTTCTATAAATATTAATTAGAAAGATAAAAATATTTCCTACATAATTATATTTTTTTATAATTTTTAGACATTTAATAAATAAAATTATTTATGACACCATGATGATGCAGCGATTACCTCATTAATTAACGATTTTAATAAAATGGAAGGATAATGTAAAATCTAAGAATTACACTTGTCCAAAGACTATTGGATGATAATATTTCGAACCCTTATCACCTTATCCTCGAATTATATAAGTGTGGGACCTTTAGAATCCGAAAAACATTTTATAATAAAGTAACATTTTATTACTTTCCAAGAGTGCCCCTCCTATCCACTTATAAAAGGCCCCCACCACTACCACCTTACTCACACTATCAAAGCCTTTTGGCTCGTCTAACCTCTGGCCAAATACTCTCCCAACTTCCCTCCCTTACTCCTAGAAGTCTCACTTTTGGGAAGAATTCTTCCCATGGAAGCCTTTGGCTCAAATCAAAAAGAGTTACCCGATTTTATGGTAATGTATTCTCTTATGTTATTTTGTTTTATTTTGCTTCTCCAACCCCCTAAACTATTTTTATCCATTTATTTTGTAACAACACCAGTATCCTCAATATACTAGTATTTTTTTATAATGATTATTCGAGATAAACTTACACACACCTACATGTAATGGTTAAAGAACATACGGTTTCTGTGGATGGCGAATTTCTGCCGCACTAAACGATGATTGTTCAACACTTATATAACACCTTTAAAGGTGGCCATTAAGATTTAACTATATTTATATATGATATATAGTATGTTTATGTTATACTTAAGCTTCTTTATTTTTCATTTATGGCATACCTTTATGGTTTCCATTATGGGTAAATGTGATATTTTCATTTAAGGAAGTGCGGACTACCGCCCCCATAAAGTGATTTGAATTGTTAATGCCATATGTGGGATGTATAAAGGATTGAGTAAATGATATTATATATGATATTATACTGTAATTATAATACACATTTATACTATTATTATTTCATTCCATTAAATACAAAATATAAATGAAAGTAGCGTTCATGCATACGTACGGCTTACAGTCTCCATGAACGGTGCATTTCATTTCTTACCTCTAAATGTTATGTAATATTATAAATGAATGTATATACTGTTTATATATGATATATATGATATCTACATCATGAATATAATTCTGGATATAATGTATATTTCACCACACGAACAACTTGTAATTATAATAAGATTATTTTTGACTCAAGTACCAAAGATCGACAAAATGATGGTTATTAACATAAATAATTACATAATGTTCATAACATGGTAATAGGTGATATAAAAGGAATAATGAACATGAAAAAGGTTCTAAAGTAAATAGAAATTAACTCTAGTTTATTATTAAGGAGGTTAAAGAGCGGTCAATTCAATTCGGACACGAGGTAAGGGAACTTCTTAACCCAATTTCTATTCTTTGGGTTAATCTCTTACATTAAAATTATGTCATGATATTATTATGTCTTATCTTGTATTTGTATTTTATTTATGTGTACTTATAGTTAATACACATAATAGATCTAATTTATTTAAAAAAATTATCTTTGTAAGGGTCTTCGTCTCAATCTCCTTTCTTTGAGGCATATTTTGTTTTATACACAACTTTCTTTTATACGGTGTATAAACCCCTTTGACTTTTACGTTTATTCAAAAGAAATCTTTTTTATATGAAGCGTTTTACTAAATGACAAAAATGGAATGGTTTTCTTTCCGTACATATGTGGTGACAACGACTTCTCTGCCGCCGTGACAATTATTTGAGTTTCGGTTTCCTCTACAAGCCACATCTTTTTTTTAGTGAAAAATAAATACAAAGTTTTAACTTTATGTTATTTTGGTATTGAAAATGGTTTTGAAAGTGTTTTGATTATATCAATGTGTTGTATTTATATCTTGTGATTGAAATGTTGAAATGTTATGTTTCCTTTATACATGTTTTATGTGATACGATTGTGTTATGGTTTATGATATGTTTAAACCTATTCATATGAGGAATGCATTGGACTTAATAAGTGACGGGTGGAGCCCGCTACAGCTCTTCGATGCATCGGTAAGTCTCATGATACAAACTAGTGTCTTGGCACAAGGCCTTGAAACAATATTATTTTTGGTCTTGGCACGAGGCCTTGGCTACGTGGTTATGATAGGCTGGCATTATGCATTCCATCATTATGAAAGTGGTTATTGATATTGCATGTGATTATTCGACTAGTAGAATATCAATGTGAGTAAGTAAATGGAATTATTTAATTTTATTTTTTCCATATTATGTTGAAGTTAATGTTTAAAAAGTATTCTGTTTTAGTTATACATTTCCTTAAATTTTAATGTTTATTTACGAAAGCTTCCGCAATATTGTTATCCTTACTGAGCATCTGAGTTCACCCCTTTCAATGTTTGAATATTTTCCAGGATGTGAAGAATTATTTTATAAATGACCTGTAGGGATTTTCAGTAGAGGATATGAGTGTGGACTATGGAGACTTTGTTATTGTAGTTTTTCACTTTATGATGTAATGTAACATTTATGAATGTATCTAGTGTTTCTGAGGCTACTAAACTAATCGGTCTTTCTAGACATGATCTTTTGTGATCATGCCAATGTTACGCAATAATGCACCGACTCTGGGCAACTGGGGTCGGGGCATTACAGTTGGTATCAGAGAAAGTTTAGTACTAACATTGGAAGCAAGATTTAGATAAACTCTGATTAGATCACATAACCCAAAGATAGACATTGATGATTAGTATAGAAGAACGTCCTATAATTTTGTTTCTGTAGAGATTTTGTGAGTTTTCTGAGAAATACATCCCTGTCTGGATACGAGCAGGTAGAGGTGGCTCTGGCACAGATGTACCAAGAGGTAAAACCCGAAAACATCGCTTTGAGCTAGACTCGAACGGGAACTAGTGCATGACTATGGGCCTTTGTGCACACTTGGTTATGACACTCTCGGGGGATATTCTTAGGACAATTATCATTTTCTTTACAAACCATTATGAAGGGTTATGAGTATATAATACTCAAGGGAAACATTTCTTTTTATGATATTGGATTATATCCATAAATAGTTCAATTTATGTTAAGTATTTTACAGGTATGGAATTATATATTTTGATTCATAATCAAATCTATTTTATTCCATTGTTTAGAGATGGCGCATAGTGGAAGGAATGGAAACCGTAACAATGTACGCACTCTATGTAGGGATTGCCCTCCTACTCAAAATAATTATTGTGGGTCTAGAGATACAACTAGTGTTGATCAACTTATTACCATACTGGGACAACTAACTAAGGTTATGAATAATAACCTTACTCGTATGGAGCACCCCGATCCGCAACATGGAGGATCAATGTTAGACCGCTTCATGAGGCAACAACCGCCAGCATTTAATGGGGGTAAAAATCCCTTAGTAGCTGAGAAATGGATAAATTCCTTAGAAAAAATATTCCATTCCTTGGGGAGTATTGAAATGGAGAAGGTTGTCATGGCAGTCTACCGCCTCACTGGAGATGCCGATCAATGGTGGTCACAGATTAAAAACACAAAGGAAGACGATGAAGTATCAAATATGGAATGGAGGGAGTTCAAAGATCTTTTACTAGAAAAATACTATCCTCGCAACCATCGAGCAGATATGGAAAGACAATTTCTGAGTCTGAGGCAGAAGGATGATGAGAATGTCGCAACGTATGAGGATAACTTTACAAGGTTAGCGAGGCATGCTGCAGATTATATACGTAACCCAAGAAGTAAGATTGATCGTTTATTTTATGGGTTAAACCATTTCTCCATCGAGAATTAGTCTCACAAACCTTCTCGTCATACGAAGATATAGTCTCATGTTTTATCAAGTCAGAAAAGGAATTCTCTAAGTCTTATGACAACAAAGTAAATCAAGAGAAAAAGAGAACGGTGGAACAAGAGACAGATAAAGGGAAAAAGGGAAAGAAGGATTTTCCATTATGAGATAATTGTGGGAAGAATTACCCTGGTACTTGCCTAAAGGGAATGTGAGTTTGTTACAAATGTGGAGAAAAAGGTCACCAGGCTCGTGATTGTAAGGGAAAGAAAGAGGCTATCAATGTTAAATGCTACAATTGTAGGGAAATGGGGCATTATGCAAATGAATTTCCTAAGCTTCAGGGAAACTTACCTCAGAAAAGGCTAAGAGATCAAGGACAATATTATGTTGTTACTACAGTTGAAGCGGAATGATTAATGTATTGGTGCTTTTGGACACAAGGATTGTATTATGGTTATAAGGATAATGTGATATATATATATATAAGGATCGTACTACAATACTTGTTGTTTTCATTAAGGTTTTAATATGATGAACGTAATCATATTTTTATTATGTGACAAAAAGAGAAGCTTTAATTTGTTTGGGGAATCTGATGTTACAATTGATTTTGGAATTTAGAGACCTCTTAGAGAAAGTCTGGAGAAAGGTATTTTGGAAAAATATATAGGTTGGAATAGATTAAGATGAACCTTGGATAGTATTATTTAAGGTTAAAAAAAATTTCTGAAGATTTTTTTTGGAATATTATAATATTATTGTTTTAGGAAAAGGACAACCTGCAGGTTGGGGGATAACCCATCGCGTCTGACAATCCTGCAGGAATCAAACCCACAACCATAGTGCGACAGGCCTTTATTACCTACCACTAGCCTACAGGAAGTCCCTGGTTATTACAAAATATTTTTTCCTAATCTAAATGGTATGTGGTGATATTTATAACCTTATACAATTAGGATAAATAGAATATTTTTGAGTTCGGTTACCATTTGGAGTGAAAGATGGGTTTGTGGTAAAAATTTATTAAAGATTGAAAGTCTACATGACAAGTATGTATATTCCCTTACGTTCTTAGTAAATCTCCTAAATAAATTCCTCAACTTTATAAAAGGTATCTTAAAACAAAAACGTTGCCGGTTAACTTTTCAAACTGGGGATTCAATGACCGTTTAACCAATCACAAGTTTGTGATTTTCTTGTGTTTAACGTTCTCCTAATCCTGTTTTCTACAACTCTCCATCAAACCTTGATGGTTTGTTTCTCTTCCTTGTCCATATTTTCATAGAATCCGAGTATGGGCTATCTCGGGTGACCGTTGTACTTATCTTTCATTCTTTTAAAGTTATATATTTATTAACCTGATTTCTGATGTGGGTTTTCCACAAAAGTATTTTCTATTTTCAACCTTTTATTTTCAAAGAAAAATTTCAAATTTCGAGGATGCGATTTATTGAAGGAGGGTAGAATGTAACACACCGAGCTTCCATGATACGCTTCTCATTCAATAATGCAAGGGCTTGCATTGTACGCAACTTCGAGTTCTAACACATGGAAACTAATCAAAGTAACCATTTTAGAAATTTTATATTTCAAAATGGACTTCATTTTTGTATTCCTAATATCGAAATTATCCTAAGTTATTTTTTTTGTAATTTTCTGAGAACTTCCATTTTATTATGAATAGTGATAAATACTTAAAACAAATTTTTTAATCAAAATAATTTATAGTGATAAATTATACTAATGAGTGGTTTTAAAGTATAATTAGAATATATTTTTACCATTTTATCCAATTTTGTTCATTAGAATTAAATTCACTTCGATATTGGACATAAACAATTGTCAATCTTTTGATATATATTGTTTCTTAAAAACACGCTATTTGTTGTGACAACGTG
Organism: Viscum album; assembly: GCA_963277665.1. Lineage (NCBI taxonomy): Eukaryota > Viridiplantae > Streptophyta > Magnoliopsida > Santalales > Viscaceae > Viscum > Viscum album. The sequence goes on along the minus strand of OY728128.1, from coordinate 58,965,961 downwards.
AATTAATTATAAAATTAATTAATGAAACTTATATGTTTGGAATTTTTTAAAATAGAAATTATTTTTGAATTCATAATATAAATTATAGCTTAGGGTGAAATTTTGGCATTGTTCTGATGAACTTCAATTTTTGATGAATAGTGAAACCTCTTAGTTGTAGTTAAAAAACTGATTCTTCATTTAAATGAAACATTACCACTTCTGTGATTTGATTTTCAAAAATCCAAAATACATGGATGTCATTAGGAAGTAAAATGTGGTTCAATGGGATTAAAATATTTTTTTTGGTGAATAGTAACTTTTAAGTTTAATTAATCGCTATTAAAGGTAATTAGTGAAATTTAAGGTAAAAATGGTATTATAAAAATATGAAATGACCTTTAAAATTGTCCTAACCCTATTGGATGAGTCATGGCCGACCATGAAAATCCATGTGTCAAATTGGGGACCCCATGGATCCACATTGGTAGGAAAATGACATTAAAAACATTTTATTTAATGTTAAAATTAAAATGTCACAAACAAGAGTTGTTTTACGAAAACAATTTTTAAATGAGGTTATACAAGTCGTATTTTTGACTATAAATATTCATTAGAAATATAAAAATATTTCCTACATAATTATATTTTTTTATAATTTTTATACATTAAATAAATTAAATTATTTATGACACCATGATGATGCAACGATTACCTCATTTATTAACGATTTTAATAAAATGGAAGGATAATGTAAAATATAAGCATTACACTTGTCCAAAGCCTATTGGATGAGAATATTTAGAACCCTTATCACCTTATCCTAAAATTATATAAGTGTGGGACCTTTAGAATCCGAAAATCATTGTATAATAAAGTAACATTATATTACATTCAAAGAGTGCCCCTCCTATCCACTTATAAAAGGCCCCCACCACTACCACCTTACTCACACTATAAAATCCTTTTGTCTCGGCCAAACTCTGCCCAAATACTCCCCCAACATCCCTCCCCTACTCCTAGAAGCCTATCATTGGGCAGAATTCTTCACAACGAATCCTTTGGCTCAAATCAAAAAGAGTTACCCGATTTTATGTTAATGTATTCTCTTATGTTATTTTGTTTAATTTTGCTTCTCCAACCCCTTAACTCTTTTTATCCATATCTTTTGTAACAACAACAGTATCTTCAATATACTAGTATGTTGTTAAAATGAGTATTCGAGCTACACTTACACACACCTACTCTTAATGGTTAAAAAACATACGGTTTCTGTGGATGGAGAATTTCTCCCTCACAAAACAATGATTTTTCAACACTCATATAACACGTAAAAAGGTGGCCATTAAGATATCACTATATTTATATATGATATATAATTTGTTTATGTTTTACTTAAGCTTCTGTATTTTTCATTTATGGCATACCTTTATGGTTTCCATTATGGGTAAATGCGATATTTTCATTTTAGGAAGTGCGGACTACCGCCCCCTCAAAGTGATTTGAATCATTAATTCCATATGTGGGATGTATAAAGGATGGAGTAAATTATATTATATATGATATTATACTGGAATTATAATACACCTTTATACTATTATGATTTCATTCCATTAAATATGAAATGAAAATGAATGTAGCGTTTATGCGTACGTACGGCTTACCGTCTCCATGAACGGTGCATTTCATTTCATACCTCTAAATGTTATGTAATATTATACATGAATGTATATACTGGATATATATGATATATATGTTATCTAAATCATAAATATAATTCTGGATATAATGGATATTTCACCACATGAACAACTTGTAATTATAAGAAGTTTATTTTTGACTCAAGTACCAAAGATTGACAAAATGACCGTTATTAACTTAAATAATTATATAATGTTAATAACATGGTAATAACTGATATAAAATAAATAATGAACTTGAAAAAGTTTATTAAGTAAATAGAAATTAACTCTAGTTTATTATTCTGGAGGTTAAAGAGTCGTCGAGTCAAGTCGGACACGAGTTAAGGGAACTTCTTAACCCAATTTCTATTCTTTGGGTTAATCTCCTACTTTCAAATTATGTCATGATATTATAATGTCCTACCTTGTATTTGTACTTTATTTATGTGTACATATAGTGAATACACATAATAGATCTACATTATTTAAAAAAATGATCTTTGTAAGGGTTTTCGTCTCAATCTCCTTTCATTGAGGCATATTTTGTTTTATACACACCTTTCTTTTATACGGTGTATAAACCCCTTTGAATTTTACGTTTATTCAAAAGGAATCTTTTTTATATGAAGAGTTTTACTAAACGAAAAAAAGGGAATGTTTTTCTTGCCGTACATATGCGGCGACAACGACTTCTCTGCCACCGTGACCATAATTTGAGTTTTGGCTTCCTCTACAAGCCACAACTTTTTTTAATGAAAAATAAATACAAAGTTTTAACTTTCTTTTATTTTGGTATTAAAAATGGTTTTGAAAGTGTTTTTACTATATCAATGTGTTGTATTTATATCTTGGGATTTAAATGTGGAAATGTTATGTTTCCATTATACATGTTTTATGTGATACGATTATGTTATGGTTTATGATATGTTTAAACCTATTCATATGAGGAATGCATTGGACTTAATAAGTGACAGGTGGAGCCCGCTACAGCCTCTTGATGCATCAGTAGGTCTCATGAGTCAAACTAGTGTCTTGGCACGAGGCCTTGACAAAATCTTATTTGTGGTCTCGGCACGAGGCCTTGGCTACGTGGTTATGATAGTTTGGCATTATGAATTCCATCATTATGAAAGTGGTTATTGATATTGCATGTGATTATTTGACTAGTAGAATATCCATGTGAGTATGTAAATGGAATTATTTAATTTTATTTTTTCCATATTATGTTGAAGTTAATGTTTAAAAAGGCTTTTGTTTTAGTTATACATTGCCTTATATTTGAATGTTTATTTACGAAAGCTTCTGCAATATTGTTATCCTTACTGAGCATATGAGCTCACCCCTTTCAATGTTTTAATATTTTCCAGGATGCGAAGAAGTATTTTATAAATGACCTGAATGGATTGTCAGAAGAGGATATGAGTGTGGACTATAGAGACTTTGTTATTTTAGTTTTTCACTTTATGATGTAACGTAACATTTTTGAATGTATCTATTGTTTCCAAGGATAATAAACTAATCGGTCTTTCGAGACATGATCTTTTGTGATCATGCCAATGTTACACAATAATGAACCGACTCTGGGAAACTGGGGTCGGGACGTTACACTTACCATGATTCTAAATCTGCTGAAACATTATTTATATTCCAGAAAACCAAATTGGGTATAATTTTTAGTTTATTTAGAACCATAATTTTTTTATAACACCTGTTACCATGTTTTATCAAATAGCTATCTATTTCTGTTTACATTAGATGTTTTAATGATATTCCATACATGCATCCAAAATGAAATCGGTTAGTCAAATATATTGAAGGATTTCATTACTGAGTCATGACAAGAGTAATATTAATTAAACTGTAAAAATTCTTATACATCATCTATACTTTTAAATCAATCCATTATATATATTTATGAAAAATGAACAATGTTTTAATCATGGAGATGCTATGATGTATGTATGTGTGAGTAGTGTTTTCATTTCTCAGTGATCATTATGGAACTAAGGTTATATTATTTTATCTTAAAGGAATCATTATATTATCAATAATATTATATTAATAATTGATATTTATATATATATATATATATCATCAATGTCATGTGGTGATAACAAATGAATCACATCGCTTCGTGGAGGTGATAGTTCACACGTACAAGTGATCACTGTTATCATTTTTTGAACCTAAATGGTAAAAATATAATTCATATAATATTCTCTTATAATGGTAAATATGTAATAAATATCATAAATAAAAATTAATTCTCTCATTATAATAGGTCTTGAGATATGGAAATGGAAGAAAAATTATATTAGTTGGTGGAGTTTATAGTTCACACGTACACACAAATGACTAATTATTCTCCAATTTCATAGAAGTGGAGATATATATATATATATATATGAAGATATTAAAATCATAAAATATCAGTAAATTTATGATATTTTAGTTCATATTTCATCATGGGTTAATAATATTTGAATAATATTTGAGAATAAAAAAATATAACCACATAATTAGAACAATACATCTATTTTAAACGTTCTACATTGATTAACAACTTAACAGAAATAAGGTTGGTGTTGTAAATCTAATAAGACCTCCATAGTAAGGGATGTTATTATAGGATGATATTTAAAGATCATTCAAGAAAAATATGATTTGGTATAAGAATAAAATAGAAGAAGGTGGTCACTTTTATAAGAGAGGGGAGGGGCACTCTTGGAAATCCTCAAAATATTAAATTAATATACATTATTTTTAAAGATAAAATGGATTTTAATTGTTTTATTTATATGATATGATGACATTGAGCTAATAATGTTCATCAAACTAACATTATATATGTTTGAATACTTTTGAATACTTATCATTTTTATGAAACCCATTATAATTTTTATTGTAATATCATGTAATTTCAAATTTAGGGGTTAATATAATCACTATAACATACCAAAACAGCAATAAATAATTATTTTGTGACATTAAAAGAAGCATGAAAACTATTTCGTTGAATATTGTATTTTTATAAACTTCATATCATTAAATAAAATATTATTTATTTGAAAATATAATTAATGCCAATTTCGAAGCTATTCATTATTTGACTTTTTAAAAATTTCCTTAGAACCTGATATATTTGAAAAAACACCTTTAACTCATTCATATCATGTCATATTAATACATAAAATTCATGGATGGAGAAAACAATATAAAACATTATTTATTATTACGTTTATAATATAATGTATATTTTATTCTTCCATTAATGATGCAATTAATGTATCATCATTGTGTCACCATTTTATTTAATTAATAATTTAACAAGCATTATAAGTGAATTAAAATTATATAGGTAAAAAAATTGTTTTTCTAAATACTTTTTATAGTCGAACATATCCCCTCAATAACACTATATTAAAAATATTATACTTGTTAAAAAAAGACGATCACCGAATTGTTGTTTCGTACTAAATAATATAAAAAATGTCTTAAAGTATTCCATGTTGCTCTAACTGGACATAAAATTGTAAAAATTATGATTTGGGTAAAAAATTACTCATGAAATTAAATTAAGATAATTTTTTGTATAATTTTTTAATATTATTAATATTACCCTTATATAATCGATTTACCATTAAGAATGGTAGTAAAAATAATATCTTAAATTTCTATTCATATGATTGAAAAATTATTTTGATCCAACAAGATCATAAATTTCATTCTAATTAAAAAAATTATTTTTATTTTTGGAAATTATAATCATATACGTGGCTAAAATTATTTTAAAATTAATCCCATCGAATGAGTGGGGAAATTAGTTTTTAATGTAAAAAAATTCAAAATATAACAATATTTTTATATACAATTTCAATGTAAAATTGATTCCAATGAACTAAATTTGATTAAATTGTACAAAAATTTAATTATACTTTAAAAACATCATAATATATAATTTAACACTATAAATAATTTCATGAATATGATGTTTTAAATTGAAATGTGTAATTTTATCACAATTCATACAAAAAAATACTATCAGTAAAATTAAGAAAATATGATCCAACATAAATATTTATACTATTATTCAAAAAGAGAAGTATTTCATGTAAAACAAAAATATAAATGATTCAAAAAAGATATTTAATATTTTTTACTATCAAAATGTGGTAAAAATCCCTTTTTATAAGATAACTAATGTTATTCATAATCTTTTATTTTTTCTTACATCGTGCCAATAAAATATATAAGATTAATTATAAATAGTATATTTAATTTATATTAACAAATATAATCCAGCAAATTTTATTTTATTATTTTATAAATACAATTATTCATATTTAAAGGGATTTTTATAAATATGAATCCATTATATTAAATTGGTCTTTAGTTCCTTTTCAAATCAATTTGATGATGAATAAATCATTATAAAATTATTTTTAATCCTTGTTTCATTATTTAGTTAACATATTTCATTCTCACAATTTTAACGAGTGGGTTATAATGTTATCATTTATAGTATAATAATTTGTTTTTCCCTTAATTTCGATGTGGAATACCATCTTTTCTATAATTTTTCTATAAAAAACAGGGGATGTTCCATATAACATAAACAAAATAATTCATCATAACATGGGGAAAGGAAACATAACATTGATTAATCTAACTTCCTCAATACGGATTAGCGTAAAATATATCAACTAATGATCATATGAAATAATGATATAATTATTAGGTTATGTGGTCATAAACATAAATTATGATGTTCATACCCAACCTACAAATGATTATAAATGTTGTACATTGATTAAAAAATTTCCATGTTTTAAAAAATTTCCCATAATTGTCATAAATCATCCTAAACCAGTCCAGCATCATAATTTCATTTAATAAATGTTTGATACCACTATATATTTTAGAAAAACCCAATTTCATGTGTCATGTTTGGCTACCAATTCCATAAATATTATGGTTCATGATTCACCTTATTCTTATAGGTGATTTGGACACATTTATATCTTATAGTGGATGAAGGAACATAAGTTTTCCATAGTGAATATAAACAAACCTTTTTCACAAAGTCGATCACTTACTTTAAAGTATATCTCATTATTTTTCATAAGATATTATCATTTTTCCAGTGCATTAGAGTGAGAGATAGGTCTAACCTGTCTGATAATGAAATCATATATATTTGTTCCACATGATCATACACATCCATCATATAATAACCAAGAAATGAAGTGGGTATCACAAAACATTAAAAATATACTATCCTGTGAAAAATATAAATGTTTCATAGTAACTTCATAATTGATTAATCAATGAAAATAATAGGATTTCATTATTATTTTATTATTACATTACCCGTGGAAGAAAAACAGGTTTTATCGACATAATGCCATAAAAACCCATTCATAAAAATAATATGAATGGTTTCCTTCAATAATGTCTATAATGATGAATAATAACACACACAAAACCTTCTTATAACGAAAATTATGTCAACTGATCAAATTTATTAATTTCTTTAGGAATATACACTTTATTCTTAAAAAATTATTTCAACAACATTAAACATTTTTTAAACCATTTTCATGGAAAATTACCTTAAAAACATATAATGTAATATTTAAACATCTGATAAAATAGATTTAAAGTAATTAATAGTTCAATATCCTTTTCGGTGAATATGATAATACATGATCATTAAAAAATAATTTTTAGAAAAAAATCAGAAAAATTATTTTATAATAAAATTCATTTATGGATAATGAATCAAATAATGTAGTATTTTTATAATTACATATTATTATTTTATATTAGTAAAATATAGTTGAGATATGGTTCCACTTTGTATAATATTTCATAATTAATAGTAATAAAATAATTTTTATCATAATTATTGAGAGATATATTACAATATTTAATCGTGGGAAGAAAATTCATGACTCACCCTAATAATGATGAGATCCTAACATAGAATAATTACCTCATTGAAACTGGGAATCTCAAGCCCCATTAATTGATAACATATAATTCCATATAAAATATAATTATTTTAAACTAATTCTTGATATCACAAGTCAATGTGGTTATATAAACACCTTGTCAAATTATAATGGATCATAATACTTCATATGTCTCAAAGATGGTGAATTGAAAAAAATACATTCTCATTTGTTATCTTTTGAACCATAAACGCCATGAAATATATATAATAAAATTGATATTTAAAAAAATACTTTTTTGATATTTATCATTAAATTATTTTATGTGCAGTGTATTCACCACATCAATGAATATTATGTAGAATATGTCTTGTGTAGCACAGAAAATAATGGTGAGATAGAAATTTTAACCCTTAATTATTAAATTTCATACTACTCAACTAAATCAAATGTATAATAATTATTAGCTTAATATTAATATTATAAAGAAAAATATTAATATACATAATTCAGTAATTTATTTTATTATTCCCATTTATTACACAATTATTAACAATTCCATGTAAAATTCATGTTTCAGGTTATAATAACTTTGGTTTCATATTATGTTTGATTTGTTATAATTTTTACCAATATTAATTTGATAATGGATTCATCATATAAAGAATGATAAAATTTATATTAATATCATATAAATTAAATATTTTTTTTAATTTTAATCAATAAATGTTTGTGATATTAAAATGAAATACACAATCCATAGAGATGATATGTTGTAAGTACGCTTGATGGATATTTTAAATTTTCATTCTAAGTTGAATGAAATAAAAAATAAATGATATAATATTATAATTACCTAATATGGTCACATATTATAAATCTAACATATTTATTAAACCTATTCTAAATTAATTCTATCTAAATCGTGAATGAATCACCTCCCTTTAGGAGGATGTAGTCTTTCATACCGATGAACAATGTAATCATATTCTAATAAATTTAAAAGCATGATGTTATGTTGTATATATCTATTAAATTTAAGAAATAAAAAATTATATATAAATTATATATCATATATAAACAGTTAATGAATCATTATTCTGATCTTTTAAAAGTCTTAATGTAGAAATGAATGACATCATTTTGTGAGGCGGTAGTCCTCCTAACGCACAAATAATGAATTGTAACCCATTTTATAAGAAATTTATGTAAATGTTGGTCATAAAGAATATCACAATATATTTTTTATATTTAATATATTTATGATATATTATAATATAAATGTAATAAAAATTCAGGGTGTGTTCGAAAAAATAAAATGAAAATGATTTTTAATCAATGTTAACTCTTCTTCGGGTATCCTTTTATGTTTTCAGAAATGCCTTTATTTTTTTTGATTTATATAAAAATTCTGATTATAGGATTTAAGGATGGATTTTGGTAATTGATTTGGTAATATCATGGTCACTACAAATTTATTTATTTTTATGAAAAAGTGGGGAGAGACTGTGTCTTTTTATAGTTTAGGACGGGTGACATTTCTTAAAAAATTGAAAAGAATTTTCTATTTTATTGACAATATTACTACATGTGGATCCAAATAAGATAATTAAATTTTACGGGTGATGATATGGACATTCAAAACCTCCACCATATAATGAAAAATATTTCATAGTGATTTCATCCTTAATTTCAAAGTATCCATCTTTTTATCAATTTTTTCTAAAATATAAAATTTTAAAAAATTCATATTTTATCCTTACAGACTAAATTAAATTTATCACTATTAAATTATTTTTTATAAAATATTCTTAATGATACATCCAATTTTTTTAATATTTATTATGTTTTTGTTTTATGTTAATTGTAACATAAGAACATGAAATATTTAAAAACACTTATTAATATATAATTATACTAAAATAGTTTTTACTATTTTTGGGTGTGTAAATAAATTATAATTGATCACATTATCAATTAATGGGGCCTATATTGTAATTATTAAAATTTAAAAACCACTTTTTAGGAGATAAGATATATATTAAATTTAAATATTTTAAAAAATATAATTTATTTTTAAATAACATAAATGACAATTTTTAAATTACTCATTTAAATTTAATATAAAAACCTATAAATAAAATTATTGAATTATAATATATTATTTAAAGAGTTATGTAACATTATATATTCAGTAAAGAATAAACTAACACAATAATTGAACCAATATAGCTTACCTTTTATATTTTTATAATAATTTGATATTTTAATTTATTGATAAATAATTATTATATTAATTTTTCATAAGAATTTAATGTAATTATTTCATCTCGAAAATATTTAAATGAAATAAATTGGAAAAAAATAATTTATATTCCAACATTATATATATATCCTAAAATATTATCTTTTTTCTTTATCCCTAGGCTCTATTGGTTTTCACAGTATAAAGAAAATCATTTTTTATTTGTCATAATATAACTTATTATTTAACTCATATTCCAATGAATATAAAATGAAATTTCTATATTCAATATATACAGGTGGAAAATAATGTAAAAAAATAAAAATAAAAATTAATATAAACTTTTAAGACATTTTCTGTCTTATTATTTTAGTTTAACTAATGGTAATGTAGTTCTTTCATTAACCGATGAAATTTATATTCAAATCATTCATAATTTATTTTGTTCAATAATTATGTTAACCATATTAGATATTATAAATTAATATACCTCGTAATATTGAATCAATTTTTCCTAATTGAAATCATATAATTGGATATTAATTTTTTAAGGTAAATATAGATGAATAGATGTGAAATCAGGGACTGAAAGTTAATACGATGCTGAGCTTACCAATTTTTATATCCAATATCATTGTAAAATTAATTCTAATGAACAATATTATAATAAGAGATATATAGTTTAACTAATTATATGTTAAATATAATTTTAAAATTTCTTTATCATTATAATAAAATAACATTAAATAGATGTTTTAATTAAACTTATGTATTCTTAAATATTTTTCAAAATTGGAATATTTTTCCAAAAAAATCAATGATTCATCCTAAGATAAAATTATCATTATTATTTCAAAATTTATGTTTATATTATCATATTAATTTTCATAAATCACTAAAATTAATTTTATTATTTTTCATAAACAATTACAACATTTTTTTAAAAAAAATTAATTTTATTACATATAATATATTTACCAAAATGAATGTATTTTTTTATCAAATTTCTTTGATTATATAATCCATTAGATTTTATATTAAAAAAGTATATATTTCTATTTATATTAAAATCATTAATGTCTAGGATATGATAATCACATTTGAATAACATTAATAATATATCATGGTTTTCAAAAATAGTAGTTTTGTGTGTAACATAAAATAATAAAGTGTTGCATTTAGAACAAGATTAACATAGTGTTGTATGTAACACATTTATGACATAAGGTTTCATGCAATTTAATATGTAAGAAAATAAATTTATCCAATAAATAATAATTCATCAAAAATCAGGGTGCTAGATTCTAACTCCAAAAATTGAATTTCCCCTCAAAATTCATCTTGAACATATAATATTTTATGTTTTAAAATTAATTCATTGAAAGAAACATCGTAAAAAAGGATTAATATAACATAAACCTAGAAAAGTAAAATGGATGTCTGATGGTCATCTGTAATAAAAAATATCAAGTTCTCAGATAGAAAAACATAAATGGGAAGTGAAAACATGAAAAGAATTTAGATATATAACACAACAATATTAAAATATAGTAAATAGAAACATGGTTAAAAGATATTTTATGATCTATAATCCATTGACCAAAGAGTACATAAAAACGATAAAAACTACAAAAAAATCATTTCAATATCAAATTTTAAAATGTTGAATAATTTTCATAAGAATAAATACATACTTGATTTCATTCCATTTCCTAATAACAATGTCAATATTTAGTGATACATTAATCAATTCCTAATTAATATAATTATTTAATCAGTTCTAGTGAATTTTTAATCTCTGAATCATTGACAGATTATAAGATCCATTTATAGAATATTATTTCATTCGGCCTATTATTAATTATCATCCTACAAAATACTTTTCACTGGTTGTCCAATATACATAATTATACTAATGTTAAAATAATACATTGAATAACTAAACATCATTCATAGTTCAACATAAAAATAATAATAAATGGTTACCCAATTGATCCAACTGAATTATGAAAATCCAAATATGTAGTGATGAGGTCAATAAATTTCCAAAAGGAATATTAAATTATTCCTCCAAACAATATGATATTGAACTAAATTGTATCATTACAAACCTTTGAAAACCATTGTAAGGAACCAACCCAAATTGATCCTCAAACTGGTTCTAAAGCTAATAAGAAAATACCTGAAGGGTATTAATGATCCCTATAGGATGGATACAGGCACATGGAATTCAATAAATAATAATAGAAAATGATTTATCTCTAACTAAAGCAACATAAACATAGAATATATACACATAATATAAATAAAAATATAATATATATAAAGATTACATGATAGAATGAAAATAGTGTAATCCAAACATCTCAATATTAAAAATAGTTTCCATGTATATTTCCAACTACAAATGACTACAAAAATAGGAAAAATAACTATTCATTATGATAGCTTGAGCCTAATTCAATTTCCTCAAAACAAGTATATCATCCTTGTTGAAAAAAACCATAGTGCCTAACATTTCCATCTTTTATTTTTATACGTTGAAATACATTAAATGGTTTATGCACTATCGAAGTTGTTTGAATGGTGTGATCTAACAGGATAAGTAGGTTCTCTCGAAAACGTTTCATACATGGTTTCTAAAAAATAATCCAATCATTCTCCAATTTAAAGAATACAATCCACGAAAATAGTATAAAAAAATTATAATAGAATAATGGGGAAAATATTTATTTTTCCATTTTTTACATTTCTAAAAAAATAAGGTAAATCATTTTCACATCATTTTATATGAAAATATTTGAGATGTTATATCATGTAAAATAAAACCATGCATAACATAACATATGGAATAAAATTTAGTAAAAAATTTGTACAAACAAAAATATAGATCCCAAATCAGATATTTAGCACATGTAACATAATGTTATAGATCACTCTAGGTCATGATATCTAGGAAACTCATATGAAACAAAGATAATCAAAGACTAATCATGAAACTAGATATATGAATCTTTTGTAGATGGAACAGAAACATCTATGCAATTGGACCCGAACCGTTTTAATAGGTAAATAGAATTATGGAAATGAAGTAGAGATAATCCTCATGACAAAATCACCTGATATTGCATAATTCCTCGTAATATAACATCCACCTACATACCAATGGCCACCCAAGTTATATAATTATACAAATAATTTCAACAAACAATTTAATCATTTCATACTATCAAAAGCACTTCCTATAATCATTTCATAATGATTTGAATATAAATTTCCACTATCACAAAACTGGGGGAAAACCTTCTTTTATAAATACATAGTTATATGAAAATATAAAAATCAATGACATAAAGTAATTTAAATTAATAAATGATTTTATCTTATTAGATCAACGTAGGTCGCCAGCTCATGATCTATAAAGAACCATCTACCTTAAAAAATGGGATCACACATGCCCACCAAAGTATTCACCAACAAGAAGAAAACAATAAAGAAGATTAAGGCCCCAGAATAAATCCACCCATATTGAAATTGATTAAATATTAGAAAATGGTCGGTGTATTATATTAAATGAAAAATAACTTAGGAATACACAACTACTATGCTACTATCTTCAAAATAAATGCTCCTTGAAACTAAATCACAATATAGATCTAGAGGGATACAATAATCCACACCACCATGAGTAAATTGATCAAATAACTCAGCATAGATGTGATATAATGATCAATGAAATGAAAAATAATAAAGGACCACTCATCTAATCACACCAAATCCAACTGCCATATTTATCAAATATCGTTCAGATCTATCTAGATCAAATAGTGGCTCTAAAAATCATCGAATAATTCTTATATATCGTAAACATCAAGATATGTGGATGGTTAAAATAACTTATTACTCATACAACACCCTTAAATCCACCACTGTGATATTTTCATGGCGTGGAATCCCTTAATCTATTTTGTAATCCTCATGATATGATACACCAAATAATAATAATCTTTATTTTTCAAAACAATTATTGTATTATTAAATGGTGTGTACTCACATATCACTACGTAATATATTCGTAATATATTCCATACAGAACATGCACATCATGTATTCCATGTACATGAATATATTTCTCTTTTAAAGTATGAAAACAACAGATTTATTCATGAAAACACAAAGAAACTCTAGTGTTCAACAAATTCAGGGTGATCCCACTAAATACATTACACATTTACAGTTAGATTAGATTTATTCAGACTAACATCTATATAAAAACATTAATTCATTTTACCCAAAAATGATATCCATCTTCAAGAGTGGCAAGGAGCACATAATTATAATATATGATAGGTAATGTTAATTGAATTAAATAAAATATGTTAAAATGTTGTTAAAAACGTCCCACCATAAGACATTCCAGGCATGTGAGTTCATGTAGAAGAATGATATTTTGTAAAGGGGAAGGGAAAGTTTTCCCCTATCATTCCATCACGCTCCGAGCTCTCATGAGAATATAAACAATCATTCCATAACACTATAACCAAGGTAATCGATTTCTCATGAAAAATTTTACTTCATATTCACCTATCTCAACTAGCTTCTCGATAACAAAAACATCTAGTTCTAACATTGTATCATCATAACATTGAACATATGTGGGATCAAGATGGTATTTCCTATGTTGAAATATCTAGGAAAAATCACGAATTCTAATAAACTAATATATAAAGTCCAACCAATAATAAACCATCCCATGATACTCAATGACCTCAAATGTTCCATCATATATCAATGCCAACTACCCCTATTTTTTAAGAAGATTTTCCTTCTACCAGGGATAATCCTTAATGAAAACCCAATCACCTAAAATAAACTCCAATGTGGGATTTTGATTTTTCACATAGTATTTATATAGTCTTCTTGATGTAACCAGACACCATCTTATATCGTAAATCCAAATATATTTATTCATTATAAAACATGTGACATCTATTGAATATTTTCCCAATTCTTTACAACATATATGTTTTATACAAGGGAAACCAAAAAGTCAATAAAATGAGCCATTATGGACAATGGATCATAAATATTATTATTTTAAGAATCAACTAGTCTCATATTGCTAACCCATGATCCATCAAAATCCTCTTGAGGATATCTTATAGGTTCTAAATTTCATGTAACATCTCACCATCTATTATGGGATGATACTATGTAATTAACAAGAAGCTATTACCTATAACCTCATAGAAGCATCTAAAAAATGTTGATGTAATCCTACGATCCGACTTTTAATTCACTAAATATGTAAACCCATGTAACCTCACAAATACTTACACATACATCAAACCTTGGTCTTCGACACTAGTGGTCTCTATGATGTGAATAAAATGAGATGAATTTTATGACCAATTAATCACCATCATAATAAAAATATACTAGTAGGTATTTTAGGGTAATATAAAAACAAATTTGATGTATACGACATCCCATTTCCAATTTAGAAACAAAATATGTTTAACAAAAATAGATGGTTTTAGATTCACAAAATTAATCTAATGAAAAATGTATTACTGAAAAATAAAATAAGAAATATAGTGAGTCATATGCAACCACCTGAATTGGAATATAATTTCATAATACATCATCAGTGTCCCACAATTAATGGAACATGAAAAACTATGAATAAAAGAGAAAAATAATATAATCAAATATAGTGGGAAGATAAAATGATCCCATATCCAATAATACCGTATCAATGAAGATGAAACTAGAAAATTTCTCCCCACCATATAAAGTTTCATAAAATCATTTAAACTCATGAACATGTTACTAAAACAATATATTAAATGTGAGGAAAGATGGGGACAATGGAACACTAGTCATAACTGTAGTGATAATAACCTTCGGAGCATCCATTGTAATATAAGAATGATAACCTATAAGGAACCACTCATACTTTGATTTAATAAAAGATGGTGATGGCACATTCCATCTATGAATGTCTATAATGATATTTCCATTCCTCAATGTATAGAAGTTATTTATGTCAATCATATGATGGAATTCCACACACCTCTTAGTTCTTTGATTTTCGTTGATTTAAGAAATAATATAGATTAAACTATTATGTTGAGAATATATTTTGATCATTTCCGAAAAAAATTATTTCCCCCAACACTTAAGGAAATTCATAACTACAACATGACCAAAATACTGAATGAGTTATTTATTTACATGTGGTCAATGATGATGTGAGTCATAACACACCACATTATCATCCTTCATGAGAACACATCCCACGATAGTGAATAATGTATCGCATAATACAACAAAACCATTTCAGAAAAAAATAATGATGTAAATAATATCCAATTCCAGAAGTCATTTCGGCTCATTGAATGAATAATTACATTAACCATTTCATTGGAATTTCAACCATTTCATAATAGTTTTATTAATTTTTATTTTATCATTGATAAAACCTTGATGTATCATTAATTATGTCTACCAAGAATAATGATGTTTCAAATCATATTGAAACTCCATAAATCACCCCATAAAAACTTAACCTTTATTTTCATAATAAAAACTGTTAATCCCTGTTTAAAAATCATTTTTTCCATGAATTTCACTTCATGAATCCATATGTTTCATTCTAATCGACTACCGCATAATTGGTGACTCCTATAGATTTCGTAACCCAAACTACGCTAGTGATCCTCCTCACTCTTAGATCATGAATAATCCAAAATGTCATCCATGAAAATTTCCCAAAAACTATAGATATACTAGTGGAAAATCTAATTTATAATTTCCATGAAAAATGAAGTATAATTATTTTTTCCAAACAATATCGAAGCATATTCACAATGGGATCACATCAGCCATATAACTATCTTCTATATATAAAAGTCACGAACTCAAATATGATGGTAACCAAATCAATGATCTATAATCAGAATACAATTTCATCACATTAATTAATTAAATATTATTTTAAAATAGGAATAAGATAATTGTTCTCAAATTTTAATTGATTCAACATATGATAGTCAATGAACCACAATATTGAAATGTCTATAGTCTTGGAAAATAGAACTAGTGATGTCCAATGAGAATAAATGGGTCAAAAACCATCTCCCCAAGATCGGTCTACTATATTGTGAGCTCTTGTATATCTTTTTATTACATATAATAAGATGTTTTTGATATATTCTAGGTTCCAACACCATATCAATCAAAAAAATACACCTATATCTCATTAGAAAGGCTACCCAAGTCATCTAGGAAAAAATTAGGAAAACCAAAAATAAAAATGGGAAGGTAAATATATGATGAATCATCATCAGGATAACTATAATTGAAGACAAAAAATATATATCCATATATGGGATGGTTGGTCCCACACAACGTGACCTCATATCCCACTATAAAAAATACACCCAAGACCTCCCATAGACCACATAAAATGAGGCACACCAATGATAAAAATTGATCTGATCATGAGGAGGAAAAATGAAATCCATCCAAATGATGATTTAAATAGATCCAAATTATGAAAAAATACAAAAATATCTATGTATCAACAATCAATATCACATATTAAGGTCTATAAAAACCCTATTCTTTTTATTTCTGAAGATGTCTCTATCTAAATAATAAATGATATGATTTCAGTTGTATGGTGAACCACATCAACCAAAAGTATAGATACAAATTATTGGGTTGTAAAAATATAAAATAAAGGAATTATACTGAGGATGTAATTAATATTCTACCACTCACTACCACTAAACCTATGATTATCTCTGCTATAAACTCATATAATACATAGATGTTCTTTACAACTAAAGAATTTTGTTTGAAACCTATAATTGTTGAGTATTCTAACAGTTCCACATTATAATTTGGATTCAAATACCCCAGATGATATTCGTGAATAGACATAGCCTGAGAGAAGTGCATCTGATGACTGTAACCTCCAAAAATTTTCAAATATTTGTAGATGAATGGAATGAATTTTAGGTGTTTCTAACATTTCGACGCTAAAACAATGTCATAGGAAATCATATAGCTACAACTGGATGTGTTGAGTATGCATGCTATGAAGAACCTCCATAACCAATCTCAATGTGATCTATTCACTACCCCATTTTCCTAGGAGAAACATTGATGGTACAACTAGGATGGTGGGATGGGGCTTAATATCCATTCATTCCCACCATATTCATTTTTTCCATCAGAGCCCTATATAATAACTCTACAAATGTATAACGAATTAAATTTATTAAATATTATATGAAACCCATTCTAAACACCTCTAGATACTTATGAGAATTCATCAAATCATTACATACAAATTCTAGTATAAAATATAACATCTCTACAATGTGATAGGTGGTAGCTGACTCAAAATTCTCTACTAGTTGAAATTAGAGAAACTCCATAGATTTTTCAATCATTAATGACTACAAAAAACTTCATGAAGAATATATATTTAATTCTAATCTAGTACATGTACTCATACTTATCCACATATTTCATGGAATCCCATCATTTATGGATAGGATCCTATTTTTTAACATTAAATACTACATGATAATAATCATTAGTGTTTCTAATAATCACACGATCAAATATATTTTCATAATCTTTTTCTCCCCCTTTATAGGTTAGTTATTAACTTTAATGGATTGTAATTTTTCTTGATTAATATTCTTTTATAGATATCATTCTCTTAAATCCACTAGTTAAACATTAATAATTGCATTATGAGGTTATGAAACATTATGGTAATCATTATAAGATTCTCAGACAATGGCCTCGATAATGTCATTATCCATCGGAGGATTCCATCGAGAAGAATCTGATTCACCCCCATGAAGATCTCATAGAACATGTCTTAGAGACATAATATTGCGCAATGAATCAAATATAATGATCAGACAATTGATAATCAATTTTCAATACTAAACCAACCATAATAAAAACCACTGATTAAATTCAATAACTCAAAAGATGTGTAACACATCACAACATCCCATGGTATCTTCAGTCTCAACATGGAAATAGTTATCCTGGATCTCAGTGTAGTATACCTCATGAGTCTTATTTATCATATCTATATTCTACCAAACATCCCAAAAAAGGACTATTGACAAAAAACCCCATATGATACAAAACAAAAAATGAATGTCCTATTGTACCAATAAAACTAGAAGGCACCCCTATATAATAGAAGCAGTAATGGTGTTCTTGATGCCTATTGGATGGAGACCTGCACCTTGGAATCAAACAACTACCAGGGGTAAAATTTCACCCAACATGTAGTGAAAATAAAATGTTATATGTACACATAATTGAATGAATCATTAGAAGAAAATTATTTACTCCCTAAGGTAATGAAATTGTAGATACTAGGAAACTCAAGAGTATAAATCATCTCAATGTATAGGTCGAACCAAAAATGACAACCAAAATTGGACAGATTACTAGTCTTTGTGATAATGTGGGAAGAATCCCACTGTATACACATAAAAGCATATAGAAAACCACACTTCCTAACAGTTGATCATTTTGATTCACTACAATGAAATAAATAACAATTATTACAAACTAATGGAGTGGTTTTCAGGGTATTATCTATCAGGCTCATGGGGTCTTACCATGGAGTTCAATACCATTTTATTCAAAAATTATACAAGCATATTAATTTTTTTTGAAAACAATGGATGATTATAGGTTAGAATATATTATATCAAAATCATGGGAAAATATTTTAGTTTACCCATTATTACACAATCAAATAATCCATGTAAATTAGTCAAAATATATTATATAACAATATATATTAGCATTTTATCATGTGACAATATTTCATGGGTTAAAAAAAATACAATCCCTAGATGTTGAAAAAAACTTATATATCCAAAAGAAAATACCCAATTAAACAATAATGCATAGGAAACATCATTCCAAGAATCAATCTAGGTCTAGATGGGTTTAAAAGTTCTACATAATATATATATTCACATACAAAGCATGAAGCTATACATATGAATCAAGTATAGAAGAAATAGGAACATCGTAGAATGTGAATCCCTAATATGACTAAGATGTACCTTGAACAGAAAAACTTATGGAGAAGAGATAAGACCAATCAACAAATCACCAAATAGTGGATACAAAAAATTACTATACCTTCCACATAATAACCAATTTATTTCCATGTTCACAAATTTTAAAAAACTTTTCATAATTCCATTTCTTCAATTCATACATTGAATGATATTTTATAAAATTAATACACAATACAATAAAAACAATTTTTTATTTACCCAAAACATGTGGAAATCCATATTTAAAAAAATTCGACACAACCAAAATATTTAGTCACAAAATTAAATTTTATTTTATTAATCATGTTATCAAATTATGAGAAATACTATTCAAAAACACAATGTAGAGATATACCACCTAACTGAAAAATCAGGGTACACATTTCCAATAATAGTTAAAAAGAAAATAAGAACACAAAAGATAAAAAAATAATAAATATAATCAATATGTACATCTTATAATTTAATTTTTTTAAAATAATAGGGGTTTGTGGGGTACATGACATTACACACACCTCACAAACGCACACCCTCTATGCCACAAATGAAGAATGAAAACTATCCTAAAAAAATAAACTCATCAATATAGAAGGGAAAAATAAGAAACATAACCAATGGTCAATAAATTTTTTAAAACAATGAGATTGAGCTACCATAATAAAATCATTAATGAAATATAACGGCAAAATAAAACAAATAGAAAAATACCAACCTACACAATGGTCAAATGCTAAAAGGATCCATCCAGATCAAATAGGGACTCCAAAAATAACTTGATTTGAAATCATGGTTCAGTAAAAGAACACATATGGATGAATGAAATAATATATTAGTTTTTAATACCTTAAAATTTATCACCATGACATTTATATTCCATGTCATCTCATTACACATTAGGTAATCTTTTAGGCTCATTTATGAAAACACCCCTCTCATTTTTAGAGAAAAATATTTTATTTTGACATGTCATGTAGTCAATACATGAGGTGTACTCACTTAAATTTTTGAACAATATTTATAAACTATTTTTTGTACAACATTCAAGTCATTTACACCAAAAACACTGCATGTATTTCGCCTACAAACTATTAAAACTACATATTCATACATGAAAAAAAAATTAAATATTGGTGTTCTTCAAACTCAGGGAGAACCCCGCAAATCCAATAGAAAATTATTCAAAAAATTTATTAATTAAAAAAACATCAATCATTTAACATTAAGTCAAATTCTCCAAAAAAATCATATTATCTAATAGTGTCTGAAGAAGCACCAATTTAAAAAAGGAAAATATATAAGGAAAAGTGATCTACCTAGAAGCAGTCATTGAGAGGTTATAAAATTCATAAAATATTATTTTGGTTATGGTAATAACTGAAATTTAATTAATAATATATTTATATATACCAGATTCATAATTGCGTAAATAGATAATAGAATATAGGATATATTCCTTAAATCCCCAAAATGATGTCATCTTCATCCAAGACTATTGAAACAACTTGATAAAAAATCATTAATCAATTCCAAGAAGAGTTCCCCAATCTAGTTTACATTATTCTTATCTAGTATAACATTATCAATAATAAAAAGAATTTTCTGAACCTTAGGAACATATTAGGTTTTACAATCACTAAATCGTGAGATTTATTTAAAATATAACCTTACCACTAAATCAATTTTAATTTAAATTATCACGATTCAACATATTCATTCAAATCCACAATAAAAACCTATAACGAAATATACTTATATTATTCAGTATTCATAATAGTATAGTCATAAATGATTTTATATATTAACAATTAAAATTTTATTTCCACATGAACATTTATTAATTTACATATTCATCGTATTTGATGTGTTATGAATCTCATCAAAGTTCATATTCTTAATCATATATTTTGATAAATTCTTAGTGATAACCACAGTTTCATTATCTATAGACTTCATAGAATTTATTCACTCATAGTCCATGAATTTACCAACTGATGAAATGTTATTATGATTCCTTATGGGCACAACTGTTGACTAAAACAAAAGATCATCGGGAAAGATATATTAATCTGAGTAAAGATCCATATTGTTATGGAAAGTCACTTATAAATGTCTATATCATGAAAAAATATTTATTTTATAATAACATATGATCTTCCTAAGATATTATTAGTTATTTTTATTTTAAATACTTCACGATGGTTCATTAAGAGTGTGAGATCCCCATGCATATCATCTAGGACAGTCAAATTAGGTCTGTATTAAGGCACATTGTCAGGCACCAATTCCTGATTTATTCTTGCCTAATATAGTTGTTCTTGGGTTTTTAAACCATACAGAAATTTTTAAAATATCCACATCAACTATTAGTATCTACCAATGGATTAAATTCCATAAAACAAAATAATTTATCCATTTGAAAGATTCTTAGACATTTTCCTAAACCATATCTCTTCTTTAAACTTCTCCATAAATACATCCACAAAAATATCCTTACAGATATCAAAATTGATGTCACTAATATTTTCTTAACCTTGTTTTAAAAATATAACTACGTTATTTATTTGATACAAATATTAACTACCAAGTATTTTCATATAGGGACAACAATTCATTTTATATTAAAATTATTTAAATTAAATAGATACACACATAAAGACCTTAATAGTTTATTTAACATTGATAGATGGAACAAAATCTTATAATTTGGTGACATTTAATCAATTTTCCAAAAATGACCATTATATTTAATAGTCTTCATTGGTATACAATAAATAAATTTTTTCTACATAACTATGGAAAAGGAATCATAATAATCGGTGACTTCATAACCTTAGAAATGGTAAATATAAAAGAAATCAATCAATGATAATAATATGTAATCAGATAATAACAAAATTATGTGGTCATCATAATCACATATGAAGGTATTACCCAACCTTGTATATCATAAACATGATTCATGGTATTAAACATTATGTTTTTTGGAAAACATATCCCAAAGGGTGATAAAGCCACCTAAATAAAACATGAACCACATGCTCAAGACATAAATGTGTTGAAATGTCATTAATATATAAAAATACCATATAATTTATTAATTATGACTACCAAGTCCACCAACATAATTGATTAGGACTCACTTATTTTTCTGTAGTAGATGAGGATAGTCTAGATTATTAGAGTGGATCAGGACACACATGTTCACCATAGTGGATACTTGCACACCTCTTTTTCATAGTGGATCAAAGCTGTTGAATTTTTTACATATTTATCTCATGAGATATAAATCATTACATATTTATTTAATGTGATATGTAGGTCTCACTTGTCTTATAATGAAATCATATATATGTATTCCATGATATCATAAATATTTATCATATCATATCAAATAAAATGAAATGGGTATAATAAACTTATAAAAAAACAAACATCTATAGTAAAAAATAAAATTTCCAAAATTCATTCATTATATCACAACCCTAGGTGGATGGGAGTTTTATAATCATTTTATTATTGTATGACTCATGGATGATAAATTTGTTTCATAATCATTATTCTATTAAAACTTAATCTAGGTAGAGAATGAATATAAATTATATCCTTGGATAATAGTCCCAAGAGTTCATATATAAAAAAATTAATCTCATCATAGATATTTGAATTATATTGAAATAAAATTTCAATCATTTCATGAAGAAAATATCCATTCTTCTTAAGAAACACTTCTTAAAACATAAAAAATTATGTAAATATATTTCCTTGAAATTGTCCTTAACATTAGTTTATGAAAATCATTGAGAATAATTTAAAACACATATTAGAAAATATATTTTCATTTTTTTAACATTTAATGATCATAAATTTCAAATTAGAATATTAAAAAATTGTTCAATGTTTTTTTGAAAAGACATCTCCAAAAAATATAATTTTTTATTTATCATAAAACTTATATAAGATAAGTAACAAAGAGTGGAAATATGTTATCATTACATCAATATATCATGAGTAAACATAAGATTCTAAAATTAAATATAATTAAAGAGAGATATATAATAATATATAATCATTAGAAACATAATCATAAATGAACCACATATTAGTGAAATTATAAAATAAAATCAATAATACATTCGTAACCAAGAATCATAAGACTGATTGAGGGATTTCATAAAATAAAACTTTAAATATAACTAATATAATCAATTTTATTATATACTAGGCCAACATGGATTTATAAACACCACCTAGAAAAATATAGGTGTATAACAGAAGTTATATATCAATGAAGAGAAAATTCAGAAAATAATCCACTATTGATTTGTTTTCTATGGGACAAAAAAAATTATATAGAGATTGAAAAATGTATTTGAAATCCCAAATAATTTTCATGATATGAATCATAAATTAAATATATCAGATGTATATATATGGAAGCAATCAGATAAAGGGTTAATAAAGATAGTTCCACATAATGAATAATAGTGATTGAGAAGTCCCTTGCCTTGACACTAATTTTTTTCATACTTATATGAACAACCTATATTGATAAATATAATTTTATAATATATATATTATGGAAACATATTAATATATATATCAAACAATATACCTCTTTTTTATTGCCTTTTATTAGTTCTTTACTATTAATATATTATTAAATTCTTGTTCCGGGTAATAACATATTTGTTTGTTGTATATGTTTTTTTAATTTTTTGATCCTATTAGATTTAAAATGGCTTGATAATCTCCAAAATGAAAACCATGTTATAAATTTCATATATACAGTCAGAATATTTGTATTTACATTTTCCTAGAATGTTTTTATAAACAAAATG
Source organism: Viscum album (assembly GCA_963277665.1). NCBI lineage: Eukaryota > Viridiplantae > Streptophyta > Magnoliopsida > Santalales > Viscaceae > Viscum > Viscum album. The sequence goes on along the minus strand of OY728128.1, from coordinate 58,941,142 downwards.
AAATAACCCATTAATAGAAATGGTGGACGTTATACATGATGAAAATTGCCTTTTCATATTAATTTTATGTAAAGGGAAATAAAATGAAAATATATTTGTTATTATTAGTTAGAAATATTTATCCCATATATATGAATTTTTATTAATGTCTTCTTTAACAAATTCCACATAAACAATGAATGATTCACATCACTTTTGTGAGGTGGTAGTCATCAGTACACATTGATGAGATTATCATATTCCTAAAAAATGCAATAAAAATAGGAATGTGTGATATTGTAATTATAAAAGAATGATAACATACTAGATATGATATATATATATTAAATAAACAATAAATTTTTCTTGTTTTCCAACATTTAATGGTGGTAATCAAGAAACATATGAGCTCAGTTAAAGAGACAGTAGTCTACTATATAAACTAATGAAAATTCCATAACACATTTGATGTGTGAGTGTTTTGTTATAGGTACTTCCAATAAAATAATAATGTTTATTAATATTGGATATAATGATATAATTATATAATCATGGTATAATTACACTAGAAGGATATGGAGGAAGAAACCAAAATGATGCTAATAAATTAACATTAACTCTTCTTCAGATAAAATTTTTAAGATTCCCATCAATTATATATTGGTTATATTTATATCCAAAATAATATGTCTATGAAAATGGTAGAGATGTTTGTATTCTTTGTTGCTTGATTCTTCCCAAGAAAAATGGATTGATTGTTGTGATGATGTATGAAGAGTGAGTTCCCTTCTATAGTAGTAGAGAAGTGGTAGTTATGTAAATACTCAAAAGTATTCGATATTTTGATTTCAAAATTACTACATGTTACATAAAATATTATAATTTAATGTATGTTTGGATGGTATGGTTGATCCACACTTCCACCACATAATAAAAAACATTTTTTAATCATTTCTTTTATTAACGTCTATGATTCACTATTTTTACCATTTTAGTTCTTCATTATGTTAAATAGTTTCTATAAATTTTAATTAATCCTTTATTTGTATTTTATAGTGAGACATATATGTTAAACTTGAATCAATATTTATAAATGATATATATAATTTTTAAAATTTAAAGTCAATGTGTATTGATAATTATTTTTTTCATAAACACATGAAAAATGTGAAAACATTGGATTACTTGCAATCATGATAAATTTGTTTTTAATATTCAAGGATTTATATATTCATTAAAAAGGTTATATTTTTACATGAATAGGAAAATTTTATTATTTAATGAAATTTTAAAATCACTTGTAAGAAGACTAGGATTTCAAAAAAAATAAATATTTTACGAAAATACAATTTTTCCTAAAATGCCATTAATGTTAATTTGGAAATTATTATTTTAAAATGAATTCAAAATATATAAATAAATTTATGTAATTAGAATATATTGTTTCTAAAGGCCCATTTTTTTACATTTACTTTTCCAAAAATATGATAATTGAGGTGTTTGTGGGATTTCATGTTTATTTTTGATATATGTTAGTCTTGTCAACTGTGAGTCCTTCCAATAGTTTTCCATTATCCCAGAATTTTCTAATGGCATGTCATTCCAAAAGCGTGTATTTCCAACGATTTTCCAATTTTCTAATAATATCCAATTATGAGTTTTTTAAAATAGTTCTTCTTTACAATATTTTTTCATTTTTCCAGCAATTTCTATTTTTGACTCGTTTCAACATTGAGTATTTCCCAGAATTTTCCATTTTCTTGAAATTTTCAAGGGTGATTCTTTACATAAATGAGTATTTATAATTGTTTTACATTTTTTCGGAATTATTCTATGGTTAGACTTTTTCATGTTGATTCCATCAAAAAATTTCTAGATTTCCAAAAATTTCAATTGATGAGTGTTTCCAATGGGGAGTCTTTCTAATAGTTTTCAATTTTCCTAGAAATTTACAATGGTGAGTCTTTCACATGGATATAATTTACAATAAATTGTAATTATTAACTAAATATTCAATGGTATATGTTTTATATAGTTAGTATTTCCAATAGATCGATATTTCCATAAATTTCCATTTATGGATCATTCCTAGGGTCATTATTTCAAATAAAATTCTTTTTTTCTATAAATATCCAATAATAATCCATTTAAAATGTTATTCCTTCCAAAAAATTTCCATTTTTGCTAAAATATTTCCAACTATGTTTCGTTTCAATGGTGGTCCTTTCCAATAGATTCTCATTAAAAAAAATCAATATTTTGAGTCATTACAATGGTGATTCCTTTAAAAAAATCTATTTTTTCAGATATTTCCAATTATTATTCATTCCAGCAATTTTCAATTTTTCCAAATACGTATAGATAACTGATTTCGATGTTTATTATGATGAAATTTTTTTTAATGAATTTATTAAGGGTTTTTAAATACTTATCAATGGTGATGGTTAAAATAAAAATTATCTAAAATTCTTAGAGGCCTTTAAAATATATAAAACACATCGATTTAATAAGATATTAATCTAGTGGAAAATATATTCTATTTCAAGGACAATAGTTTTAGATATTATAATTATACAATGAAGATCCTTCTTATATTCCTATAAACTTTTTTTTTGTTTGTGTTTGGTGATTTCAAATCAATATTCCATGGTAGTATAATGACTTTTTGGTTGTTGTTTGTTTATGTTATCTCTAATGTAATTCACTCTTATTTGAGTGCCCATTATTTTTGTGCTGTGAGTTGTGGAATGATTCTTTATTCCATACATTATTTCCATCAATTTTTCATATATATATCTTGTGGTATATGATGATTATTTATTTATCTTGTGAAAATTGGATTATAGGGATACTTAAATATTAATGAATTGGTCTATGAACAGATAGCAGAGAACTATTGTAAGTAGTTGGATGTTGTCACATATGTAAAGCTCATAAATGGCCCGAGATAGCAGTTTCAGGAGGCCATGTGATGAAATTTTTGTCTAAAAGTGGTCCATAGTGGCTAATCATAGAATTATAAGTATATAATGGGAGAATTCATCATCAACCTTATCTATCACACCAAATAAATGGTTCTACCTAATGGACTAATGTTATATGCTTCATGGCGGATGGTATTGATGGATTCCCCATACAAGGGGTCTGAAAAATAATTTTGAGGGCTCATGCATGAATATTGTTATGTGTGGTGGTGGGTTTTTTTTGAACACATGGTTTCAATTACACTGATGATCAATGTTTTTTGTATTTAGTGGGACTCCGTCATGGATATTGTTTTAACCATTTTCATGGTACTGTTTTCACACTTCATGGAATCTCTCTTGATTATGTAGAGAATTAGTCCATTACTATCTATATGTCAATCTGCAATGGTATCATCATATCATGGGTGGTCACATATCTTTTCTGAAAATCAAATTTTATACTCTATCGTCACACAATGATGTCACCCACATTGTGGGAGGGAAACATGGTGGATGACTTCTTGGCCTCGTTGATGACCCCCAAATGTTCTTGTAATTTTTTTTATCCATTGGTCATGTTCCTCTTTTTGTGTTGCATTATTCAAAGGATATGGGAAGGTCTCCATTATTTATATACTCATTGATATTTTTGAGTACTATAATTTTAATTAACAAAAAATTGTTAACATTCGATGGATTCAATATTAGGATTGTATGTGAATAATTTCTTGATGAAAATCGTGTTTTATGGTTTCTTGATTATACTAAAAATACATTCATTTGAAAACACAATTTTTTGTGACACCATAATAAATAAAAGAATAACCACTTATATTTAGTTAGCTAAATTGATTCCCAAATATCTTATGGATTTTGTGATAATATCCGTAAATAATGAAGAGAAATATAATAAGATTCCACTTTTATAAATTTGGAAAATTTGTGTGACATGGTATGTGATGTGATATTCCTAATGGGTGCAGTTTGTGTGTGTGGAAATAATGTAATGTGTAGTAGATATATTGTCGTTTTTTTTTATAATTGGATGAGATGTGGTTATGTAGTGGGGATGTGGTGGTATGTATGGTATAGTGGTGAAGCAGATCTACAATGGTGGTTTCAACATGGTTATATTGTTTGTATTTGACAGCTGATATGGCTATAGAATGTTGTGGATATATAAGTATGGATATGGTGTTGTTCCAATTATATGTGGTTGGTAATGTCCTATTGACCCATGTATTATTGGAATTAAATTCATGATAATAATTTTTAATTGGAGTGTTCAACAACAATTTTGATAATGGGTATTTTGGATTAAAATGTTAATGCTTCTATACAATATAATGGGATAGAAATATGAAATAAGTTTAATTCCTAAATGAAATGGGATAATAATAGATGTTCGGTAATAAAATTAATGTGTCGATTAAACTTGAATTTTTTGGTAAATATATATACCATAATATGGAATAAATAAAAAATAGAACTGTGGATTCTTTTTTTTCTGTTTGATTTTATCTAGTTATCAGTGGAAAAATTAGGTTGATTCTGTGAGATGGTTATTTGTAGTGTAAAACCTATATAATTAAAATGTGTTATGTTAATCATTATGGATATACACAGTATGTTTTTAGTATTTATATTTTCCTCTAACAACATGCATCACTATGTGCCAACACCAATATAGTTACATGTGGGTTTGTTTCACAATGTCTCCTTGGGAGTATGTATGGTTGGATACCTGCTCATCATTAGTCCCTATTCTAGGAGATAAGAAGAACAAATGTGGGATGTAATTTACATAAGTTAAAAAGATCCATTATTGAGATGATATGTGATTAAATGTTATGGACCAAGTGTTTTTGGGTGGGAAGTGATGTGTTAGGATGGCCCATGTTTATTTGAAAAGGATTTCATGTCATGTGATGTTATTCTGAAAATTTTGAAGCACCATGATGTAAACCATTGGTGTGTGAGAGTGTAAAATATATATATTATAAGTTATGGGTAACCTATCATTAATGTGAATCATATTATATCATTTTCATTAGATATGATATTTATTGAACATGTCTTCATATGTTTTGGTTTTTGGTTAGTATACATATATATGTTCAATTTGGTTCTATTATTTTTCACATAGGGTAATTTGTGTTCTCTTTTAACATGTGAAATATTGGTATTTTGTTTCCTATGGTTTATACATATATTCTCTCGCAAAATTATATAAATATAAATTCATGTTTTCAAGGAGGACATCATTGACAGTGTTAGAAATTACAAGATCAGACCCATAGAGTTTATGATGTGTCACACCATAGCTTTTACATGTATTGGTTTCATTTGGATTCTTTTATTTATACTGGTATTATGGTATGATTTTGTGTTTATTAATTTATTGTACTGGAGTTTTTTGGTGTTGATTCAATATGTATCTCCATATTTTTTTCTAATGCTATAAATTACTCATATATTGTGAGATTTTTATACACTCGAGGTTGATCACTTACATAGGGCCTACTAGAGGTGGGACTCTGATATCATTATCTTTCTCCCTTTATTTTGGTTAATTTGGTTAAAGGGGGTCATGAAATTATTATCAAAAAATTATAATATTTCAAATTTTGATTGGATTTAGGTAACAATATAAGATATCGAATATACTTCTCTTATTTTAAAATCATTTAATTTTTAATTTTAGGGAAAATATTTATTTTGTTAGGGTTTCAGAAGCATTTAAAGTAATTATTTCATCAAAAATAATTTAATTACATTATCATGTAAATTAGATTTCATTTATTACAAAAAATGACAAATAAAATGAAATATATATTGTTTTCACTATTATAATTTAATATAGACAATAAATGTTATAAAAGTATTTTCTTGGGCATTTTTGTTTAATAATGTACTATATTTGGAAGATTACAAGGAATATGTAAAATAATTTCTATATTTCTGATACATTTATCTAAATTATTGATATAATCACATTAAATTTAATTAATATAATATTTTGTGTCATTTTCACTGGTATCATATTAGTTTAACAACTATGTAAATCAGTTTATATCTTAACTATGGTAATTAATTTTTACAACCTTACTATTTATTTTGTTCACAAAATAAGTTGACCTTACAAGATAATATAAATTATGTTGATTCCAAATGAAGAATCTAATTTTCCACCTTTGAAAAATATAATTAGGAAAAGGTAATTTTTTTATTAATCTTGCTGATTTGATGAGAAAAAATATTTCAATGATAAAATGATAAAAAGTGGACAATGTAATTAAATCCAAATTACATATGAAATTTATTTCAATGAGATAAATAGGAAGAATTTATTCATTTTAATAATAATTATAATTTAATACAAATTTTTTATATGACATTCTTTTATAACATAATTAGAATAAATTGATAATTTAATTTAAAATTCAATATTTCCTCTATTCATTAAAATTGAAACATTTAGGGAAAAAATATTCACCATAACATAATTTTTACCTTATGATTTAAAAAATGAATATTCTTTTATGCTGTTCATTTTCTAAAATTATCAAATTTTAATTATTTTCTGCTCACAAGCATACATAAAATAATATTGAATAATAGTATTTTTGAAACATATAATTTTTTTAATGATAATTATTTATTTCATTATAAATTTTATTTTATATTATAAAACATTTTTATATAATATTTGAAAATCAATTATAACTATTAATGTTTATGTCTAAAAACTATGTTGAAAATTAAACATTTGAATAACAGTAATAAAATATCAGGGTTTTCTTAAAACTCAACAGTGTTTGTCACAAATTTTAAATCAATGTTGTTTGTAGTGGAATCCTATCATTGAATTACATGTAACACAAGATTAGTTTGTTGTTACGTGAAAAAAGGCGAATAAATGAATTTATTTAGTTTGAAAAATGTTTTCATAAAAATAATGTGTGTTATAATAATTTTTTTCTAACAATATTAAATCATTCAGGATATAAAACTTTTATAATAAATCATGTAGAGGTTCAAACAAAATTAAACACATGGTGGTTATGTGACTAGAATAAATAAGAATATGAAATTTCATAATTTTTCATAACCCGTCCTCAGAGCCCATGTCGTGGCTACCCCCAGACCGCCTTCCAGAGGCCAGGGGCTGGCAACTAGAACTGAAGGCGTAAATCCCGATAATAATGGAAGGAATTTCCTTTTTTAAACTAATAAAAACACAATAGAGTACACATCATAAGAAAGAACTAAGTAATAGTGATTACAAAAGTAAGTGTTGAAAGGAAAGGGGCCCGAAATACAAGCCCAATAGTAATTACAGTACAACTAAATAGCTAATACAACTGCAGTAAAGAAAAACAACAACCACTGAGATGTCCTCAGAGAATCCCACCTAAAGGGTGGGTACAGATGGCCTCCTCATCACCTCGGGTCCGGCTATCCACTCCGTGTACGTCTGACCATGTGTTCCACCTCTGGGTACCATCCAGCTCCACAATCCTCCTCCTCGATCAGTGTTGTCTTTCGTCTGTATACAAAAAAACGTATTGTGGGAATATCCCGTGAAGGGGTGAGTATATGATACTCAGTAGGGTCTCTGAGACCCCCGAAGGTCTCCCAGAATCCATGAAGGATAACCTACAAAAGAAAGAAACAATCACTAAATGTCAACCAACTCTACTAAGGTATATTTCCATACATATACCTAAGTTATACTTCACAATTTGGCTCCAAATCTCGATCCCAATCACAACCCAGTCCACACAGGAAAGCAAGAAAATCATCTCACACAGATATACATCTTTCGTATAGAGATAGAGATGATAAGATGTAGTAACTAATTAATCTAAGTTGTCTGACCCACGTAGGATACTGGAACAGCTAAGCAGTCAGACCCAAGTTGGATACTAGACCAGCTACTCTGTCAATCCCACACAGGATACAAATAAAGAAGTCAGACTATTGGACCCACTTAGGATACAAGTACATATGTCATCGTTGTCGAACCCACAAAGGATTCTAGTACAGTAGTCACCGCAGTCGAACCCACGAAGCATTCCAGTATAGTAGACGTCGTTGTTGAACCCACAGAGGATTCTAGTACAGTAGTCTTCGCTGTCAAACAATCAGAGGATTCTAGTACAGTAGATGTCGCAGTTGAACCCATAGACAATTCTAGTACAGTAGTCATCGCTGTCGATCCCACTGAGGATTCGAGTACAGTTGAATTCACTATCGAAACCACGGAGGATTCCATTATAGTAGTCGTCATTGACGAACCCATGAAGGATTCTAGTAAAGTAGACATCGCTGTCGAGCCCACGTAGGATTCTAATATAGTAGTCATTTTTGTCGAACCCACCGCAGATTTTAGTATAGTAGAGGTCGCTGCCGAACCAACGGAGTATTCCAGTACAGTTATCTTCGCAGTCGCAGCTAGCTCTAGGGTTCCCTCACATAGCACGCTCAATTCCAGGAGGGTCCACTTCTCGAGGAAAGGGGTCGATACATCAACTATCACAATGTCTAGTGTTTTTGTATCCCAAAGTTTCGCCTCATCAGAAGGAACCCAATGTGATAGCCGGCGCGTCAATCAGATGCCCGGTCTGAGAGTTATTAAATTTTCTATTTCAGGGGCCCAGTTGGAAATATGCTAATTCCAAGTTGGTTTTTTTCAATTTCGTCTAAAACTAACTTAGAGTATCGCAAAAGTTCCACCTCTTCATGAGAATCCTAGTGCCGCAGATAGTGCGTTGATCGGACATGCGGTCTGGAAGTTATTTACGTTTGAGTGAAAATGGGCATGGCCCGTCCAGACTAGTGGGCTGACAGTTCCGCCCGATCCGGTTTGGCGTGTCCAAACTGGCTGAGGGTAGGCCCGGCGTAGTGGAGCGTAGCCTGGCATGATGGGGCGTGGCCCTGCCTAGCGAGGTGCGGCCCTTCTAGCATGGCATGACCCGGCCTGGCCTGGCTGGGCGTGGCCCGGCCGATCGAGGGATCCGGGGGGGGTGCCATCCAGAACCGGAGGCGCTACCCTCCTATCCGGCCGACTGAAGTGGGCCGGTCTTCCCTGCCTGAGCGGCCCGTAGGGGCGAGCCTCTGTCTTCCTGCGGGGCACCTGAAGGTGTCGTAGCCTCCTCCAACGCGGGTGGCTAACTAGCCGGCCGGTTCTCCCATAGAGTGCGGGATGCGGTCCTCCAAAGCACATCACCATGGGGGGTCGTGGATCCACCAGCATGACCAGCTACGACCGACCGGTTCTTCTTCGGTCGAGTGGCCCGCAGTTGCGAGTCACAATCTTTCCCTCTACGCGTGGCACCTGGTGCCGCAATCCTCTTCGGACTGGTGTGCGGCCTCCGTTCCCACCGCCTCCTTCAGTCATCTCCGCCCCTGATTGTCGCCAACTCTGGTCGCCACCACCTCTTCCAACAGGGTCCCCATCGTAAATAAAATGAATCAACAGAGGTTCGTCGGGCCGTGTTCGTTTGGCCTGATCCCTCTGCGTTAGGCTATAACAATAGTCCTTAGAGGATCACTTGTATCTAACAAGAATGACGATATTATTTATACAAATTAAATTATACAAACACCCTACCTCATCATTGAGGTTCACTCATCGACGAGCCGTGGAAGATGAGCATCGCGGTAGTCGGGCATCACAGAGAATGGTGTCTTCCCGTAAACTTTGGATGTTGTTGTAGACAACACTCCTCACGTGCGGTGTATTCTATCTAGATGTGGAGGAAGTAGAAAGCATGAAGTCATTCCTCATGATCTTGTTTCGGTTGATAAGATTAATGGAGAGAAAAATTCATCTCATTCTTTGAGTCGTGGAGCGATCTTCGTGGAGAGAAACACTTCCTTCTAAATATCTAGAGGTTTCCCCATCAAAATATTTTCCAAAAAAATATTATAATAAAACATACCAATATAATAAACATTCCATCCATTTCAAAACAATTCAAAAAATAATTATTGACACACAAATTAATTAATTACGAGAGCTCTATTAATTCAATTGGTGGGGTTGGCACAATCAATGAAGGGAGGTGGAGAGTCCACATTTAAAAGATGGGAGTTGTCAAATTAAATGAAGGGGAGTTAATGGAGAGTTGAATGGTTAGGGGCTTGTGTGGGCCCCAAAACACTCAATCCTTTCATGGGTGGTTATGTAGGTGCTTGCCCCACCTCAAATTTCCCCTTTTAAGAAATAACCAACTCTTAAAAAATAAAATTGTGTACAAAAATTTTATTTAATTTAATATAAATCCCCAAAATTAACATCTCATCCCGTGAAAATGCTACTGTGGTAAAGGTCCTCTTTAGGGAATACTGGTGATGCGAGTTCGTCGGTTCCCTCAGATAGCAATTCTGATCACCAGCTCAAAAGATAGAAAAACCCACACTTACGATTACTAAACGTACACGAACAAAACTTCAGAAATTGATTCCGGGCACACCGGGACTTGGAAGCAGATGCCGTCAGAAACCACTGACATGTACAATTACAAAGTATTTAAGAAAAAAGTTTCCTTAAAATTTGAAGGTCATTACATTACCCCTACCTCAGGGATTTATGCCCCCGTAAGCCTATAACACCCTGTTGGGGAACAGAAGGGGGTACTGTGCACGCATCTGAGCCTCTCGTTCCCAAGTGATCTACTGGAGATTCCCATGATACCAAAGAATTCGAACCAGTGGAATCGACCGTCCACATAGGACATGTTCCTTTTAATCCTCGATCTCCACCAGGACCTTCATGAATGTCACCCAGTCGTCGATATCTAGCTCCCATTGGTTGATGATGTGGGACAGATCGTGCACGTATCTTCTCAGCTGAGATATGTTGAAGACGTCATGCACCCGATGTAACTGATGTAGAAGGGCCATTCGGTAATCCATCTTTCCAACCATGTGGAGGACCTAGAAGGGTCTGATGAATCGTGGAGATATCTTTCCACCCCAGACAAATCTCCGTAGACCTCGTCGATGTGAGACCCGTAGGAAAACGTGGTCAGCATCCTCGAACTCCAGTGGTCTCCATCTCCTATTAGAATAAGATTTCTATTTTCTCTGTGTAGTCTTCATCCACATCGGAATGATCTGCACCTTCTCAATCACAGCTTGTACCGTCTCTGACTCGCTGAAGTAGTGGAGCATTGACTGTGAGGGACTACACAAAGGCTGCTCCTTCCCTATCCACAAAGGATATCTACAACGCGGTTAGCTGCTTTGTCGCCTCACCTAGAAGTTGTATGCATGTTCTCCTACTATGAGCATCTGCTACATTGTTCCCCTTTCGAGGATTATAAACTATCTCAAATTCATAGTTCCGTAGGAACACAAGTCATCTCCGATGTCTCACGTCCTGGTCTATCTACGAGAAAACATACCTTAGACTTTTGAGATTATAGTAAACCATAAATCGTTCTCTCAATGAGCTATGGGTGTGACTCACCATTTTTAACGAACTCGACTACACCCTTTTTTGTTTACGTACTACAACAGCTGGTAATATTTATCCTTTTACGAAAAGAGAAATCTGGTATCATCCCATGGATGAACCATGTTATTTTCCTAATACAGTCAATCTTGACATGAACAGTACTATTTTATTCCATGGACGAGGACGTATGGCCTCGATGTTACTACCAAGATATCCAAACATTACCCTCTCCTCCAAGGTTCGAGTCACACTGTTAGCAGTAGTGTGTGGTCACATGGGTCTCCTCCAGTAGGAATCTCGAATGAGAGGTTCAGGTCAATGGTTTTAACCAGAACCTCTCAGTATCAACCAAATAAAAAGGACATGGAAGAAAACGTCACAAGGAAAAGTGTCTTTTATTGTAACTGCACAAAGTAAATATTCACAAAGCAACCAAAAACAATGACATCAACAAAGCTATAAGCATCATGAACAAAAGTCTCCATTACTGGAGCCAGTCCTGATCCTATCCACCTACTCTGGAAGAACTATGGTCATAGGCCTAAGCGGCCTGAAGCTGATCTATCCAGTGTCCACTCATTCCCTGAGGTCGGAGTGGACCTCTTGGTGGTGGTGGTGGTAGGGCCTCGAAACGTCATTCACCACCTACTACTTGGACAGATCCTCTGCCATGTCTGCCTGCTCCCGGCGGACCACCACAGTCAAACGGCTTCCTCTGGCTGGGAGTTCTATCTACTTCCTGCCGCTAATCTTTAGGCCGGGTCGGAAAATCTCGATCCATTTGACCCTGCCCACCGCATTCATAGCACTGCCTTCTCCTCGTATAGCTGGCGCGGTTTCGTGTTCCGCGCACAACTGAACCTATATCCTGAGGTCACCCACCTGATGGCCTGGTCTGCATGGACCTCTACGTCAACTGTCTACCGCTAGCTGCAAAAGACTCCGCTACGTGTCTTTCTGCATAGGGTCTAGCCGCTGCTTACTGCTCAGCGGGAAAACTCTCCACTAGAAGGGATCTCTCCAGCACCATCTCCTACATCGGGATGTTGAGGGAGATCATCGATGCCCTGATCTCAAGCCTGAGTCCCTGCTCTAAGGTCAGACTCCTGATGAACTGGTCACATACCATATCTGTGGAGTAGCATTAGAGGTATGTGAACCTCGCTGAGTACTGAGCTACTGTCATGCTTCTCTATATCAGATGAAGTAACTCTTGAATCCGCACTACACGAAGTGTGGCTGATACAAAATCTACTCGGAATAGGCTCTTGAAGTCTGTCCAGAGTAGTAATGCCTTTTCATGCACCTGGAGCATAAAGCTCCACCATCTTCCTGCCGCTGAATGTAAAAAATATCAGACAAATATATTAGATTTATTTTTTTATCATCTCTGTTTGGTGTTTTTGAAAATTATATTACATCATTTACTGATGTTGTTCTCTGAATATGTGCACTAACAATGTTATAAATTTTCAACAAATAGAATCAATGAATAGTTATAATGTTTCATTATTAAAGAATAATAATTATGTAGTATAGATAATATCTATTATTTAATAAAATATAAATATATACATTCTTGTTAGGTGATGATTAAAATCGAATCGCATCATTTTATGTAGGTAGTAGTCCATACATACTCAAGAAGAACATTTTCAATTTCGAAATGATGAAAATGTGGTATAATATAGTCAATCACTCAATATAACAAAATTTTAGTCTATAAAATATAATTATTTTTTTATATTAGGTTGTTTATACTTTATTTTATATAGGTATAAGATGAAATATAATTTGTGGGATATTTTAATGAATACTAACTCTACCTTGTATATCTCCATTTGGCATAAATATTCATTTTTCATGGATTCATCATTTTGTGAGTCGAAGATATATACCACGTGTCGTAGAAAGATTGGATTGTATTTAGATTGATATAGGTCATGTGATTATTCTCAATGTGATTGAAGATTAAATATATTAATTCACATTTTATATTTGTTATTTGTTAAATCATTGTATATAATAAGGACATTAAATTAATAGAGACTATATTTTTCTAGGATAGTTTTTTCCATATCCATTCAATTTATAAGATTGGAATAATTAATATAGAGATACACTATATTAATCAAATTTAAACATTGTTATGGGTTATTTATATAATTTTATCTATGTTGAACCCCATATTTAATAATTTTAAACATCTTTTGGTATCAAATTATAATCATGATGAATAATTATTCTGAATAAAATTGAAATTCATCACATAATAAAATTAATAAATTATGATACCAAATAATAATTACTATTTCAATAATTAAATTTATAGTGGTGGTAAAAAGTTAATTTCAAAACAATTAATCATAAATCAATGAATAAAACATATATAAAATTTATTTTCAATTATAAATATAATTTCATACCAAAATCATTTAGAATGTTGATCATAATGTTGTTAATTGGGTTATGTTTCATCGAATGAGAATAATTTCTCTTCCAAAAAATCAATCATAGAATGGATCATTTTTAATACATGAATGAATTTGAATAATATAAAATATTTTTTATTTAAATAATATCTTTCCATTGATTTAAATAATTAAATATATAGATTTCAATTTTAGATAAAATTCTTTAAATACTAAATATAACTTATTCAATATAATCGTATTGTAGAAAAAAATTAACTTTATTTTAAATATTGTATAAAAAAATATCTTAAATGTGATACTTTTAATAAAAATTTTATTTTTTACTATTCAACCAAATATCAACAATTTTATACAAATTGATAAAAATTCACTTTCATAAACCTTCCAATTTATAAATTTTCAGATGATTATTATTTAATAAAAATAAAATTTAAAATTATTATATATATATTTTAGTTGATTTTAAAATGTATTATCTAAAAATGATTTTATACAAAAATTAAAAATTAAAAATTTTATTGTCGTTACTATTATATAATTCTAATACTAAAATAATTGAGTGTAAATATTGTAGTTCTCATATTTCTGAATTATGCTTTATCATATTTATATTAGTATATAGAATATCATTTTACAAATCATCTAATTTTTATTTTAATGATTCACTTCATATCCATATAACTTATTGTCGTAAAATATATAAAGTTATTAATTTTATGTCAGCCCAATGGTAAAAACATTATATATCAATCACAATATTATATAATATAATATATATCATAAAATCTTGATATGTAAAAAATTGTTTAGACTATATTAATATTAGTTCTTTTGAATCTTATTTATATATTTTCGGGATTTGATATAATGTTTTTAAATAATCCATATGTTGGAGATTTTTTCTTACTATAGAAGATATAATTTGATTTTATTATATTCATTGATTGATTATATAATTTTCAGAATTTTGTGACACAATATTTCCCAATATATTTTTCTTTTAAAAATAATATATTATATATAATATTTCAAAATATTTATAAAACTAATATTAATAACAATAATATATATTTTTAGTATATTATTATATTGCTGAAACATATTCTTTAAATTAGAAACTATCAATTGAAGTGGCTACAGTATAAAATTAATTAATAAGCCATAATGTGATATAATATATGAGAAAAAATAATCCTTTAGAATTTCAATTATATATAATTGGTAATGATGAGGATTTCAGGTGGGTTTTCTTAGACTATGGTCAGATGAACATGAGAAAATATGGTTTGAGAAAAATTATAAAAAAAATATAAGTTTATAATCATATTGATTTACATAATATCAATGATAGATGAACCTCAAACAAAAACTAAAACAATATATTATCTGATTCTTTGTCATTAATCGTGGCTAATAAGGGGTTATGTATAAATTATTATTATATAAACATGTTATAATTTATTTATATGTATAAAAATATAGTGAATTGCCATATTTTTAGAAATAAATTATAAACCCCAAAAACATTAAAATTAAATACGACTATTCCGAAATTTTTATATTTAGGTAACATTATTATGTAAATAGTTTAATATTAAATTTTTACAAATATTATGGATTTTATGTTTTTTTATAAATGTATGTCCAACATATTTAGTAATCCTTTTGTTTGAAAAAAAATTAATTTTTTATAATATAAATAATATATTCTAAAAAATTATTATTATATAAAACAAAATATTTTATATTTTAGAACTAAATTGGAAATTTTTTAAATACATAATACAATAAAAAATTTATAGAAAATTATATTTTTACCACTACAAGATATTGAATCGGAAACAATAGATATAATATTTAAAATAAATATAATGAAATTATTCAATAAAAACAACATTTTTATTAGGAATTGGGATGAAGTTACCTTTGGTTGTTACAAATAAAAAATATAAAATGTAAGACATAATAATAATGGAGTAAATGAGGTTTCCAAGGATTAACATAAATAAATTATACAATTTTTTAGATGATAATTAATTAATGTTCAAAATATAACATGATGGTGGACCATAGGCCTTTGCATCTGTAGAGACTAGATATAAAAATATCATATTTCATAATGGTTTATTAATATAGTTTAGAAGGTTCTTCTATTATAGTAATCTTCTAATTATAGACGCACTAAAAACATTTCATTATATCTACTGGAAAATGTAAGAATAAAAATTAGTGATCATAGATTCTAAATAATGGTTAAAATAGTAGATATTATCCAATAAGAAAACGTTAGAATAACCTTGTTAAAACATGATCATAACCTAATAATATAATACCTAATCATTCATGTATCAATAATCATATTTCATGGTATAAATATTTTTCATAAAAAGGAAAAGGTCATATGATTTTGGGATCATTATTAATCCACTATTATCCATAAGAAAATATCCAATCATAAGAATAAACACAATTATAGTCATAAAAAATTATGAATAAGTATAAATAGTAACGTGTTGAATCATTTGTTTATGGACATGAAATCATGTATAATCAAAAATTTATGGACCTGAAACTAGGTCTAAAAATAATGTTATGGATATGATATAAAATATCTAAAGAATTATGTGAACATGAAATCTCGATCAAACATAACATAATTATATAATTAGACATATATTCTGACACAATGCATTGAAGTGTTATAATAGACCCACCCATCACATAACCTTAAGAAATTATTATAACACCAGATCATAAAAACAATAATCATTACATTATATCATTATCAATGAAAGGAAATGTGTTTCATTTTATCATTTAAATATATAATAACCCAATTAAAAGATGAATTTCATATAGATTTCTACAAATAATAACTAAATAAATCAAAATAAATAGGTTTATAGAATCATCTTTGAATCACACTCCTCGTAATAAAAAAATAAAATGAAATTGTATGGTATAATATTACAAAAAACGTAGTGGTTCATTGTAATTCATAAATCATAAAGATGTGTATAAGAAGTAAAACTAAAATATCTTTTGTTCATATCTAAAAACAGAATAAAAATATAAATTTCATTTGAGAAAATTATAAATTAAAATTATAAAAATTAAAATAAATTAATTTACATCGAAAATATAAATATGAACATTTAATGGATGATTCAACTAAAAAAAATTTATGTTTGGATAAACCATTCTTTGAGTATATTATAAATGATAATAATCATTCCAATCGTTTCCTAAAATTCAAAAAAAAACTTATTTAGAAAAAATTGTAGTTCAATTTTTAAATTTAAATCATTGTATAATAGAAAATATAAATTGAAAAATTAATTATAAAATTACTTAATTAATAGTTAAAATCAATGGAAAAAATATTCTAATGAGAATGAACATAGAAGATGTACAACATCTAATAAAGATGAAATTAGATCAGTTTTTGGGAAAAAATTATCTTGGTCATTTTATGCACCAATGAGAAGAAATTGTAGTAATCAATAAAAATTTAATAAATATTTTATATTAAAATAAATGAGATGAAATATATAAAATATATACAATTTTTAGATATGATAATTTAGAAAAAATAATCTCAAAATTAAATGAGAATATAATATAATTTTTTTAACTCTTATCTTTTTTTGGTCACATGGGTTCCATAGAATATTATAATACATATTTAAAAGCTATAAATAAAATATATATACACATTAATTGATATAATAGAATATTTTATTTAAATAAAAAATTTAATAACCAATTTATTACCACTTCTATATTAAAATAATTGTTTTGAATAAGGACTGTTAAATTTTTTATTTATGGTTTGGTTAAGTAGTTCTTTTCATTATAACATGTCCATTGTAAAATTATATCTAAATATATGATGATTATATACATATCATATTAATTACTTATATTATCATTTATAAACATTAATACAATTTTTTTTTGTAAAAATTAATTGCATCACTTCATAGAGACTGTATTATGTATGTACACTAGAGTTTTGTTTTAATATTTTAATGGATGGATTGAAATAAATGTATATAGCTATTCAAAATTTCAAAATAAATATAATATAAACAATTTTCTATATATTAAATAAACCTATTATTGTTACTTTACATCTAAGATGAGAAATAATGATGAATCACATCACATCATTTTGGTGTTTGTCCACACTAATGAGTGAACGATATTAATGTTTCCCATGAAATGATAGGATAAGATGGTTCAAAAGTTTTTAGAATTCAAAAATATTAATTACATATCAAATTTTATATATAAACATAGGCATAACAATAACATATTATTAAAAATGGTAGTTGTAAATGAATCATATCCCTATGTGGAGGTTGTTGTTTATATATACAAAAGGATGATACTTTTTTCCAAATTTTATAGAAATAAGATTAAAAATTGATTTCAAACAGAAATAATAATATCAAAATGTATTTATGATAATATATTATATCTTTTAATATAAATATGAATTATATGAAATAATAATATCATAAAATATTCTATTATAGAGTATGGTAATCAAAATTAATCATTATTTGATAGAATTAAATTTAATTACACCCTAAGTTGTCTTGGGAAAGGAATATGGTATGACATTGAGACTAAGGATGAAGGGAGGTAATCTATGAAGATTTTGGGTAGAATATTTCAATGAAATAATGCTATTTTTTTTGGAATAATGGTGGATAATATGTTTTCATTTATAATAAAAAAGAGGGACACATAGAAAATTTTCAAAAAATTAAAAAAATAAATGGTCATGTTATTAACCATGTCACTCCTTATGGATAATAGATCAATATTATTTTAATGTAAGGAAAATATATCATGAAGAACTATATTTATAAAACATATTAGTGATTTTTTACTATAATAACCTAGTTTAACCCATTGAAAAAAAGTTATTAATATTAAATTTCATAACAAGTATTTCATATTTCTACTATTCATTAAAGAAAAAAAATTTGGGCAACTCTAATAGATTGTATTATTTTTGAGATTATAAATTTTGTTTATATTTTGTCTTATAATCCTTAAATAGTCGTATGAAATATATTAAAAAATTATAGAATCGAAAATTTTGATTTTATAAAAGGTAAATTTTTAATATAAAATTAAAATTATTATTATTCCCAAAAAAATACCATCAGGTAAATGAATGATAATGTAAATTCATGAATATATAATATAAAAATATTTTTATTTTAATCGGAAATTATTTATATATTTTTTATGATAATAACTCATCCCATGCATAAAAACATTTTTAAAAAAAATCTCAATTTTCACTAACAAATGATTTTATTTTAAATTGTAATCATTTTATACTTAATAGTTAATTTTATATATTATTAGTCGTTAAATTTTTAAAATTATTCTTTATATATTCACACATTCCAATATAATGGAAATGATATATCAATCGTAATATATAATAATAATATATAAAAATATCGTAACTCCCCGACCCCAGTTACCCAAAATCTGTACATTATTAGATAACATTGGTATGACACATGGAATCAAGTCCCAAATGACTGATTAGTTTATTTTCCTTGGAATTACTTGATACAATCATACGTTTTACAATACATCATGAAATAAAAATATCAACAATAGTTGGTCCTAATTTTATCACACTTATATCCTTACCCTATCCCTACAGGTCAACAATAAGATACTTCTTCACATCCAGGAAAAAATAAAACATCGAAAGGCTGAGCTCAGATGCATAATAAGGATAAAAATGTATCAGAAACTTGTATAAATAAGAATAAAAATTTAAGGCAATGTATAAGGCTAAAACAAAATCCATTTCAACATAAACATAGGAATAATATGGAAAAGATAATGTTAGATAATACCATTTACATACTCACGTTTGGTGACTTTTTCATTTATTGGATGGATAGAATAAAGAATATGGTTGAAACATTTTTATAATAACATCAAAGGATATTTATGATACTTCATTTATTATTTTATAATGGAAACAATAAAGAAATTGGAAGTGGAAGAAGAAATAATCATGAAAGAGGTGTTGAAATATTTTCCTCTTCTTCGAGTTCTTATTTTTGATTTGATTAAAAGGGATCCGTAGGATGTCTTTCTGACTAAAGGAAGGCCACTGGGAAAAAGGGAGTAATGTTTGGAGGATATTTTGGTAGGGTTTGGTAGAGCCAAAAGGCTTTGGATGTGTGAAACTAAGAGAAGGGGAAGTGTCCTTTTATAAGACAGGAGAGGGTCACTTTAAGAAAATCTGGAAATATTATTCATTAATAAATCCACTTTCGGTTTCTAAAGGTTAAAAAATTATTTATTTAAAGAAAAATGTTTGTATGGGTCAAAAAACTATAAACCAATAGGTTTTAAACAGTTTTATGTCATCATATTAACCTTATAATTTGGATTTAACTCTTAGTTAAATAGATTGACCTTTACCATGTCCCATTGTATTTTTATATTATATGGTTAATTAACAAACTATAAAAAGAAAAAAGAACCCCATGTGGTACATTATTAATATATATAAACATATCTATGTCCTTCAGCCGATCAATATATTTTTATGAATATTATATCAATTATTAATATATTTTTTGTTTAAAAAACTCAATTATGTCAATTTTGACACTATTTTGTATTTCATTTTTTTAAATCAAAACAAAATATTATCACATCAAATAAAATTTATTTATCCAACCCTAAAATGTAATATTAACCTTTTAAATTAGTTTTAATTCAACATAAGTCTCAATTTACATTTATTTTGGTATTTATAATACCAATTATTTTAATATTTAATTAATAAGGTAACTAGTGCATCATCATTGTGTCAGATCTAAATTAAAATATATAATGTCTAAAAATTATAAATAAAATACTATTATGTAGGAAATATAATTATCATTCTAATGATTATTTATAGCCTAATTTATATTTGGTGTAACCCTATATTAAAAATGTAATAGTTATTAAACATTGAATTTAACTCTTTTATCTATTCCATAAATAAAATAATAATAAATATCCTAATCTAATCCATGTTTACCAAATAGGGTAATATATTATTACAAATGTTTTTTTTGGTCGAATAATACTTATACAATATAATTAGGACTTTTTGAGGGTAATTAAGATATTATATTTACCCTTAATTACCCTATTTACTTTTAATCGTGGTAAATAAAAGCCAAAAGTTACTATTACCCAAAAAATATTTTCATTTTATTGAACCATATTTTACTTACTAATATTAACCATTTCACTCGGATTTTTAAATTCGACTCACAGAAGTAGTAATATTTTGTTTTATATAAATTTGCAAATGATCATTAGAGGTGGGTAAAAGACAGTAAAAAGATCGATAAAATTTAATATATATGAACTTATTATAAAATGACTCAAATGAATTACATTGAACATATATAGTTATTATGTATCTATTTTGACCTAAAATAAGTTAAAATATTATAAGTAATTTTATAAATAAAAAGTCAGTTTTAACAAATAACACACTGTATTTCACTATTCCTCCAAAATTGGCTGTTTTTAGAAAAATAGAAAAAAATCAACCTAAGATAATTTTGATATTCCAAATCCAAAAATGAAGTACATTTTGAAATATAATATGTATAAAATTTCCAAAAGTGGGTATTAATATTCATATCGGCTACTCTAATTGGTTGTGGTGTGCTTGATCTTTATGTTGTGTATGACACACGTTATTCAATTATTCAAAGGGAAACGTATCGTGGAGGCTTTAGGTGTTACATTCTCTCCTCCATAAAATAATTTTTCCCGGAAATTTATAGCATATTACTGCATAAACAGATTCGAGAGGTTCTTCACCATAAGTTCATTAGGTTCCCACGTTGACTCTTTTATCTTATGGATTCTCCATAGAACTTTTAATAGAATAGTGGTTTGATTTCTTAGCACATGTTCTCTTATATCCAAAATCATTATAGGCAGTACACAATAATACATATCAGGTTCCAGTTCAATTTACCCTTAGGTGAGTAGATGCGTTTGGTCAGAAACGTATTTTCTTAATAGTGAAACGTGGAACACATCATGAACATTGGGGATACATAACCGCATAGATAAAATGGTAAGGTACAACACCAATTTGTTATATAATTTTTAAAGGTCGGATATACCTGAGATATAATTTATACTTTATACCAAATTGTTTAACTCCCTTATATGAAGATACCATCAAGAGAAAATGATTTATATCCTCAAATTCCAAATCCTTCTTTTAGTTAATAAGACATCACTTCTTCCTACATTGAGCTGCTTTGATGTGGGTTTGCATAATCATCATCTTTTCCACCATTTCCTAAATATGTTCTGGGACTATGAGTTTTCTTTCTCTAACATCATCCCAACAAGTGGGTGTGTGGAATCGCTTTCCATATAACGCTTCATATGGTGTCATCTGAATATTTTAATGGAAGCTATTATTATAGGGTATTTTTACCAGAGGTAAATATAGATCCCACATACCATGAAAGTCACACAAGTAAGATATCAACATGTCCTCTACGTTTTGAATAGTCCTCTTTGAGAGTCCATCAGTTTGAGTGTTGTAGACAGTGCTCAAATGATGTTCAATATCAAGGGATTTCTCAATACTTTTGCAGAATTAGGATGTAAAATAGGGATAATGATCAGAAACAATTGATAGGGGTACTACATAAAGACTTACAACATTATTAATATAAATTATCGTCAATACATTCATGTGGAATGTCTTCTCATATAGAATCAAAATCTGCTGACTTGGTAAGATGATCAACAATGACCCATATTGCTTCATTCCATCTAGGACTCCTTTGTACACATGTGGAAAAGTCCATCGTAATATCATCCAATTTCCACTCAGGTTTGGGAAGAGGATTCATGAATCCTCAATGATATTTCCTTCCAGTATTTACTTGTTCACAAGTAATACATCTTGACACAAAAACAACAATATATCTATTCATGATGTCCCACAAAAAATGTATCTTCAAATCCCTATACATCTTAGTGAAACAAGGGTGTATAGTGAAATTGGAGCTATAAGCATCATCCAAAAATTACCATTTTATGTTAGGTATATCGAGAACACAAACTCTCTTCCGAAATTTCAAAATTACTTCTTTATATACAAATTAGATCAATCTTCCTTCCCTAACAGCATTTTTTTTAAATTCCTCATCATTAATATGAGAACATTTTATCCTATATAGTAAAGATCATTTGATAACAATTTGAAAAATTATTGATGTTTCACCTTCTAGTATTATTCCCATATCCATTTCTACTAGATCAATGAATATAGGATCCATTTCAACTCTCATCTTGTTCAAATCTCCATGGTCATTTCTACTCAACGCATCTGCCACATTATTTTACTTCCCCTGGTGATAGTGTATTGTGAAATCATTATCCATGATTAGTTCAAGCCATCTCATTTGCCACATGTTGAGTTCTTTTTGTGAGAAAATATACTACAAACTCTTGTGATCTGTATAAATCTCACATTTTTATCCATAGGGATAGTGTCTCCATATCATTAAAGAAATGATTATATATGCCTACTCAAGATCATGAGTGGGATGTTTTTTCCTAATAATTTTTAGTTTTTGTGATTCATATGCAATAACTCTATCATTCTGCATAAGGACAAAACCAAGTCCATTCATTGAAAAATCACTATAAATAACAAACTCATCGTTCCCTGATGGATGTCTCATGATAGAAGCGTTGACTAATCCTTTCATTATTTATTCAAAATATTCTTCAAACTATTTTGTCCGAAAATAATTAACCCCTTTTCATTTGATCTTGGTTAATGGGTTTTCCAATCTACCAAAATTCTGTACAAAACGCTGCTAATAACCTACTAAAACAATAAAAATGTGTACCTCAGTTATACTCGTTGGTGCTTTCCATTCATAGATGGCCTTGGTCTTTGAATGATCAACATAGATTCCATCCATAGAGACAATATTGACAAGAAAAAAATCATTGGGAGAAAGAATTCAGACTTTCTAAATTTCCCAAATAATTCATATCTTCAAAGAGTCCTTAGGATAATGCATATGTGATTTTCATGATCATCATAGATTTTGCAGTATCCCATGATATCATCAATAAATACCACTAAAAATTCATCATGATATTCCTTGAAAAATCTATTCATTAGATCCATGATGATAGAGGGTGCATTTTTCAATTCAAAATGAATTACTGTAAACTATTTATGCCTGTACTTGGTTCGAAATGCTAATTTTGGAATGTCTTCCTTCTTCAAACACAACTGATGATATCCACATAGAAGGTCAATCTTTGAAAAATATTTACATCCATGAAGTTGGTCACATAAATCATCAAGGCGAGGTAGTGGAAATTTGTTCTTTATTGGTATTTAATTGATCTCCCTATAGTCAATGCTCAACCTCATAGATCTATATTTCTTCATTACAAAAAGGACATGGGCTCCCCATGGAGAAATACTAGGGAAAATAAATCCCTTATTACTCAATTCCTTTCGTTGTTTCTTTTGTTCCATTAATTCTATAGTGGCCATTCTATAATGGGTCTTTGTTATGGGCCTTGAACCAAAAATTATGTCAATGGAAGACTCAATTTATCGTTCTGGAGGATTTCAATGTAAATCTTTGTGAGACACATCAACATATACTTTCACATTATGTATGTTCATTATTCGATCATTCTCTTCCTCAACCATGGTTATTTAATTCTCTTATTCCCCAATAGTTTAATTTAGTTGAGCTACTGTGGGTGGATCTAGATAAGAATCAAGTGATGAAATTTTTTCTCTAATGATAAGGTACTCATTATCACTATAAAAAATTGTAACATCCTTCTTCTTACAACAAATTTTCACATCATGGTCTATAATGAAATCCATTTCGAGGATTATATCAAATTCATTCATGGGAATGATGATGAGATTAGCAAACAAATAACAATAATATTCCTAGATTAGAACTTATTCACAAAACAATGTTGCAATGATATTTACCTTATGTGTTTTGACTGACAACTCTCGTGTTATGTAAAAATGAAAATATCTAATTTTCATATAAAACTTGTAAGATATAAAACAATGTGATGATCCAGTGTCAAATAATGAATTGTCTAAACCTGAGGAAACCATAAAAGTACCTACCACCACATGTTTTGGAGCTACAACCTCATCAGTAATGATTGCAAAAGCATTTCCTTTCTCACTTGACCTTTTCTAAGGTATGTTACCTTGGATCTCAGGACATTAATTTGCATAATTCCTATTTTCAATACCATTGTAGCATTCAACATCCTCTTTCTTCCCCTTGTAATCATGATCCTGGTGGCCTTTTTCAACACACATGTAACAGACTCTCATTCCCTTTAGGAACGTTCTGGGGTGTTTCTTCCCACATTTACCATTGGATTGATTTTCAAAATTTCCATTCTTCCACATTTTTCCATTTCTAGAGTGTTCAATAGATCTCTTCGGCTTCTACTTTTCATTAAAGTCGAAAGACATAGAGAATTATTTTTCTATCTTGATGTCAAATGAGAAAATATCCTCGTTTGATAAGACGGATTGTGAGACTAATGTTGGGTGGAGAAATGGTTTTAAACCATCAAAAAATCAATCAATCTTAGTATTTGGGTTACGTAAAAAATCTCAAGCATGCCATGCTATCCTTGTAAAGGTAGCCTTATATTTTGCGACATTTTCATCCTTCTTTTGTCTAAGACTCAAAAATTGTCTTTCTATATCCACTCGATGGTCAGAAAGAAAATATTTTTCAATGAAAATATAATTTCAATCCTCCCATTACATATATTCTAATTAATCATCTTCTTTTGTGTTTTGAATCGGCGAACACCATTAATTTGTATCTCCCATGAGGCGATAAACTGAAATGACAACTTTTTCCATTTCTATACTCCACAAAGCATGAAATATTTTCTCTAAGGATCTTATACATTGATCTTCTACAAATGGAATTTGTCCAATTGAATGTTGGTGGTTTTTGCCTCATGAATCAGTCTAACATTGATCCTATAAGTTGTGGACCAGGGTCCTCTATATGGGTAAGGTTATTATTCATAACCAGTGTGAGTTGTTCCAGTATCGTGATAAGCT
The DNA here is from genome assembly GCA_963277665.1 of Viscum album. NCBI lineage: Eukaryota > Viridiplantae > Streptophyta > Magnoliopsida > Santalales > Viscaceae > Viscum > Viscum album. Next base: position 58,915,105 of record OY728128.1, on the reverse strand, counting down.
GATCAACACCAGTTGCATCACTAGATCCACTATAGTTATCATGAGTTTGAGGGAAATACCTACATGTATTATGTTCATTGATATAGATTCAATTCCTTCCATTAGGCAACATTTCAATACAATGGCATACTATAAATTAGCTTATGAACCACAATACAAAATTCCAAACTTGTAAAAAAATTAACATAAATTGAACAGTTTATGGATATAATCCATAATCATAAAAATGTTTTCCTTGAGGAAGTATATAATTATAAATCGTTATTAATTTATTTTAATGAAAATTTGAATTATCCTTAGAATTACCCCTAGGAGTTTCAAAACCAAGAGTGCACCAAGGCCCGTTGTCGTGCACCAGTTCATGTTCGAGTTTATCTCAATGTACTATTTTCAGGTTTTACCCCTAGGTATATATGTGCCAGAGCTGCCTCTACCTACATGAATCTAGTTAGGGATGTATTTCTAGGAAAAATCAAATAATCTCTATAGTACCAAAATTATATGAAGTTCTTCATTACTAATTCACAATGTCTATCTTAGGGTAGTGTTCTCTAATTAGAGTTTTTTCTCAATCTAGTTTTCAAGGATTGTACTAAACTTCCACTAATACCAACTGTAATGCCCCAACCCTAGTTACCTAGATTCGGTTCATTATTACATAACATTAGCATGATACGTGGAATCATGTCCTGAATGACCGATCAGTTCAGTGGCCTTGGAAGTACTAGATACATTCATAAGATTTACATTACATTATTAAATAAAAAATCAACAACATTTTTTCCACTTTTATCATACTTATATGCTTAGACTATCCCTATAGGTCAACCATAAAATACTTATTCACATCCTGGAAAAAATAAAACATAGAGATGGGTTGGATCAGAATCTCAATCATTATAAAAATATAACAGAAACGTTCATAAATAAGTATAATCATTTAAGGACATGTATATGACTAAAACAAAAACATTTTAAACATAAACTTAAGCATATTATCGAAAAGGAAAAATAAAATAATGCAATTCACTTATTCATAGTGATATTCTACTAGTCGAACAATCACATGCAATATCAATAGCCACATTCATAATGATAGAATTTATAATGCCAGGCATCATAACCTCATAGTCAAGACAATGTGCCAAGACAACAAATAAATTTTTTTCAAGGCCTAGTGCCAAGACACTAGTTTGTCTATTGAGACCCACAGAAGCATTGAGGAGCTATAGCAAGCTCCACCCTTCACTTACCATGTCCAATGAATTCCTCGTATGAAAATGATTAAACTTAACATGAACATTAATATTATAAGTAGCATACGTAATTTCAATAATTTATCCATCAACCATTAACGGTGTATAAAAAACACATCCACAGTCAGACAAATCACAAATTCTTCAATATAGTATGGATGTTTTTTATCATAATAAATCAACTTCAAACAAGCATAAAATCCATCCTAGGATGTTGACACATATGAAATCAAACGTTTTGAGAGAAATATCCCTTTATATTTTGAAATCATTTAGAAGTCATGTAATTATATAAGAAAAACATTATTTTGAAAATATTCTTATATTCTCGTAGGGGAAGCTTCGATGATGATATAAAGGTGGAAAATAGTCTCACCCACCGTATATGTTAAAAAAAATATTCTTACCTTAATTTATTCGAAAAGGACATAAATTACCTTATTTGGAAAACAGTGGAAAGATTCCTTTCAAAACAGATAAGTTCGAATATGGGTATAAAATGACATTATCCCATAGTATAGTAAACAATAAAAATTCTTTGAAAAACATTTTTACGAAAACACAGATGTAAATGATAAAGAGTTCCTAATTGATATGTAAAATCAACATCGAATAATAAAGATATTTTGAAATTTACCCTTACCATGTACTTTTCCTTGGCCGAGGGTATGTTATCCTCTTATATAATTGTTAAATTATTTTTATTAAATTATACAATATCTATATACATAAATATGATATCATATATGATTTTATAATATTGATTTTTAGTAATATTTTATTAGTATCATTGTTTTGGGTGTTAACAGATTCGTTTTCCTCTATATACTTTGATAAAAAATACATGTTTGTTATTGATAGGATATATTGAATTCATATATAAAATTAAATTATGTTCATAAACCTTATTTTTAATCATAAAATGAAATTCATTCTTGAATGATTACAATGAGTAATAAATCTCATTGAGTTCGTGGGGATGGTAATCCGTACGTATGCATGAGCGACAATATCTATATATTGATAGAGAAATTGTATGTAATCAAAAGATATATCATATATATTGAATCATTAACATGTTATAATTATTATTTACATCAGATATATTTATTATTATACCCATCCAAATAATGATGTGTCTGAATAACAAACTATACCACGACATGGATATGATAATCCGTCTGTACAGATGTATGGTGACTTTGTCATTTATAGGATGGATTGAATAATGAATAAAGTTGTATCATTTTTATAATAACATCACAAAATATATAATATACAGGATTTACTATTTTATAAATGAAAAAACTAATAAATAGGATTTGGAAGAATAAAATAATTTGAAAGAGGTGACGAAATATTTACCTTTTACTCGGGTTCTTCCTTTTAATTTGATCAAAAGGGATTATTAGGATGTCTTTCTGACCAATGGAAGGCCTATAAGATTATGGGATGAATGTTGGGAGGATATTTGGGAAGGGTTCGGCAGATACAAATGGCTTTTTACGTGTGAAATTAAGAGAAGACGATGTTCCCTTTATAAAAGATGCAAGGGTCACTTTAGGAGAAGATGAAAAAATTATTTTATAATAAAATTATTTTCGGTATTTAATGGATTAAAAATTAATTATTTAAAGGATAAGGTTGGATGGGTGAAAAAACTCTCAACCAAAAGGTTTTAGACGTGTTTAGGGATATATATTAGCCTTATCATTTAGATTTAACTCTTAGTTAAATATTATGACATTTAACATGTCTCTTTGTATTTTTATACATTATTTTTAATAAACAGTCTATAAAAATTCTATAGAACCCTATTTGGTTCATTATTAATATATATATATCCTTATATTGGCCCTTTTCCCAAATATTATATTTTTTTGAATATTATATCAATTTATAATATAATATTTGTTTTAAAAACTCCATTATGTCAAATTTGACACTATTTAGTATTTGATTATTTAGAAATCTATAAAATATTTATCACTTATAATAAAATTTATTTTACCAACTTTATAATGTCATATTAACCTTGAAAATTAGTGTAATTTATCATAACTCTCAGTTTAAATTTATTTGGATATTTATAATATCGATTATTTTAATATTTCTTAAATAAGGTAATTACTGCATCATCATTGTGTCATAAATAAATTAAATTATAAATGTTATAAAAATTATAAATAAAATACAATTATGTAGGAAATATATTTATATTTCTAATTAATATTTATTGTCGAATTTTTATTGTTTTTAACCCTATATTAATATTGGTTTAGCTATTAAACATTGAAATTAACTCTTTTAACTAATCATTAAAATAATAAAAATAAATGACCTAATCTAATCCAAGTGGACTATAGATGGTCATATTTTATTCCTAAGGTTGGTTTTGGTCATATTATACTTATCCAATATAATTATGACATTTTTTTACAGTAATTATGATACTTTTTTTACCCATAATTACCCAATTTACTTTTAATCGGTGTAAATAAATGTCAACAGATACTATTCATCAAATATTATTTTCATCTTATTGAACACCATTTTATATACTGATATTTACTTTGTATCTCAGATTTTTTTTATTCAACTCACATATGTGGTAAAATTATGTTATATAAAAATTTGAGAATGCACCGAGGAGGTGTATAAAAGACGATGAAAAGTTTGATAAAATTTTATAAATCTAAAATTATTTTAAAATGACTCCAATGAATTACATGGAACATATATAGGTGTTATGTATCTATTTTGACCAAAAATAAATTAAAAGAAAAAATCTAGTTATATTAATAAAATTTCATTTTTAACCAACAATGCAAATTTTTTTCAAAATTCATCAAAAATTTAATGTATTCAGAAAAATACAAAAAATTCACCCTTATCTAATTTCGATATTCTGATTCCAAAAATGAAACCCAATTTGAATGATAAAATTTATAAAATTTATAAAATTGGGTATTACTAATCAAAACAGCTTGTTTGATTTGTTGTGGTGTGTTTGAACTCGATATTGCGTACAACACAAGCTATTGTATTGTTCAAGGGGAAAGGTACCATGGAAGCATGGGGTGTTACGCATATAATGGCCTATTATGACTCGGTATTTCATGTAAAGAATGTTATAATTGAGATTTAATTTATTTATAGGAAAATATAGAAAAAATATCAATTTATTACATTATACATCATTATTAGAATTTATCCCAGGATAATCCATAACATTGATAGAAAAATGAGTATAAATAATACACATTACATCCTTTAGATCCCAAGTAGCTTCTGCAAAATAATTTATTCAGCACAAAACCATTACTATACAAGTAATCTTCATCATTAGCTAATTTGGAGTTTTATTCAGAATAGAAATATATTTGTTCAAATCATGGAGAATATTCCCTATTGGTATAGCATCTATGTTAATTTAATGATAAAGATCATGATGTTTTATCCACAGTATAGATACATAGAACATGTTGTTATATTGAGAGATATTTAGTGGATGTTCCACATGATATGAAACTATTCTGGTCTATTGAAGAATTTCATATGTGTAGATATGTAATTTACATAAATTAAAATATTAATAATTATCATATCATTCGACCATGTTTATATCCATATAATAACAATGTCAAAAATATCCAGCTCCAGATTCCATTGATGATTTCCATCATAACTTTTTTTTCCTTTTTTGGGCTTCCAGGATGTTTTTTGCAATGGTTTTACACATCATTATGATTTCCTCATCTTTTTTATATACTAATATAGTTATTTCCCTAAATCATCCCATTTTTTTCATTCATCACATCCTACACTAGAATTATTAATATATATCCCTCTAAATTCTCCAGTTAAAAATATTCCTGTATAAAAATTCCACAAAATTATGGTGTTGATCCTAACCAACTACAAAATCCTCAAATAAAAAACTGTGAAAATAATTTAGTGTTTTAATAATTAATCATAAATACTATATATAACTGCAGTATATGATGTATTGAAAATCTATACATAATAATGATCTTGTTAATGACCTCACCAAAACATTGATGTAATTCATATCACAATATTATGTACGATATAATTGTGTACCATATTCAAAAAGAACATATAATTAATGTATATCATGGGGACATGATCAATGAATAAATATTTACTAATTGTAATAAACATTTTCTATTTAAAAAGGAAATAATTTACAACCCAAAGAGAAATATCACATTTTGATGTTTTGGGGAGTCTAATGATGAAATTCATGGCAGCGTTTTCCAATGTCCTTGTTTTTATGGGTAACGGTAGTAACATCCCCTTTGACATATATATCTCTTCTAATATATGATGGCATATCGATCACTCTGACATCTTATTGGAAAAAAACTCTCTTTATGTTGTCTAAAATGATATAACATTTTATGTATCTACAAATATTCACACATTAATGTTTAATAGATAATGTTTCCTTAATTGAATTATCCATCTACTCATATATGTATGGTATTTATGAGAGGCAAAGAAAAACCCTATACCATATCATTCAATCATAATGATATTTGATCATTGAAACACATCTAACATTGTTTCTTAATACGATATATTATTTATACCAGTCTGTAATCCTCATATTAATTGATGGTTTAACAGCCATTTGACAACAAAAATATATGATTGTGTTTATCAATATTTAAAAATAAATATTATTAAAAACCATATCTATATGCTATATTAAAATAATCAAAATGGTCAATATTTCTTGGTATTTCAAACACATTACATTAACCACCATATTTCCATACTTGGGATTTAATTTATTGAGAATCTATAGTCAATAATCAATAAAATCATCTACATTTGTTTATATTTAACTACTTCCATGAAAAAATACACTAAATCATTTTTTAATAAGTATATTCATCACATCATTCACCATGATGTTAATGTATCCATAATTTCAATGAAAATAATTATGATTCTGACAATAAATATTGAGTTATGTATTATTTCTCATCAGTAAAAAGTTAGTGTGATGTATGGTTTATACCAATGTAATTATTAATGAAAAAATATCCAAATCCACCTTATATGCATCAGCTTAGATCAAAAACCATTGTCCAATAAAGGGATGTGTGATGATAGTTTATTTAACAATCCATGTTTGTAGATAATTTAAATTTAATTTTTTTTTTACCCAGGGTAGGCTCAGCCAAGGGATAATCCCTTGACCGTTTATTAGAATAAAATAAAAAGACAGTAGCAAGAATCACAGAAAAAGAGAAGATTACATGACATCAAAAACATCCCCATCCTCACACCCCTGATATCCAACTTCATCCACAGTCGCCGTCTCCCATTCAGAGCTGTCAGGATGCTTCAGGATCTTAGCGTATTTCCTCCGCAGATTCATCAATTCCAAGGCTAAAAGCTCAGTATTGCCACCGGAAGACCTAGTGTTCACCGGCTTTGGCAGGTATGAGTAATCCTTTCTTGGCCTGCGACGCGGAGGAGCGGTCACAGCCTCCTGAGGCTCCCTTATCTTCATCCTCCTACCTTGAACCACCTCACAGAAAGAGGGCTTGATCATGCCACCATTCTCCTCTTCACTCTCACAACAATCCCCCCACTTCCTATTGATGACCACATTCTGAAAAAGGTCCTCTTCGCCACAACCCTTCCGAGAGAGACACCTCGGCTGTTCCGCCGGCTCATAACAGATCAAAGCCCCCTGTTGCAGGTCTTCAGCTTCACTGCCACCCTTCTGCATCGAAGGCCCAATCTGCCTTTCAACCACCGGACAGCCGTCCTCTGAATTCTGTTGCACCATGTATTGGAGACAGCCACCAGCACCATTTGTGATGTTCACACCCCCATCCTTCAGAGCTATCCCTTGCTCTCCATTCGCATCATCTAACACCCCCAAGGAACCACTCCGACGGACAACAGCATCCGACCCACTTCCATCCACCTTACCAGCTCCCTTGCACAAGTTCACATTCATCCCATCAGATACCATTGCACCCAGATCACACTGCAAGTCCTGCAGGACTGCATCTTCAGTCGCTGAGCAAACCAATTTCTCCCTATTAACAGAGTTCCCTGCATTAACTGACAAAGCCACCTTGTCCAACATCAGATCTTGGCGCATCCTTCTGAAAACAGCAGACACGGCAGGATTTGCAGATGCCTCTGCCTTCTTCAAAGGCACAACATTCCGGCCCTCCATACCACCAGCAGCTCCAGAAGGCACACCCTCAGCAGGAAGCAACCTCGGCCCTTGAGACTTTCCAACTCTTTCCCTTGACTTGACACTTCCTCGAATTATAGCCTCACCATGACACCGCAAGGACGCATGCCCCAAACGGCAGCAAGAATTGCAGTATTCAACCCAAGACTCGAATACCACAGACTGTCTCCATCTAAATTCTTCCCCTACCGCAAGCCATATCCAGTTAACTGGTGGCCTTGCAACATAAACCTCCACGCATATGCGTGGATTGACAGGATGACTGATAGTGGACGTCCGAACATCGGAACATAAGTATCTTCCTACCATATTACCAATCATGCACAAAATCGCAGGATTTTGGAAGGGAAGTGGAAGCTGAGGGAGACTTACCCAAGTCGCAACAGTCGATGGATCACGATTCATGCATAACTCGAATGACCAGCGAAGAAGGAAGAATCGACAGCCGTTGCACCTACGCGGGGCGCTGGACCATGCTCGGATCAGATCAACTTCCGAGGAGAACCGAATCATGAGATGACGATTATCGAGAAGACCAACAACAGCCCTGTCCTGCAAATCCCACTTACCAAAAATGAAACGATCAAAATCGTCAACAGAGGGCCTTCGCTGATTGAACTGAGCCACCAGTGTGAGGTCCAGGTGACTTGAAGCTTCATGAAATTCCGACAATGAAATCGGTAATTGCGGCTCTCCCTGATGCAGGTCAGGAATGATATATTCTCATTCATTAATTCAAACGTGCTAAATTTAGTATGGAACTTACTATTTTGTTGGGAATTAAGTACAATACTAAAATGATCATTATAATATTCCTTTCCCTTTGAATATATAATATGATAATATGATAATAATATAAAAGATTTATCAATGAAATATCTAAATAATATATTTTGTGGAAACATAAATATAATATATAAATTATGTCCTTAAAATGTATTTAATATAAATAAGAATGACCATAAATAATATAGATAGACTTCATCATTATAACATCCTTAATAAAACACAATTTAAAATATATAGAATGAAATTCAATATATAGAAATTATTTTTCATTGAGTAGATAAAAAATAATGTTATCAATAATGGGTTAATGATAATTGTTCTTGATTGTTGTCTTATTTAGTTCACAATAATCATTGAAAATGTGAAATGACAAACCTTTTATCAAAATATAATAGCTAATACCAGTAGTGACACACTTTGATATAAGAATCTATTTCCTATATTTTTGTTGTTGTTATTGTTCCATTTCTGCAAATAAATTGGTTAAATTTTATAGGGAATCCATATTAAAGGTGTAACACAATGTATGAGTTATATTTGAAATTCAAAACCACAATTTCATGGAATATCATTCTTTTTTCACTAAACAAAAAAATATATTTCTAATAAAATTCATATTAGTAATATTTATTTTCACTGTAATCATTTGAGACGAACATTCCTCAGGAGATTCAATTTAAAACATTAATATAAATTTAATTTCAATTTTGAAATATAATTTATCCTCATATAGATAAATGATCATAGAATGATTCAAAATAAAAATGTGTCTACCCATCTTCAAAAATTGAATATGATATGTACTGAGAGTTATAATCAACAAACTAAATGATAAAAAATTATGTTTTGGGTAGAATGAAAAGACTTATTCTAAGAAATTTAACACAATGTTTAAATGGGTAAGAGTTATTGACATCATATTCAATAATCTTACCAGTATGAGTCTTCACATTTAACTCAGTATCAAATCATTATAGTGGTGGTTTGCTATAAATATAAAATTATTAAAATAAAAGTGATTTTTTAAAAGAAAAATAAAATAAAATATTTTCAATTATGGAGTGAAATATTTGTAACCATTTAATTAATAATTATAATTAACCACATTGAATGTTGTGGTATCATAATATGTAACTTCATTATGTTATTTTAGATGTTTTTAAATCTTATTCCTCTAACAGGCTCTCACATTTGGGCTCTAATTCCTAAAAATCCAAAACAGCTTTAATATAAATTAGTATTGTTTGTTTTGTTTATACTATTTAATTTCTCATCAGTATTTTAACTAAATAGAATATTTTCAACACATTGGATGCCATTTTTTCAATGACCAGTCCTCCCATAGTTGAAAATTACTTTCATTCCTTTATGAAATTAAATATGTTATTCTTTCTATGTTTTTGTAATATTAGTGGTTTAAACATATTATTACTTTATTTTATAACATTACATATTCAATGAATCAAAATGTAATTTTATTTAAACCTTAACAAAAAAACGTATTGTTCCCAAATTATATTTCTATATTCGGTTCCCAAATGTAAATTTATTTGTAGCTTCTAAATTTCCTAACAGAAAATTATTTTCAAATACATAGTTGCATACAACTATAGAATCAATTATTCTTTCTTCCTAGGTCACTAATAAATCCCAAATCATACCTCAGTTTTCTAGAATTGTTTTCTTCTTTGATGGTGATGGAAACTTCTTCCAAATAATAAAAATCTAAAAAGTACACTGTTGGTCGGAGTGGACACTCAAGAGGGGGGTGAATTGAGTTCCAATTAAAATATCTGTTAAAATATTGTCTAGTTAAATTCCCCTAATTTATAAAATACGTTAAACTATAGTGAATTTATACAGATTGTAAATGTTCACTTAGCTTCTCAAAGATTGATTAGGTCTCAGTTAATTTAACCACAAGGTCAAACTATCTTTTGAAGCTAACCTATTGATTTACAATAAGTGTAAACACTTGCTGATTTAACTGTCAAAGTAGCTTCAAAATAGTTGTGTATTTCAGAGTAATAGCAGAGGAATAAGTAAGATATATATAGTATACATTAAACTTAAATAAAATATGCACAACAGATATAACAAGTGGTTCAGTCTCAATACGAGACTTAGTCCTCTAAAAAATATATATAAATTTGATCCACACCCTAGATCGGGGTTAACAACAGTTTTACAAAACTGTCCAGGCCACGCAGAGACCTCTACCACTGTTTTTTGTGGGAAACAAAACAAAGACCAGGTCACATAAGGAACTCTTACATAGTTTACGTGGGTAAATAGAAGTTAAGATAATTTGATTGAGGATTTTGATATCCTCCAGTTCAGTGTAGGAGAAAGTGTGTGTAAAGATATACAGAGTACACCACACTGATCGAAAGTTAATAAATAAATCACGTACAGAAGATAGATGAGAGTTTATAAAGCTATAGTGATTATCAATGTAGCTCTGGACTCGTTGGATTCAGCGGGAATGCTTTTGAGTTCTTCTTTGGTTTTTCTGTTGAAAAACAGAGTTTCATAGTTCAGCTTGTCTACTTCAGGAGTGAGGAGGATCTCTTGATTCATCGTGTGTTCTTTGAAGGTCTTGTAATCTGCTTCTTGTTCAGGATTGTTCATCTTGTTCATCACAGTACGCTCGGGTGTATGTAAGTTCTTCATGTTATATATTCACACTTGCACACTGCTTCTCTTCTTGTTTCGTTGTTTCTTGTTTTTGTTGTGTACTGCATCTCAATCTTTCTTATATTCCACGAGTTCTGGCTATAGGAATGATTCCATTCTCATAGGTACAAGATATGGTTTCATGTCATGCCACAACTATCATTAAATAACATTAATTGCATAAAAAACGACAAATATTATTGTTAGCATTATTTAAAATAATATTGACAACAGCTTAAGAAACGGTGTCACAGTGATTTTGGAAACAGTGTCTTCTTCACGGTATGTGGTTCACGGTATGAGCTTCATGGTGTGTCCTTCAAGGTGTCTGGTCACGGTGTCTGGGCCACGATGTTTGGGTCATGGTGTCTGGGTCAAGGTGTCTGGGTCACGGTGTCTCATCACGGTGTCTAGGTCACGGTGTCTGGGTCACGGTGTATGGGTGACGGTGTCTGGGTCACGGTGTCTAGGTCACGGTGTCTGGTCATATTGTCTGGTCACGGTGAGTTGTCACGGTGTCTGGGTCACGGTGTCTGGGTCATGGTGTCTACATACTTAGAAAAATATCTGTATTTGGACTAATACAGTGGTATGAAGAATATGGATTACGGTGAATCATTAGAGAGTAAGAGAATGTAAATCATAAATATAAAGGTGTGATAAAATATTTTTGAATTGTGATCATGTATGAGACTTGTAAATAATAAAGAGAGTAATTAACATCATAAGATTTGTTATCATTAAAACATGATGTGTATCTATTATTGAGATTGAAGAGCATTAGCAAGATGTGCAATGAATTTTGAGATTAATTAACAGTAATGAGATTTGTGATCATTAAAAGATGATTAACACATGAGGATTCCAACAATCTCCCCCTTTTTGATGATCACAAATCATATATAGGCATAATATAAATGACATGTAATATTAAAGATACTAGCATAGAAAAAACATTATAGAACTCATACTTGTAGTTTTTCCCACTATTTATACTATTATAGAACTGACACCAGCAGTTTTTCTCACCCTTTTGGGATTATCAAAAAGTAGAGAGAAGGAAAAGAAACACTGCATTTGGCATTAAACAAAGGGTTCAAAATACAATAAAACAAGAAACAACAAAAGGCATCCCACCAAAAAGAATAACAGTCCACAGATGCCTCAGGGATCCACCTTGGCTTTGCCTTTATCAGCAGAAGGAGCTGGTGCCGATGTAGAAGAAGGCATAAATGTTGTAGACAATGAGGGTAAGGTTATACCTTCAAAAAAATGGTGTCAAAGTAGGAGCAGCATAAGATCTAGGCTGTGGGTGGTCAAGAAGAGTTGGCCGGATCTGAGAAAGAGCTTGGAAGACTGTCCTGGAAGTTGAGGCTAAGGCAGGTAGACCAGGTCTAAAGGGTGCAGCAGCTGGAGTAACTATAGAAGTACTCTACACATGAAGATACGACTTCAAACGATTGATGAAATTAGTAATGATTTCACCACCATATTGCATAGCCTTTTCAAAATCATCTTTATTCTCAAAAAATCTGTCCAACAATCTGGTGAACTCTGAAATTTTCTGAACTTGAGATTTAAAAGCTTGAGTCACCGGAGGGATTCCCAAATTTTCCACAAGATGTCTAAAGTGATCTATCATATCAATTTTAGAGAAAATCTGGGAAAGATACAAATATATTTTCTTAGAGATCTCTTGTTGAGCATCATTGGATATCTTAGAATGAATTCTAACCAAGTCTAATGCTCTATCAGTGTTCTGAACCATTGCTGACAAAGAAGATAGATCCAATCCACTGAAGGCATTATGAAATAATTATTTTATTATGAATCATAGCATAGAATCATCCAAAAAAGGTGTGGAGGTCTGACCAGTAATAGGTGAAGCCTTGACAGCTTCGGTTTGAACATTGATCTGTTTCAGAAATTTTTTGCAGGCATCCAGTGTATTCATCTGTAAGCTTATTCATATTTTCCTCAAGCTCTCTCATGCGTTCCAGCATCTTGGTGTTCCTTTTTCCAATATTTTCATCAAAAGATAGTAGCTATGGATGAACATGAGTCACAATCTCCCTAGAAATGAGGGCATTAGAAGACTCAGGAGAAACATCAACAGGTGCATGGGAAGAAATAGGAGGAGGCTCTGAACTCAAAGATAACTCATTCTGCAGACTTGCTACCCTACTTTTCTGATTTGAAACATCAGCACTCAGTAGCTTATTCTCTAATCTGACTTCATTAATTTCTCGGATCATCCTTGGTTGAATATGCAAGATAATATTTTCCAAGAGAATTGATGCATCTTCTTGACATAACTGAGTCACTGGGCGAGGTTGAGTGGAGACAATTTTCTCAACTCCAGCTGACAAAGTCTGTCCAAAAACATTCAGATCATCTTTGGTCACAAAGCTGTGAAGCTCAGGTAAGGATGCAGGTAAAGGTATAAGTTCATATTCTGGGTGAGGTTCATAGTCATCTTCAGACATAGATTCTGATTCAGATTGAGGTTGGGGCTCTGATTCTAGTTCCGAATGAGTTAAGGACTTCAGTTGAAACAGAGAAGAAAGATCCATTCCAGTTGCAGTCACATGCTGTGACTCATTCACATCATAAAAACTTGGGAACTCATATCGGGAGTGCACAGAGTATGTGATAGAAGGTTGATAAGATATAGCAGATCCAACTTGCACAATATCAACGTTTTGAGGTTCCTCCCCCTCAACTTGTGCTTCCCTTCTAGATTATTGAGGTTCAGGAACATGCACAGGATCCACAGGATCATCCCTAACCTCTTCAAGAAAACTCTTGCCTTGCCAGCTGAAAGGAAATTTCCATTCTTTCTTCAGAATATTTAATAATCTAAGGAACCAATTGTCCTACTGGATATGCTTCCAGACTTGCTTCTTTCTCAATAGAAGTTCCTCTTCAACAAGATCTTCCTCTAAGGTTGCATGCTGTTCTGAAACAGGAAAAACCAATTTTCTTGCACCACTGGGATGAGATTCATCCTCATGAAGGAAAACTGAAGGATCCTTATTCCTTTCCTTTTCAATAACTACTTCCTCTCCTTGAGGTATTTAAGCAGGGATAACAGTAGGGACAACAACCCTTTCTTATTCAACCGGAACTGTTTCCATTGGAGGTATTACAGGTTCTTCTCTAGGTGGTAATTTAGGATACTTCTTATTGATATTCTTCTTCTGAATACTCAGCCACTTCATCTGGTTCCAAAACAAGATCAGATAGATTTTTAGGCCTTCTTGGATAGTCAATAGGATTAAACTTTTTATACAGTTGATCACTATCCTCAACCCATTTCATTGTCTAGGGATTCCAGCTTATCTTCATCCTTATGATGATAGGCATGGATAGACAGAAATCAAGGTCCTATAACTTTCTAAATTCTATCCAACCATCCATTTTGCAAATAACATAGCTGAAATCATCCTTGAATAAAATAGGGAGGTGGATTTGGAAGTTACTTTGATCAGCTCACAGATATGGTTGATAACATACATACACAGATTGATCTTATGGACATTCTTCAATAGGTGAATCAGGAACACATCCTGATACTTCATCACAGAAAAATCCCATTCTCTTGGACTAACCAAATTCTGAACAAACTTGAACTGTAGTCTTGTCTCCCCATATAGTTCAGCATCTATGGCCCTTCACTTGGTGACATTTCCAGTTAGACTTTCCAAAGCAGTCTCCAGGTCAAAGATGTCTGTTGATGGAGGAGGGTCTCTCTTGTAATCTTCACAATCTCCTTCATGGGAATTCTTAGGCATGTAGCCCGCAACCTTGAAGCGAAATAGCACTTCTGACCATCAATCTTGCTAGTCACCATAATGCATTCTCCAAACTCAAAATAGATCATCACATACTGATAGAATTGAGATACCAATCTCGGGTAAATCGGTATATTCTGTCCAGTGAACCATTCAAGCCATCCTTGTTCTCTTAAAACTTCCAAAACCAACAATCTTGTAGACATAAAATACTCAGGGAAAACCTCCTTTTCAGGTACAACGGTACGACTTACCAGGTTTGGGTTTAGCGGTC
Organism: Viscum album; assembly: GCA_963277665.1. Classification (NCBI taxonomy): domain Eukaryota; kingdom Viridiplantae; phylum Streptophyta; class Magnoliopsida; order Santalales; family Viscaceae; genus Viscum; species Viscum album. The sequence continues at coordinate 58,900,066 of OY728128.1, read as the reverse complement.
CTTCAGAAGCTATCCTCGGTATCCTATTTTTTTCTTAGAGCGGAGCTTCTTAGACGAGGGTGAAGATGGACGCTTCATCCTTGGAATTCACTAAAGGTTGGTCGAGAGGGAAGATATGGTTCAGGAGAGAGTTCGGGTAAGGAATCGAATGAAACCCTTATGTTTTATCATTTGGGAATGTCAAACGTCATAAAAACAAAAACACGGGAAATCAAATAGTGGTGTAATAATAATTACCATGATACAGGTTAAAAATAAGAATAAAAAATAACTCTTCATCGTGAGATGAATGCTAGTAATCATGGTGAGCCAATTTATAGTCATCACGGTGAGACAGTGAGCATTTGATATAGTCACGGTGAGACAGTGAGTTGTCAAACCATGAGCATAAAACAGTAACTTTGAAACAGTGAGTATAAAACCGTAAGGTAAAATACAATAAAGTATTAAACATTAAGATCATTAAGATATTCATTTATGATTAGTCATACCAAGATCATGTATGATGTAGTCTAATCTTTCAGAATTTAATGGTTTAGTGAATATATCAGCAAGTTGATATTCTGGACCAATGCATTCCAAAGTGATATCACCTTTTTGATAATGATCCCTCAAAAAGTGATGTCTTGCATCAATATGTTTTGTCCTAGAATGTGAAATAAGATTCTTAGAAATATAAATAGAACTTTTGTTGTCACAATTTATTGAGACATGTCTTAATTGATATCCATAGTCTAGTAATGTGTGTTTCATCCACAAAATTTGTGCACAACAGCTTCCAGCAGCTATGTATTCAGCTTCTGCAGTAGATAATGCAACCGAATTTTGTTTTTTACTACACCATGATACTAGTGACTTTCCTAAAAGGGGACTTGTTCCAGAGGTTCTTTTTCTATCTAGCTTACATCCAGAAAAGTCACCATCAGAATAACTAACTAATTCAAATGATTTTCTTTTGGGATAGAACAGTCCTAAATTGGGAGTATGTTTGAGGTATTTGAAAATTCTCTTTACAACATTTAAATGTGACTCTTTAGGGTTTTCTTGAAAATGAGCACACATACACACCCAAACATAATATAAAGATGACTACTAGTCATATAGAGTAGACTTCTAATCATTCCTCTTTAAGTGGTTTGATCAACATATTTACCATTTTCATCAAGATCCATCTTACAGGTGGTACTCATGGGAGTGTAATTACTTTTTGTGCTATCCATTACAAAACGGTTTAAAAGATCTCTTGTATATTTACTTCGAGTTAAAATAATTTCATTATCATTTTGAATGATTTGAAAACCAAGAAAGAATTTTAGTTCACCCATTAAACTCATTTCAAATTTATTTTGTATCATTTTAGAAAAATCAGTACATAATATTGTTTTTAAAGATCCAAAAATAATATCATCTACATAAATTTGTACAACTAAAACATCTTTAGAAATTATTTTTATAAACAGAGTAGGATCATCTATTCCTTTTTTAAGACCGTTAGAAATTAGAATAATACTTAATCTATCATACCATGCTCTTGGAGCTTTCTTTAAACCATATAAAGCTTTTGATAATTTGAAAATATGATTTGGAAAATGAGGGTTTGAAAATCCAGGTTGTTGTTCAAAAAAATCATCCTCATCAATATATCCATTTAAGAATTCACTCTTGACATCCATTTGATATAGTTTGAAATTTAGATGTGCATCATAAGCAAGTAAAATCCTAATAGCATCAAATCTTGCTACTGGAGAAAAAGTCTCCTCATAGTCAATACCTTCTTCTTGACTATATTCTTGTGAAACTAGTCTAGATTTATTTCTATCTTTGTTTCCAGATTCATCTACTTTATTTCTAAACACCCATTTAGTGCCTATTGTGAAAGTGTCCTTAGGTCTTTCAAAAAGATTTCAATCCTAATTTCATTCAAAATGATGGAGTTCTTCTTGCATAGCGATTACCCAAAATTCATCATTAATAGAATCATCAATGTTTTTAGGTTCATTCTGTGACAAGAAGGATTGATGTTCAACCTGATTTCTAAGAGAATCTCTAGTCTATGTCCCTCTATCATGATTTCCTACAACAGCATCTAAAGGATCATTCTTTAGAATTCTAGTTGATCTAGTAAAGGTCGAACTAGAAAGTTCAGGTTCATCAACAGGTTGGGAATCAATAGAAATAGGTTCTGGAAAATTTCCAGAACTGGTTGTCTTTATATGAGGTTCATTTGATTTGTCATTAAGGTCTAGAACAGATATGACTTCTTCAAGATTTTCAAGAGAGGTTTTAGGCTCTTGTGGATAAGCTTCATCAAACATGATGTGAGAAGATTCTTCCACGCACTTGGTTCTTTTATTGAAAACTCTATAGGCTTTACAAGAAATATTATAACCTAGGAAAATTCCTTCATCACTCTTGGATGCAAATTTGTCAAGATTATATTTTGTATTAAGAATAAAGAATTTTCAGCCAAAGACTCTGAAGTAGTTATCCTTTGGATTCCTATGGTTCCACAACTCATAAAGGGTCCTCTTAAGAATAGGTCTGATCAAGACTCTATTGATAATATAACATGTTTTATTTACAGCTTCAGCCAAAAATAAACAGGTAGGCCAAACTCATTGAGCATGGTTCTGGAAATTTCATGAAGGGTTCTATTCCTTCTCTCTACTACACTATTTTGTAGAGGTGTCCTAGGGGAAGAAAAGTTATGACTATAGCCATTGTGTGAGAAATAGCATTAAAATTCATGATTCTCAAACTCAGGGCCATGATCACTTCTTAGAGTTTTAATCTTAAGTCCACTAAAGTTCTCTATAGAATTGGAATATTTAACAAAGTAAGAACAAGCTTCACTTTTGTGAGCTAGAAAATATACACAAGTATACCTATAAACGTCATCTACTAAGACATATACATAGTGCTTCCCATTTAAGCTAGGAACTCTAGATGGTCCAAAAAAATCCATGTGAACCAACTCGAGAGGTTGAGAAGTTGAAACTTCTTTCTATGGTTTCAAAGAGATTTTGTGTTGCTTTCCCTTTTGGAAGGGATTACAAACATTGTCATTTGGAAACTCAAGTTTGGGTAGGTCTGTAACTATGTTATTCCTAGTAAGTTTTCTAAGTGGGTGTATATTGTAGTGTCCTAATCTTCTATCCCAATGCCAATACTCTTTATGAAAAGCATTTAAACAGGTAATATTTTTATTGGCTAAAGAATTTAAGTCAACAGCATAAACATTTTCATTTCGTAGGGAAGAAAATACTAAAGCATATTTAGAATTAAAAACATTGCAAGAATCATTTTCAAATTTAACATTAAAACCATCATCACATAACTGAGAAATACTTAAGAGATTATATTTAAGTCTATCAACTAATAAAACATTACAAATTAATACTGAGTCAGTGTTACCAATCTGGCCTAAGCTGATGATTTTCCCATTAGAATTATCACCAAAGGTGAAAAATCCTCCATAAATTCTGACTATGCTTTTAAAGCATGAGAAGTATCCTGACATATGTCTTGAACATCCACTTTCCAAGTACCATGTCTTCCTACAAGAGCTTTTCAATCATGTTAACTACAAAACAGATTTATATTGGAAATGATTTTGGTACCCAGATCTTCTTGGGTCTAGACAGGTTAGAAATCAAAGCTTTCGGTACCCAAATTTTACTTATGGGTCTCATAAAATTTGTAGAATCAACAGATTTTGAAAGTTAATCTTTATTCGATCTATAACTACGAATATAACTAGTTGAAGCATATAAATGTCCAGAACTAGAACTAGCAATATTCTTTCCAAATTTAGGAAGAAATCTATTCTTAGTAAACTGTCTCTGTCCAGGTTTGTAGCCTATTCCAGTAGTGTATTTTGGTGCAACTATCTTTTCTAGCATTTGAGTTAGTGTATCATTTACATTTTTTAATTTCTCTAAATCATTTCTGAGTTGCTCAGTAGACAATTTCAGTTCATTGTTCTCCTTTAACAGTAGAGAATTTTTCTCTTTTTCAATAGTAAGTTCAGTTTTAAAAGTAGAAGTGAGAGCATGCTATTTCTTTAATGATTTGTATTTATCCATAAGTTCATTGCATGTCTCTTCCAGCATATTAAAATATCCAAAAAATTCCTCTCTAGTCATGTTTTCAAAATCAGAATCAGTTTCCGCACTATCATTAGAATAATAATAATTTAAAGAAGGAGTATCAGGGATTACTTCAGATGTGTTTGTTATAAAACACATGTTTTCCTTATTACTGTTTTCTGTCTCAGAAGTATCAGATTCACTTGAGCTATCCTCAGAAGCGCTTCAAGTAGCCTTCATAGACTTTTTGAACATACTATCCTTGTAATCATATTTCTTCTTGAATTTTAGCTTTGAAAATCTGCTTTAATATTTACTTTTCTTTTGCACTCATAACAGAAAACTTCATCACTTTTATCTGACTGTTTCCAATCCTTCTTCTAGTGTCCCTTATTGTCATACATTCCTTGGTAATTTGATTTTCTGAAGAATTTGTTCTTCCTATAAAATTTCTTAATCCTTCTAGCTATTTGAGCCATTTCAGCATCACTATCAGAGTCTGAATTTTCACTGGTTGAACTGTCAGTAGGTAGTTGAGATTTATCTTTGTCCTTTCTCTTTGAAGCAGTAGTCTTGAAAACCACTTATTTTTTCATAGGATCATCATCTTCCTCTTTATTCACCTTGAGTTATTCCTCAAACATCATAAGTTTACCATTTAGTTCATTGATAGGTAGAGTAGCAATGTCACGTGACTCTCTGATTGATATAGATGTGCCTCTCCATCGGTCTAGTAAACATCTCAAGATTCTCATAATTTGATCCTTTGCTGGAACAGACTTTCCAAGTGAATTCATTGTATTGACTATCTCATTAAACCTGAGTTACATATCAGAAATAGGTTCATTAGTCTTCATTTTAAAATTATCATATTTAATAGTGTAAGTATTTAATCTCATTTCTTTAACATTGGTTATTCCTTCATGAGATACAACCAAAGTATCCCAAATTTCAAAAGCAGTTTTACAAGCAGAAATTATGTTAAACTCTTCATCTCCTAAAGCATAGTACATGGCATTCATTGCATTACAGTTATAATTGTATGCAGTCTTTGTAGGTTCATCCTAAGTGGATCTAGTTGTAGTGGGATGTTTATATTCCGATTCTATGACAGTCCAAATATCAAGACCTATGCTTTCTAAATGAATTTTCATTTTATGTTTCCACTGAGCATAGTTTGTACCATTGAAGAAAGGTGGCCTTTTAGTTGCATCACCCTCTAGTATATTATCCATAACTAGATTTTAGAATGATAATTTAAAGAGATAAAAATTTAGATCTAATATAAATCTACGATCTTTAAAGATCCAACTAAAATCACAGTTGAAAAACAGAGTATTTAAAAAAATCTTTGAACAAAAAAACCTCTGATACCAAATGTTGGTCAGAGTGGACACTCAAGAGGAGGGTGAATTAAGTTCCAATTAAAATTTCTGTTAAAGTATTGTCTAGTTAAAATCCCCCGATTTATAAAATAAGTTAAACTATAGTGAATTTATACAGATTGTAATTGTTCACTTAGCTTCTCAAAGATTGATCGGGTCTCAGTTAATTTAACCACAAGGTCAAACTAGCTTTTGAAGCTAACCTATTGATTTACAATAAGTGTAAACACTTTCTAATTTAACTATCAAAGTAGCTTCAAAATATTTGTTTATTTCAGAGTAATAGAGCGGAATAAATAAGATATATGTAGTATACTTTAAACTTAAATAAAATATGGACAATAGATATAATAAGAGGTTAAGTCTCAAGACAAGACTTAGTCCTCTCAAATATATATTTAAATTTGATCCAATCCATGGATCAGGGTTAACAACAGTTTTACAAAACTGTCCAGGCCACGTAGAGACCTCTACCAATGTTCTTCGTGGGAAACAAATCAAAGACCAGGTCACATAAGGTCCTCTTCCACAATTGACGTGGGTAAATAGAAGTAAAGAGAATTTGAGTGAGGATTTTGATATCCTCCAGTTCAGTAAAGGATACAGTGTGTGTAATGATACACAGAGTACACCACACTGCTCGAAGGTTAATAAATAAATCACGTAGAGAAGATAAATGAGATTTTAGAAAGCTCTAGTGATTATCAATGTAGCTCTGGACTCGTTGGATTCAGCAGGAATGCTTCTGAGTTCTTCTCTGGTTTTTCTGTTGAAAAACAGAGTGTCGTAGTTCAGCATGTCTTCTTCATAAGTGAGAAAGATATCTTGATTCGTCGTGTGTTCTTTGAAGGTCTTTCAATCTCTTTATTTTTCAGGATTGTTCTTCTTGTTCAGCACAGTTCACTCAGGTGTATGTAAGTTCTTCGTGTTGTGTATTCACACTTTCACACTGCTTCTCTTCTTGTTTTGTTGTTGATTGTTTTTTTTTTCTGTACTGCATCTCAGTCTTTCTTTTATTCCACATGTTCTGGAAGTAGGTATGATTCCCTTCTCATAGGTACGAGATACAGTTTCCTGTCATGCCAACAACTATCATTAAATAACATTAATTGCATTAAAAACAACAAATATGATTGTTAGCATTATTTAAAATAATATTGACAAAAGCTTAAGAAACGGTGTCACAGTGATTATGGAAACGTTTTCTTCTTCACGGTATGTGGTTCACGATATGATCTTCACGGTGTGTCCTTCACGATGTCGAGTCAAGGTGTCTGGGACATGTTGTCTGGGTCACAGTGTCTGGGTCACGGTGTCTGGGCCACGGTGTCTGGGTCACGGTGTCTGGGTCACTCTGTCTGGGTCACGGTGTCTGGGTCACGTTGTCTGGTCACGGTGTCTGGTCATGGTGAGTGGTCACAGTGTCTGGGTCCCGGTGTCTGGGTCACGGTGTATGGTTCACAATGTCTGCATACTTAGAAAAATATCTGTATTTGGACTAAGACAGTGATATGAAGAATATAGATTAAGGTTAATCATTAGAGATTAAGAGAATGTGAATTATAAATATAACGGTGTGATAAAATTTGTGAGAATTGTGATCATGTATGAGACTTGTAAATAATAAAGAGTGTAAATAACATCATAAGATTCGTTATCATAAAAACATGATGTGTAGCTATTATTGAGATGGAAGAGCATTAGAAAGATGTGCAATGATGTTCGAGATTAATTAACAGTAATGAGATTTGTGATCATTAAAACATGATTAACACATGAGGAGTCAAACATACACCTATATTTTAGTATGATGAGTTCATGAATTATTTTCATTTTTAAATACCCCAGTTAACTCCACATATTACACAAAATATATTTCATCCTTTTACAACATGTCATTGATAAGTGTTTCTATTGGACATAATTTCCATCCAAGAGACCATATAATACGAAAAAAATATCTTGGTTTAAGAATTGAAAAAGAGAATATTGATTTACACACATATTAACAGTTCTGTCATAAAATTATTGATCTAAGGACCCATAGAAGGAGGGTGGATGTATTCATAGAAATGAATAGGTGTAATATTTCTCCATATATGGTTATTTGATAATAACAACATTGTATGTGTAGAAAATCACAAATTGAGTTATTTGTATATGAATAGTCATAAGATTTTTTATCCTACATCCGATGACAATTGGATTATCAGGAGTATATTCATAGTATTTCCCCTCACAATCAGTTATAACGTAGTTCCTTCTACTTATATACAATGAATAAATCAAAAAACATATAACATAAGTATCAATCAAAAATAAATACATTAATAAATAATAATAATATCATTCCTGAGATGTCCTTATTTATTACATCTTATTATAAACCAATGACAAATGAACATCATCATAAATATTTTTTGGTATGCAATTAGTTTTTGGTAAGATCTATCATTATATATTCTATAACATAAACTCATTTGATAATGGAAACAACTTATGATTCCAACCATTGTGACCGAGGATTAACCTATATAAATACATTACAATGTTATGTTATTATTCAATATATTTCATAGTAAAACCGACATAAGTAAAATAATGGTTTTGTCACTACAGACATTGGAAAAACTAATATCTTATTTCATAATGGATGAGAAAAATCTACCCAAATGTTATTATATCATATTACTCATTATACAAATACACTACCTCAGAAATTATCGTAGCCCATGGAAACAATGGACATAATAAAGGGTGATCTGAGATGCACTATAAGATTAAATATAGGGGTTATAAAGTTATGATCAAAATTTAGTTAATTTTTTTAGGCGATTTCAATAAATAGGAATGTCATTTCTGTGAAATTAATATTGACTTACAATGAGCCTTTTTAAGGATTCAACATAAAAACAATTAATGAGCGTAAGTCAATCGAATAATCCATAATCAGTAATTGTCCATGAGAGAATATAATAAAAATAGTAATATTGAAAAATATTATTTTTATAATATTTTTAACTTGAAAAAATAATAATAGTTTCAATATATGAATGAAGGAAATATAATCAGGTCCTCCTAATATATTATATACCTGAATCCATGCACATATGTGAATTTATAGACATAAAACTAGGTCCATGCATAATGTTTCAAACACTAAAACATGTTTCCACATATCATAGTTAACAAATGAGTTATCCATCTATACCCAATGAATTAGAGTCCTATAATAAACCCCCAAATTACATAGACATAAATCATAAATAAGAAAAATAGTATTAAATAAAATATTAATTCATCAAATCAATATATATGAAATATAAATTATTTACATTCTATCATTTCATCATAGATGAACATGTGGAAAAGTAACAGGTTTGTTAAATTTCTCATTATAACAAAAGCAACCCATGTAATGGGAATGAGTTTCATAGAATTATTTATGAATCGTAATCAATATAAGAAATATATATAATGATTTCATATGGTATCATAATTTCATATTTCATCAACTTATATAAATTATTATTATAAATTGACATTGATGAGAAAAAAATTAGAATAACATATACAACTTTATATAAAAACATGATGAAAATGTCATTTTATTTTGATAACATCATTTATAAAAATTCGAATACCATGAATGTAAATAATTTTCAATGATATTAATCATGCATGGTTTTAATGGAGGAATCAATTAAAAGAATAGTCATAATTTTAGGAAAATCCATTTATACTATAATTATTGAAAGTGTATTTTTTGGCACACTTTTGTATAATTTAAAAAACAAATATTTTTAAAAAAACATTTAATAAAAATATTAATTTTATGATATTTTAAATAATTTTATCATGTAATAAAATTTAATTATCAAAAAATTTCAGATTTAGTTTCAATTAATCATTTTTAAAAATTTGGTATAAGGAAAAATTATTTATTCTCCAAAGACGAAAATGGATTTTTTTCCCAGATTGCCATTTTTCGATATTTTTACAAAACAATGGGAGGAAAATTTTAAAAAAAAATTAAAAAATAGGATTAACCAAATGAGAAAAAAATATTATGTTTTTAATCGATAAGATCTATATAATTTTCTATAATTAAATTTTAGCATAGTCATTTTAGAAATAATTTATTAACTTCACTGTTACCAGTGATAATCGATTTGTATTTCATGAGTGTTTCAATTCTATAGTTCTATAACATGAAAATTTTTAATTCTTTATCTATATTTTGAATTATTATTATATTGTATGAATATTAATTATTATTTTTAAATAGTGATAAAACCATTCAAAAAATTGGTCATAAAAATTGAATTACATCCTCTTATGGAGGTGGTAGTATGTATGTACCCAAGAGTGTCATTTTCAATTGTAAATTGATGGAATGACAGAACGGTAAATTATAATTAAATTTTAAAAAATAATTATCATATTTATAATATCTTATTTATTAATTAAATCTGTCCTTATTTTAATTGATGTAAAAAATAATAACGAAAATGAATCACCTCATATCGTGGAAATATTATTTCAAATATACATGTGGGTGACATTATATATTACCAATTTGTTGGAATTATTTTAGGATAGGTAGTATTTTTTAATAGAAGGGGAATTAATTTTTATAATTATCTTATATTAATAGTCCATCTATAAATATAAAAATCATGGAAATATATTATTGGAAAGTGAATCATATGGGTATGTGGATACAACAGTCCACTGGTATGCATGAGTGATACTATGACATCCCTTTTAATGGATCGTAGGTGGAATGTGGTTGTCCCTTAAAAATTAAAACTTTTTAGTATAGTGGTGATATATTTGTATGTATTTTTGGATATATAGAATATATATAGAGGAAGTAGAAAAAATATACATTTAAGGTTTGCTGGTATGATGATTACATCTAATCTACGAGACCACATATTTTATAAAACACTATCCTTCATGTAATAATTGTAAGATTATTCCAAGAGATCAGAAATGATGTGATAAAATATATGATTTTAAGTGGGTAAAAAATTAAAATTTTAGGATTTTTTTGAATTACTAATATTCATTAAATATGTTTTATATAGTTATATTTATAATATGAATATTAATTAAAATTTCTATCAAATGGTAACATGAATTATTTCACACAAAAATTATTTTTCTTGAATTATATGGTTATAATGAAAATATATATTTCAAAATTATTGAAATATATGTTGAAAAAAATTTATATATTTTGAAAATTAGAATGTCAAAATTAAACTAGGTTACAATTTTGAGAATTTTTTGAATAGTATAAATTTTTAATGAATATTGAAAATGTGGATTTTAAATTAAAATTGAGTTTTCATTTTAGTAATTTATATGTATATTTAAAAAAAATAAGTAAAAGTTAAATTACTGAATCAATATGATGAATAATCAAATTACATAATTTTTAATTATAAATATACATGAATATGGAATAATTTCATATTTATAATTTAAAATTTATATTTAATATAAAATAATTTTCATCATGTTTGGGTGTTTTATTTTAATATAAAATCATTCTAATTCATAGAGTGAAATTTGAAATAATGGATTAGATTATTTTTAATTTAATAATAAATATTATTTTTGGATATGAAATTCAATTTTTATTCAAATGAATTGTAAAACAACTAAAATAAATTAAAATTGTTCAGGTCATGGAAAGTTTTCAAGTGTATAAAAACAAAATATAAGTGGTAAAATAAAATAAAAATAATTAAAAATACATTATATTTCCTTCTTTAAAGACTATAATATAAAATATTTTGAAATGGTACATTTTGGATTAATTTACCATGATTATGAAATTAATAAATTTTAATATTTTTTTTAATTCCATGTGCTTCATTTTCCAAACATATAAAAGGAAACAAAATATCATCTCCTCTATCCACATCAGTATAAATATTGATCTACAAAGAACAACCAAAATATATTTCTAAAATCCAAATCCCATATCCATAGTGTTATATTGTTCACAAAACAATCCAACAATCTTTTTAGGTATAAACATATTGAGGATGTTTGATGAAAAAATTGATTTATAAAGCCTTGATTTTTTATAATGTTTTTTCTTCTACCTCTATTAAATATTAGTAAACACAATAACATAATTATAATAGTTTGATAAAATATTCATATGTCTTTATTTAAATGAAATAATTTATATCTATGGCCATCTTCCATAAAATTGGATATTGAAACATATATTTTTATATAAGGAAGACTATTACCTCAAAATCTTATGTAATTAATTTTCCATCAATGACCCTCATAGATGGAAATAATTATGGAGTTTTTCTTATATTATTTAATGAAACTAACCCCAATATCCTGGTATTAGTGTCTGATTTGATAAATTAGAATAAGAAACACAGAATCACATCATTTTTATCTAAATATTATAGTAGTCCAATTAAAATAGATTCATACATGTTTTTCATATTTTATTTTTGTAAACACATTAAATTAAAATTTATTTTTATAATATAACTATTAGCGATATAATATCATGGAATATCAATCACTCTAGACTTCAATTATAAATTTTTGAAGATGAAAAACAATGGTGAGATCAAATTCTCAGTAATGGTTATTTATATTTGAAATTATCATGAATAAATTAAAATTATAAAAATGAAAAGTTTTATAAATGAAAACAGATTCCATTTAAACAACATTTTTATCATAATAAGATAGGATCAATATACCTTAAAAGGATTATGAATGAAAAAATCGATTTAAATAACATAATAATCATGTTATGATATGGTATAATCAATATAGATTCAAAAATAACCAAACACATTCCAAGTAATAAATAAATTGTGAATGAAATGCCTCAAGACATAATATCATTATGAATATCTTATTCATAAAAATAAAATATTATGACAGATGAAAATACATAATTATTTTTACTTCATTTATTCGGAACAATACACATTTACTATCAATATGTCTCCTTAACACCATTTATATTGGATATGAAGGTATACACGAGATGACCATTTAAATAATGATTGAAATTTTATTTATCTCATGAGAAAATTCAATGCATTATATTGTTATATATAACTAGACCCCACCTATTAATTCATGTAAAATGGATTCAATATATATCAAATACTATATTTAATTTGTGAACAATGTTCCTTAGGATCAAATATCTGTATTGATTATTCAATACAGATAAATAAATATTTCCCAAAATAAGGAAAAAAACATTCAGTGAATAACACTGTATATATTAATGATATACAGTAAATTAAATAAACATATACATGGTAAATTATATGTATATTTTAGGAATGTTAATATCCATGGATCACATGTATGTTAATATTTCATGAAAAAAAAATTGACAAAAAAATGAATCCTCAAATTCAATTTCGATACATTATATGGTAAAGATGATCCAAATACATATATATATAAATATATATTAAAAAATTATAGTTTCAATACCTAATTTTCTCATTTGAGTAAGAATAAAGGGTTCTTGATTTGGTAGAATAGAAATGCCATAAATATTTCTTTAAAAATATATTTTTTTAGAAAATATTCATTTCATTTAAAAATTATATTTTTTATATATTAGAAAATAATATTCTTTATTAATATTATTTTAAACTTTTAAAGTATTTTTTAAATAATTTTATTTTTCCGAACTACTAGAAATTCAATTAAATTCGAACACATTAAATATATGATTCCAATTACTTTTTTTGAAAAATCTGAATACATGATTTTTTTTTTGAAATTGATATTAATTTTTCATCTCATGAATTTTTTTTAAAATGATAAAAATTATAATAAAATTCTTTCAAACATATCATTGAAAATTTTAGTAACATTTTTTCATACAGTTTTGGAAAATATTTTTTTTAACAAAACTGATTTTTGACCAAATAGATAAAATAATTAAAATTTTCATAACATCATTTACTAGATTATATTATGTACCAATGAGTTAAGAATTAAATATACTACTTGAAAAATTTATTTTATAACCATTTTAATAACAAATTAATAGTCTAATTGTTAAAGGATCAAATAATTTCCTTCAATGAAATTTCATGTATAAACAAAACCAATAAAAACTAGATTGTAAAATAAACCCTTGTAATGATCATAATTATGAATTGACAATTAATAAACGAATAAATTATATATATATAACGTACATCCATAGAAAAAAACATGAAATAAAATATTTGACATTAAAAACTCATTTCTCATGTAATAATTAAAGATTAAATATGATAAATGAATAATATATCCCAATGATAATAAACTAATTTATGAAATTATTTACCAATTGGTAACTCTTATATCAAAACTCCTTGTATAAAATGTTTTAAATTTAGGCATAAATTTTAATTATCTATTAATTAATATGGATATTTTATTTCAATTTGTTAGTATATTAAATATATAAATTAAATTGGTTAACAATATAAGAGTGATCCTCATTAAAGGTAAATTGATATAACAACTCTTAACATATGATTCCATTTTGTTTATTGTAATTTAAACTATTTTTAGTTGATTTAATTATTTTATTAACATATTATAGTACCATATTAGGATTTATAATCTCATATATTATCATTTAATAATATCATTCCATTGGTTTGATGAATAACTTTTGATATTTTCATTTTAGAGGTTTTTATAGTCATGTTATATCATTCCTTTTATGATATGAAGGATTTGGTACATTCAAATATTACATAGTTCTATAATATCCATAACATTAATCATGAAATAATTATAATTTATTTATATAATTTATACATTTAATACCAATAAAAAATGAATTGTTTTGAGAAATGATGTTTGTAATGACCTTATAAATGATAGGTCTTACGTAATCATGGGAAACATTCCATTATTAAATTATCAATATGAAAATGAGATAAGTAATATTTAATCATTATATAATCATAATAATATTTCATATAACATATTAGTTCATAATATTTAATTATATTCATAATAAATTATGTATTGTGATGAAAAATGATTCACATCGTTCTTTTTTTATGGTTGTCTAGAAGTTCACAAATTATGTTATCATCATTAAGTGAGTGAAATGTTAAGAAATAAGATAATATATTATCTTTCATGAATGATAAATAATTTATAAAAAATATTAATTCCACATACATAATAATTATTAATTGAATTTTTCCATATTACCTTCCCTGAAAAGAAATTGTGAAAGGTGATTCACATCTCTTCCTAATGCGGTGGTCTTCCACACACATGATTGATGTTATTATATCCCTTATGAAATATAAATTAAATATATATATATATATGGTACAATTTGTAACTAAATATAATTATGTTATAAATAAAATATATTTAAATTATTTACATCATCATATAATATTTTGAAAGGTGGTAATAGAAAAATGAAAGGCATTGTTTTGCGGAGTGGTTGGTCGTCATATAAAAAAATAATGATATTCTAACTCATTTAATTAAATTAAAATGGTTTCAGTAACTACCATAACATAATACAT
The DNA here is from genome assembly GCA_963277665.1 of Viscum album. Taxonomy (NCBI): domain Eukaryota; kingdom Viridiplantae; phylum Streptophyta; class Magnoliopsida; order Santalales; family Viscaceae; genus Viscum; species Viscum album. The sequence goes on along the minus strand of OY728128.1, from coordinate 58,885,018 downwards.
ATCAATATATGTTATATAATTATGTTATAACATTTACATGTTTTAGTTTCAATTGATGAAGGTGCGGGATGAAATTAACTAAAAAATTCTTATTGAAGAATGTTACAAGTTCTTTGGGCAACCAAGACAGATTTAAATAAAATGTACAACTTGGATTTATTTACACCAAATTAAATACTTATATGATGACATTATTTAGGTTTTAAGTTATTAAATATGTAATTTTTTTATATCAGTGGGTTTTATGTTGTGGAAAAGGGTGTACAAGGGTGAAAATATATATGTGATATTACTGGAACATTTTTATTTTTTGGATGTAAAATGGTATATATAATTTTTATCTTTTAAAAATGGTCAAATTTTTTTTATAGAGATTTAGTCATTATAAATTCAATATATGACATCAAATTAATTTTTAGATAAGTTTTTTGTTATTTATAACTTATCATTTTAGTTTAATCCTCAATAATGCCATTTTTTCATTAACGACATTGAAAAATATTTAATTTTTCACTATAAAATTTAGTAAAAATAGTCATTTGATCTTATAAGATAATATGAAATTTCATAATTTTAAATAATTAATATATTTTTAAAATTTTAAATCACATATTTAAAAAAAATTAAAATTAATCCCACTGATGAAATTAGAATGGGGATTTCAAATGACAAAATGTTGAAGTTATTATGTGTTTTTTCAAATAAATTCTATATAAAAATAATTAAAATGATTTAAAATAGATTAATTGAAATATATTTGAACTAATGATTATTTATAAACATTTTAATATAAAATATTTCATTCAAAATTATATAAATTAATAGGACATTTTAAATTAAAATTCAGTATTTTTCAATATTAATCAAAAATGATAAATTTTTGAAAAATCCATAAAATTTACCATAAGATAATTTTGATTTTAAAATTTCAAAAATGAGATTATTTTTATCAAATAAATTATATAAAATTGTATAAAATGTATTTTAATTTATTTTCAAAAAGATCAACTAAACAGTCCATTCAATTAAATATAGTTTCTCAAAAACAGTTTCAATTTATTTTAAATGATTATTATTTTATTTCTACTAAAAAATATTGTGATTATTTCAATTATTTTGTAATTATGATTTGTAACATCCCAAAAAATATCTAGTATAAAATACTATATTATGTTTTAATTAATTTTAACTTGGGGTTTCATATTCTACAGGATACCAAAGAGATTAAATTTATATAAAAATATATATTTCAAAAATTATATCAAGATATATTTCCTTCTATTGGTAGTGTTTCCTTTCGAACATTCTCTCTTAAAAAAATTTCTTCTTTTTAAATAACATGGTGATACATCTTCCCTACATTAAATAAATTTTATCCATATTATTTAAACATCATCTCGTTAATTATTGATTTTTAATTCGGAAATACAATTGTTAAAAAACCAACATCATAGAAAGATTAATAAAAATTAGAATTAATAAGATTGTAAATGAGGTGATAATTTATTATGTAAAAATTAAATATATTTAAATATTTAATAAAATACATTATAATTGAAAACATTTAGATGGATGAAAAAATAATTATAGAGCGATAGAGGTCATATATTACAAGAAGGGTAATTATCAATTGAAATTTGTGGAACTAAAAACAATAAATCTATAATTATTTAAAATACCATTTGAATCATCATATATAAAGGTGAAAGGATATTTTCTTCTATATCATTATCTAACTATTGTGGAATTATATTACATTACAAGATTATAAGGAATTATATATGGTAATTTTCTATTTCCAAAGAATAATTTCATAATTTGGGTGAGCTTCGATGATTTTCAAATTCCTCACTCAATCAAAAAAAAATTCAATTTTTTTTTTCATGCATGAAGAACTAAATTTCACTTATAATGAATTTTAATATCCATAATAAAATTTCATGGCATTCCATATACCTATAACTATTTTAAAAAACCAATACTGTATATTTTTGTTACCACTCTAATAGGTACAACATTAATATTTTCGTAGTTTGTCCTTTTTCAATAATGGTGTAGGGATAAAATTTTGTTTATAGGGTGATGTAATTTGTTAATTAATAGTTTGGTTGGACTCCCACTTTCTTTTTAACTATAAAATTTTGCTTCCATGTAATTACACACCATTTACCTGGGTTACATGGCATTTAACTATTCATATGGTATAATTTTTAAAAAGGAATTCAAGTTGTGATGGTTTTCAAATCGTCGACAATGTTTAAATTCCATGTAAATGTGGTTGATCACTCATGGGAATCCTACATCAGCCTTTAATTCATGGTGATTCATTTGTAACCCCCAACTATGTTACTTATGGATTTAATGAATTGTAATTTATTACATGTCGTGTAATACAATAACAGGTTCTTATAAAAGAAGATGTACACATTGAATTTCTCTCATCCTCTTCTTTGGTTCCCTTTTCATTGACCCAAATAATTCCTCTATTATTATTGGATCCTTTCCACTCTTCAGGATCCATTCTAATAGATATGAATAATAATTTATTTGGTGGGTGATATCATGGTATGCATTCTCCATAGTTCATCATATATCTCTTTTTCTCCAATCTTGAGAAATAAATAGATAGTATTTTAATTTATTGTTCTATTCCCTATATTGTTGGATATTTTATTTTGGATTAGTTTTTATTAAATATACCCCTTCTTTGTCGTTGACAGGTTGTGTTGTGTGTTATGAGTTCCTGGAAGAGGTAGGTGCTCCTGTCCCGATTATCCAAATTTGTAATTCCTAAATTTATTCATTTAATTCTATTTTTTATTTATATTCAATATTCCAAATTTTATTTCAATTAAATTTTTAAAAACCCAATTCATGTGAATCTGGTGTTATTAAATGGTTTTGTCATGGTAATTATGATGTCCCCCAATTCTATTTAATTATTTTTTATTTTTGAAAATTTGGCTTATTTAAATTGATGAATTTAAATGATCAATTTAGTGGAGGTGTTTTCAATTATATTTTTGAATTTAGTTGTGGAAAATAATTATAAAAAGAAATGAATTGTAAATGAATGAATTTAAAACTTTTTAAAATTTCTATAAATTTGATATAAATACAATGGTTTTATCTTGTGTAAATGGGCTGTTTTTTTATTAAAAACAATTTGGGATCTAAATGGATTGAAATTGAACTTTTTTAAATGGAAGTTTGGGATTAATTTGTATTTTAAAATTTAGAAAAAAATTCTCAATATGTAAGAGCGTATATAATAAATAGGTAGTTGTTGAGTTATTTGGATGCACTCTATGAAATTACAACATTCTAAAACATACATATACTAGGTCACATCCCGGATGGTAGGGTGATGAGTCACCTCTGGCCAGTGTCAGGGGGATGAGAGTATAATAATTTTCTCGACACCACATATAGAGTGTCGAATCATATATCTGTTTAATATTAACTTACCTTTTTGTTATATAACCATGTGGCTTCCTTGATTATTTATATATGAGATATAAATGTATGCACATTTTGTAAAACTACCTTACATTCCTTTTTGGAATTTAAATAATCTATATATGTAACTATTATATATAATCCACAATTTTAGAATTAATCAATCTCTTGTAAGGAAAATCTGGTTCTTTATTGTATTTTTTCAAAATTATGATACTATATAGAATTCATTGTTTAAAAATTTATCCAAAATTTCCAAACCATTTAATTTTGAATCATGAAATATTATTTTGGATAATATACATTTTGCATTTTTTATAGAATCCATAGAGGTATCCTACTAATCTTAGGCTGAAACCCTACTTTAGTATTCTGATTTTGTATGCCTCTTCTTTTAGATTTAATCATATGGGAGTTATCCCTTTGAGTAGGATCTAGATATTGATCCTAGGATGTCATGAGCCATGTACATTGTTACCATGGGGTTGTTTTCCATATTTTTGGAACATAGGTTGTAGTACATTTGGATTTTTTTGCCTTGTTATATTATGGTACTTTAATCCTAGTGGAGTTTCTTTTATATTACATCATTATAAAACATCGACAATGAATTGTGGAATAAATCATTCACACATTCACCATTTCTGATGCCAAATTCTAGTCACCATCTCATCGGTATACAAAAGGCCCATAATGATATTAGGGTCATATTGTTTATTGGGTTAGCATAGTTCTCATTCTACTCCATGACAATGTGGTATCAAAATAGGCTATTGTTCTTTTATCTTCCAATCAGTATTAATTTTTTAAATCTATTCAATAGATTGGATGTATTTTATATTGTATTCTGGCCATATATCACATCATTGATCCAAAAGTCTCCACGAGTGGTTAGGTATGGACACCATATGGATTAGTTCTTTTCCTTCCCCTATTCAGATTTGGTTGGAGTGGAGTCCAAATCTATATATTCCCTATATTGGGATTAATTTCCTTCAATTCATTTAATGAGAACTATTTAATGTATTCATGCAATCTGTTGATGTGGTGTATCATGATACCCCAAATAAGATGAGAAAATTAGATCTGGGAGGAAGTTCTTACTGAACCACAGTAAGAGAATTCTACATAGGACATGAATCTAGTTGTGGTGATTATTTCATTTTACGTGCTCTACGATAGGCACCAACTATAGTTCTCATTCAAGATCTATCCATAGATCCTCACGGGGATGGTCTTTGAAATTATTCTCAAGAGTTACATTCCCAGAAGCAACTAGTTTTCAAAGGCTCCATTGATCCTCAACAAGGTAAGGAATGGTTGAGAACCATAAAATGTTTGTTTGAGTTCATGGAATCTCATGAAGGGATCATGGTAAATTTTCCCACCTTCAAGCTTGAATGACATAGAAAGATATCTTGGTAGATGATGGTAATGACAGTGAAGCATTAGGGCACAGAGTGCAAGGACTTCAATGTTCTTTTCACTGACTAGTTCTACCCAGAGTCAATGATTTTGGCCAAGTCTGTTGGGTTTTTAAAACATACAATGGACAAAATAACTGTAAAATAGTATTAAAATATCTTTGTTGAGCTATTCCAGTTTTCATTTGAGATTGAATGTAATGAAAGGTTGATGGATCAACACTTCACATTAGCACTTTTAGTAGATATTAATTCTTTGGTTTTCTATCTAATTCGTCCCCAATAAGATGATATGATGGATTTAAATATGATGGTTCAATTGAAAATGGATAGAATATCAGTATTATTTGGATTTTCCTTTCCTCTATTTGGAACTATTATTTCCTTTAAAGGAACCTGGAAGTGTTATGATTCTTAACGCAGTTCTCAACAGCAGAGTCATTACATACCTCCAACATTTTTAGAAAGATTTTTTGGGACTATCTATTAGTGTGGGAAGATAGGGAATTCTTATAGTGTTTTATCTAAGGAGAAGAGAAATTTAATACCATACAGACAATGAGGGAACATATATATTTTTTTCAATCAGTTCTCTACTATGCATAGTGGAACAAGAACATCAGCAACTCCTAAAACACTAGGAAAGCTAGATGCATCATGCACTATGGTGTTCCAAATAAATTCATTTACAATGAATCCTCTACATGATGTGTAAGATTTTCTAGTGGAAGAGAAAATAAGTTCAGTGATCGTGAGAGATACCATTAAAATAAAATTTTATTATGTGGCTTCCCTATTTTATATTTTTTTGTCTCCTTATTTTATTTCATCTTAGATGTTAATCTTCATAATCTTCTTTTGGAGAAATTATCTTGCACAATGGATATTACTATACGGCTTATAATGAAAAGGGATTAGGGTCTTTATAGTCAATCATGAGTCTTCTCCCATTCAGCTGTTGAGATTTCACATCGTTTTTTGGTTTTCGACATGAAATATATTTATGTCATTATAGGGAGGGATTGGATTATTTCCAATAAATTCTAGTTTGATTATTATCATTGACAAGTTTTATTTACTACACCTACTAGTTAATTTATTTTCCTTGAAGGTGATTGGGACTCCAGGATGATACAATTCAAACAATATTATCCAGAGTTTGTGGAGTGATATCAGTGTTTGATTTTTATATAAAGAATTAATTTTGGATAAATGATCTCTGTGTAGACTTTTGTGTGTGTCCAGATGTGTTTCCATTGGATTTATCTAGCCTATCACCAGTAATGGATGTTTAGTTATTCATTTACACAATGTGTGGACCCCAATAAGTTTCAATTTCCTCAAAGAAGGTGGATCTTTCAAAACTGAATGATTTGAAGTCCTAGTTGGATAATCATCTTGAGAAAAGAGTTATGCACCCATTTGTATCACCTTGGGTTTCACCATTTCTCTTCGCAAAGAAGGATGATGGTATCTTCACATATGTGTTGATTATTCGAAACTCAATCGAGTCATGATAATAAACAAGTACCTATTTAAAAGGATTGATGACATGTTTGATCATTTAAAGGTACAAAGTGGATTTTAAATAATGAACATGATTCTGGATACCATTAGTTGAGGATAAATGAATCATACATTCCAAAAACCTCCATTCTGAGTAGGTATAAGAACTATAAGTACATTTTTTTCCCATTGGATTGAAAAATTCCCATGCATTTTTCATAGATATGATGATCATGTTATTCCAAGAATTTCAAAATATTTTTGTAGTGGTCCTAGTGTATGAAATCCTCATTTACTATAAATACAAGTTAGATCATGTGCATCATCTGACGAATTTTTTGAGGCTACTGAGAAGTCACCGACTGTATTCCAATATCATGAAATGGGATTTTTTTTTCAGAACTGAAATTTCTCGTACCATACCTATTTAAACAGTGTAAATCAGTTGATCATGTGAAGGTTAAGGCTATTATGACTTGATAGTGAGAAAATAATGCCTTATATATCTATAAAATCATGGGCATAGCCAGATAATATTTCATTCTCAAGAAGGACTTCTCCGAGATGGCTACTCTGATTACTGCTCTATCTTAGATGGTGGTGCGGTTTTCTTGGAACAAAAAATGTTCGAATTATTTTGTTGATTTGAAAAAACATTGGAATACGACATTACTTTTGACTCTTCCAGAGGCCGAGTATGGAAATATGGTGTCCTGTGATGCATTTATTTCAGTCTTGGTTTGTGTTCATATTCAAGGTGACCATGTAGTTTCTCCTGGATCACATTACCTTAGGTCACACAGGCAGACATACCCAACCCATGACCATTAAAATGCAGCTGTAATTCACCCAATTATGAATTTTCAGCATTGCCTTTATTATGAATGGTTTAATATGTTTTCATAACACAAAAACATGAGTTATTTATCCTCTCAGAAATATATTAATCTTTCCTAGAGGAATTTGGTGGAGTACAAATAGTCGTTCAACTTTGATATCTCTTATACCCCAGATTAGGATATTTTCATTAAAAATGTGATATGTAGGATACTTCCTTCACAAGATATTAATAATATTCACAGTAGTGGAATTTAATGTCTCTCTTTGCAATGTTTCATAATAGGGATAATTAAAATAGGGATGTAGTTTCATTAGACAACATTCAGTTATCATCTTCTCTTATCATGGTTATTCTTTATGAGTAACAACTAGAAGATGAATTATGTAGCATTAGGGACTCTCTTTATTGTTGGGCGATAGTTACCCAATGGTGTTTTCCTAAATAGTTTGTTCAATTCTATCTTAATTTCTTTAAAGTGTCTTTAGTGACAATGATATGATGGGTGATTGTCATTATTGATAATGGCTGGTTCACCCTAGAATAAAACAATTTATATTGATATATGGATGTTGTTTTAGTGGTCAGGGATGAGGTAAGACATTGATGAGTTATTACCTCATTTATATTCATTCTACTAGGTTATGGTTGAGCACAAGAAACCTTCATGTTTTCTACAACCACATCCAGTACATAAATTGTAGTTTGATGAGATCTCTTTAGAATTTGTGTTTGGATTCCCTCATACCCATAGAGAGATGAATGTGGTATGGGTTTTGATTGATTGGCTTATAAAGTCAGCTCACATTATATCATTTTTTGATACATCCAATTATGTGGTGTTAAGAATCCTCTAGGTGATATATAATGTTCTTTTTAATAGAGATCAATCTTTTATAGTCCCTAATATGGATCATTATATTACATAACATTTTTTGATAGGACTTCCGGAGGCACGGTGATCTCACGTTTTTTGAGAATGGCCTATAATCCACAATCATATAGATAGAGTGATATATATATATATATATATATATATATATTCCTGAGGATTTGTTATGTGCTTGTGTTCTAGACTTTAGTGTTGATTTGGATGATCATAGTTGGCTAGATGAGCTCTATTATAAAAACAATTACCATTCCATGATATGTATGGATCCTTTTGAGTTATTTTATCGTTGACTTTGTAAATCTATGTTGTGATGGTCAGATGTTAGTTAATGTTAATTGGTTAGACCAAAATTGGTGTTGGAGAGGATAGGTAAGATTCATGTGATTCATTAGAGATGGTTGATAGTACAGATATAATATAATTGTTCTGATGATATACAGTATATAACTTTTATGTTTTCAGTCGAAAAGAAGATATTATTTTAGATTAACACTGATTGAGTCATTGATAGATTCAAGAAAAGTGAATCTTTCTCCTGATTTTACGGGACATTTTGCGGTTGTTGATATGGTAGGGAATGTTTCTTACTATTTATAACTTCTTCCACATGTGTTGTGATATATTAAGTATTCCACTTATCATAACTCAGAATGTGTCCATCTGATCCATCTCAAATTTTTCCTTGGATTAATCTTGATATTGATCGTGATTTATCATTAACTTAATGGCCAATAAGGGTACTTGATTATTGAAATTGGTACAATGTTAGAGGATTATATCTTTGGTTTGTGTTCCGTGGAAGCATGGTTTTGATAATCATGAGTGTGGGAATATGAGGAACTCATTAGAGATGATTGCCCTGATCTTTTTTCTATAGAAACTTCTTCATTAGATATCAAGGTATTGAATGTTCTTACGGTGGAGAGGTCGTAACAAACTCTTTCTTATCTATCATGTATTGATTTAACCATGTCATAATTTTCCATTTTCATTACTGGATCATGTATGAGTTTAAATTGAGATGATTATATAAATCTTTATGTCATATTTCAGATGCACACTCACATTATTTTTGGCATTAAATATAAGATTCCAAGGAATTATACATCATGAACTATGAATATACGACATGTAGGTTATCATAGGGTACACGTGATGAATGAGAAATTCACCATGTGTATGTTTTCTGATCATGAACTATGTTTACATAGCATGAAAAAGTGACAAATCACTCCTCTGACTCCCTCGTCAGGATTTACTCCATGGTGACATGTTTTCTTCCCATAACTGTATTATATAAGGATTTCATGATGTGTAATATATTAAAATTTGTGTAACACCCTGACATATACATATGAATGTAGTTGTATTCTTAGTATTTATATAATTCTCTTATCTGTTACCCTCTACCTTGACCCAAAACCATCAGTAGTTATTCATAGAGACTTCCACTTCTTCTATATATATTACATTAGGTACTAATCTTCATTACATTATAGGGGGATATCCGAGTAACTATTCTTCATTGTTCTTCATCTATCACTATTTCTCCTCTCTTTTTGTTTCAATAGATCATATTATAATTGATTGGTATATTAATTTTGGTGTTGGTTCTTTCTTCTAGGACTGTTTTTGAGGTCATCTACACCTTTGTTCATTTTGACATGTAAAACTGTGAGTTTTGTGTTTTGTGATGATGAAGGTTGTTCAATCCCAAATAGAAAAAATTATTATTCATAAATTGTTGGAATAATTTAAATCATTTATTTAAATTCAATTGCACATATTTTATTTCATTAAATTTGAAAAAACACCATTTCCATTGAATCAAGAGTTTTGAAATGATTTTGACATGACCAATTGAAAAACCCACTATTCCATTGATTTTTCATATGTTTCTAGAGTTTTCTGATCTATTTTTTTGAAGTTAAATTATTGATTTTATACAGGTGTTTTCAATTAAATGTTTTAAATTAATTATGGAATTGAATTTAGAAAAGGTTGGCATTAATTTTTAATGGATCTCAAACTTGTGAAAAAGGAAAAAATAGGTTTTTTAAAACCATGTGGGTTTATCTTGTAGAAAGGGCATGTTTTATTTATCAAAACCAATTTGGTATTTAATTGCAATGAAATTGGAATTTTTTAAAATGAGTAATTTGATTTAATTGTATTTATGGTGTATTAAATTAAATATTCCATCATATAATAGCGCTTGAAAGCCATAGGTCATTTTTTGAGTTATTTGAATACACTATATGTTATTACAACGTTCTAAAATAGACTTGTGGTGGGTCACATTATCAAGGGGATGGTGATGAGTCACCTATAGCTAGTGTTAGGGGTATGTGAGATTATCCATTTTTTGATAGATGACAAATAGTGTACCTAATCCTACTGATTGTTTATAATATCATTCTAACAAGGTAGATAAAAATGTTTCTCACTTTTATATTTATATATGAAATATAAATGTATGTGAGGTTGGTAAAAATACATTACATACCTTTTCTAAATTTATATAAAATCATTAGGCAAGTTTATTAATCATGAAATTGTTTTATAATTACAATATCTCTTGTAATGTAAAGCATGTGCTTCAAAAGTAACGTTCCTTCATTTTTAAATTATATAGCATATTTTCATTAAATATTAAATTTATTTTCCTAATGTGTTTATTTGGAAACATGAAATATTTTCATTGGAAAATATATATTCAGAATATATAATGGAATACGTGGGGGAATCCTATTAGGATAAGCTCACACCATATGTTTTCTGTTGGGTTTTTATTTACCTTCTTCTTCTGAGTTCCAGAATATGGAAGAGATCCCATATAGATGGAACTTTTTGATGATCTTAGGACATGGTGAGTTATTTCCATACAGACCATAGGAGTGTTTTCATAATTTTTGGTACTTTGGATGTAGGATATTTTGCATTTTATTCCTTATTGTATCCCGATAAATAACTCCCAATGGAGTTTCATTGATATGCATATTGACAAGTTTGTATTTATACATAAGGAAAGGGAATCCCCGAGAGTGGCCTTTTCGAACCCTAAACACTCAAGAACCCCCCTCCCCATGAAGAGATCATCCGGAGATTCCCCAGCCTAGATGACATTGCGTCCCACAGGGTAACAGCTCGATCGACGATCGTTCATCACAGCAATACGTCAGCCAGGTGAAGTGCACCCATTCTGCCCACCTGATGAGACACCGGGTGACCCGTCAAGTCTAGTTTTCATTACTTCTATTTTTTTGGTGTTAAAAATTCATCCCACATTCAAATTTTTTGAGGTCATGTTCTAATCACTATCCCAATGTTATCTGTAATTCCCATCATTCTATATTAGGGTTGACCCTATTATTGGGTTACTATGGTAATGAGGCTGGTTAGTGAGACGTATGGTTAGAGAAAGTTATCTGATTTTCATTAAACTCCATATAGTGAAGTAATACATTAAAATTATAAACCTCAAAAAACAATCGAAATAAACCATTACATGAATGGTTAAACTAATGGACCTTAAAAAAATAATGATCCTGAAAATAGCGATGAAGGTCAATAAATTTTTAAAATGAAAATTTCATTATTCCACTCCAAAAAAATATAAATAAGATCTTAGTGTTCACATACCTACCATGTGAATACCCATAACTTGTATTCTCATGAAAGATGGTAATAACTAGAATTAAAATGAAAAAATATTGAAAACACGAATGCTTCATTAATCATTAAGTAAAAAACATATTACCTGATATATTACATAAATTTAATGATGTTCTATACTCCATCATTGTTAGTATAGAACACTTTCTCAAAAAATCAATAATCTGATTCAACTTGTTTTTCATTATCCAATTTAATTATTACATTACAATAATATCATTACCATAACATCATTATCAAATCATTAGAAAAAAATTAGTTGTCATATTTCCCCCAATCATGTGTTTTTCAAAAAGTTCAACATTCCACTGAATCATTTCTCTATGTCATCGAAACTATTCATCATAAACATTCAAATCATTAATTATGAAGTACTATTGCACAATCCTCATACATTTCTTATTTAATATATCCAGGATATCGTTTCTAAAATAATCAAATATCATATTACATCAATCCAAAACTAATCACAATAATCATTCCACATCATCTATGTTAATACCATACACTTTACTATGATATATTCACATAATTTGAGGAATTTAACTTTTTTTCTAGATACATTGGTTTTTGTAGTGTGACATATCATTATAGATTAAGAATTGTACATTGTAATATTTTTTATACCTTTGGAAACACAATCATAGTGTATTTTTCTCTACATTAGTAGAAGACTCTCATTCATTTTATGAAAGTAATAGGGGTTTTTTCCACAATTATCACATGTGGGAAAATAAATCATTCCCTTAATCCCTTCATCTTTATTTTCACCACCCGTAATATTCTTACCCTTATTCCCTCTTATAACATAATACATTGAAAATATTTTCACTATCTTGTTAGTAAATGATATTATTCTCTCATATGATGAGAATTTTTGGGAGAAAAGTTACTCTTTAAATAGTATATTACAACCATTATATAAATGATCATTTTTACTCCTTATATTTTTTAAATTTATTTTGTTCTCATTAGTTCTTCTCTATAGAGTTTATAAATGATATAATTCAAATTATTATATCAATTCATTATAAGAGAATAATTTATAATTATATTGCTTTTGAAATATTTAAAATATGATAGAAAATATATGCATAACAAATATGATAATCATAAACACAAATTATTTAGAGAAATATCAGTTTCTATTCCATCATAATGGCCCTTAATGAAGATTTTGATAAACTAATATATATCTCCTAGTAGTGTAAAACTACGTGAATTACAAGGACCATTGTTAGGTAGTAGGTGATAATTGGGACAAGGCCAACGCGACTTATTTATATTTATTACCCCTGGATATATATGTTCTAGAACAAGATTGACCATTACTATGTAGAAAATGTTTCATTGTAAGGAAGAACCAAATAATAATTACGTTACCAAAACATAATTATGTTTTGTAAACATAAAATTTAATACAATCCCTGTGTTATGATATACAATCTTTAATTTCATAAATATTATTTCAATGGATTCTACTGTGCTTTGTATGATACCACCTATAATGACCCGAACCCTTGTAGGCTGGAGATAGTGATTACATTATTATAATTGAAGAATATATAATAAATGTTATCGGGAATCACTGAATAGTTTTTTTATTCTTTGTAAACTATATTAATAAATAATTATTATATTTAATATGAATATAAAAATTACAACATTGTTTTAAAATATCATTTTTATGTATTGAGTATCCTTTCACATAAACTATAGTACACATCATTTATTAGTATTAAAATAACTAGTATAAGGATGAGGTCAAATGTTCATTAATGTTTAAATATTATAGATTAAATCACGAATCAATTAATTAATCAATATTTAATGTTAAAAAAATAAATACTAATTTCATTTAAACCACTATATTATCATGAGAAGATTAAGAATAATCAATATACAAAGTGAAATAACTAAACACACATTCAATTTAAAAAACCACACTACTACAATTATATATAGAATAATCAATGTAGAAAGATAAAAAATAGACCAAACTACAGTTAATCAATATCTTAATAATGAAATCAATCAATATATAATATTATTTTTAAAAAATCACGGATAATTACAAAAAAAATTCTTATTGCCAGAAATTCATAATTACATGATTCTATGTCTTATGAACAAGATACCTCTAGCATCAATATATATCCTTTAAATAGATATAAAATTTTGTGCTATTATACACTAGAAACCCTTTTACATAAATCTATAAAACATATACATCTTATGGGAAATTAAAATGTATCTACTTTTTATCTTTTACTGGCCCCGCCCATTTTGGTATGTTAAAATTATTTCTCATTTATCAAATAATAAATTTTATTCAAAAATAATGTTTCTTGCCATCATATATCTATATTATGTAATGAATTTATATTTATCCATATTTGTACTGATAAAAAAATAACATTCAATGTATAATTCTTTATATAGGAATAATATAAGGTTACGAAATAAATTTACCCATGATAAATAATATGTATATTTATGGGATATTTAATACCCAAAGATCACTTGTAAGTGACAATTTCCTAAGAATGTAAATTACTAAATAAATTAATCAAAAAGTGAATTTAAATAATATTCATCATAAACATGATCAGAAAAAATCCATAAAATAATTAGGATAGTAACAATATAACACACAAAAATTTCTATATGAATAAATGGTTGTCATCATTATTGAAAAGATGACTGGGAAAATATTATTAAAAACAAAACATGAGGAAAATATCATATTCAATGTGAAAATAAATTATGAAAATACTGAAATATTTTTCATTATTGGTATTCTTTGAAATATTTGATGTAATTTTAATAAATTATTATAGTAATTATGGTATGAAATTATATTTAGTAAAAAAAATTAAAATAATGATTATTTTAACACTTCGTGAAAAATCCAAATTGGAATTTCTTGAAAGATGACGTGAAGATTAAATTCATAAATTTTTCTAGAAAGAAAAAACGGGTAAAAATTAATTAATTAAATCATTAAAAATTGATTTAGATATTTGAAAAATAATTTTTGGATACACAACATAGTATGAAAATATATTTTCTATTAATCATTGAAATAATGTCTCGTATTCTAAAAAATGTTTATAATTTTTTCATTCACAAGATATGTTAAAAAAAATCAATTAATTTAAAAATTTCATGAATACCGAAACGAGATTATATGTAAAGGGTTTATTAAAATATTATCAAAAAAAATCAATTAATATAAATTAATTTACAAACAATCTCAATTAAAAGGATAGTATTAAATGTACCCATTCAATGATCATAATGTCGATATGAGAATAAACTGTTGAATCAATTATGTGTATCAACTATAATTCAGAATAATATAAGGGTTCTTAATACAAAATATAATTAATATTTACTTCTCACATGATCTATGAATATCATATATGATGAACACATAACATAATCCAATGAGAAAAAATTTAATCGTCTAATTATTTACTACTTAATTACTCTTAAAGAAAATCCCCTTAGATTAAATAATTCATATTTTTTCATAAAATAATATTAATTATTATTTAAAAATGTTATTATAAATAAATTTGGGATACTATAAATCATATAAAATATGTTGATGTATAACAGACAAATTTGTAACAATGAAATTTAATTGAGATAGAATCCTTAACTTTATGCCTTCTTCTGGTTAAACATGTTTTTACGACCTAAATAGTGGTTTTAAACATGTTATTAACTTATCCCAAAACCATATTCATATTTTTAACATTATATATTATCATATAATAACATCTTATTTCTTATTCGTTAACATTATTTCATTATTTTCATTGTTTTGAGTTTTAGTTTCCTTGTTTTCCCATTCTTGGGTTGTTTTGAAATATCCAGTTTTTGTGAATAATATATAGTCCCATGATTACTTGAAAATTAATAATTATATAATAATAAAATTTATATATCAATTATTATTTTAATAAAAATTATTAATGATGTTTTTTTGAAATTAAGTATGATATGATCTTAGAGACGACAGGTCACGCGTACTGATGGTCAACATTTCCATTTTGAAGGATTTTTATTGAAATGAGGTAAATAATGTTTTATCCTTGTATAAATTTAATAATATCATAAATATATTATTATTTCATTAAGTATACTAATATATATATCATACATATGTTTAGGTTGGTAAAAGGGACTCACATTCCATCATGAAGGTGGTAGTCAACAAGTAAACTAACAATGTTATCATTATTACATGAGTGAAACTATATGAATGAAAATGATATATTACAGATTTAGAATGATAAATATTTAATTAATATCCAAATTTTATCATTTTAATCACATATATTTATAATATGATTTATAATTACATTCCATGTGAAGCCTTAGTGATAAATGAAAAACATCACTATGTGTGTTGATAGTTTTTCATACACATGAGAGACGATATCATAAACGATATAGAATATAAATTTAAAAAGTATAAAATTATATAATTTATCCATAGGTATAATAATTCTATAAATTTCTTATATATAATTTATATACATCATCATACAGATCTGGTATTTTTGGAAATGGGCAAACGAATGACATTGTTTCGTAAGTTTGTAGTCTTCCGTACAAAAAAATGATAATATCATAACTCATTTAATTAAAGGGGAATTTTTTTGGTTATTAAATTATATTGATCAACTATTTATATATGTAATATAGCTATTTTATTATAATATAATGTTTTATTATAAAATTATGTAGGTGGATAGTGGGAAAAAATAAAATTCTTTTTTAAGAATGTTGCCTCTTCTTTGGGTAACCTCCTTTTGTTTGCACCAAAAGGAAACCTAGGGTATATTTTCTATAATTTATTTATTAAAGTATTTTTATATGAAATTCTGGATGTAATTTTGGAAAGTCATGTATAAATCAAACAATTGTTTTGCATTGATGAAGGGAGTAGAGGGGTGGCCACTTATAAGTCATTGGAGAGGAAAAATTTTCTTTATTCAAAAAAAGGTCTAATAATTTTTTCACTTGAAATAATTTTCTTATTTTTTTCATTGTAATACTAATTAATTTTATTTTCTAAAAAATTCTTCATAAAATATTCTAGACGTGTTAGTATGTCATTTAATGCCCTATCCTTTTACTTTAACCCTCGGTAAATCCATTTTATCCTTAACTACCACAATTGTTCGTATCTATTTTAATTATTAATTTTGGTAAAAAATAATCTCATAATATAATTTATTTAACTATTATACCAAATATGGAATCCAATTTATAGAAATTCCAATTATATACTTGGAAAATATTAATTTAAAATTATTTATGTAGATGCACTGAGTAAGCAAGATTCAAAATAGAAAAAATCAAATTGATACCAAAATTTTATATGGAAATAAACTAGAAAAATATTATAGATAATAAAAATGGACTAATAAATATATCTATGTTCAAATTTTTCTATAAAAAATTTTAAAATGAATCTTTACCGTATAAATTATTTAAAAAAACATAGTTTTAAATTGAAATTCATTAATTTTCATTATTATTCAAAAAATGAACCATTCCTTAACAATAAAAATATTTTAACTTATGATATTTTTTATATTATAATTTAAAACATAATTATAATTTTATAGAATAAAATTTTCAAAAGTGGAAAAAATTATTTTTAGATTATGTACCAAAATTTTAACTTAATCATCCTTGAGAAAGAGTATTGATTTTCAGAAAAAATTTATTTTTAATTGAAATGAATATTATTTTATTTTTGATTAATATATAACGAGTATTTTCATATTGTATTTACTCGTATTCTTACCCTCTAACAAAATGTGTTTTTCTCATTTCAATTTCCTGATTCATGTTCAATAAGTTGTCGAGGAGATTAAATTTATTTAAAATGAAATGTTTCATAAAGTCTCTAGTGATATATTTTCTTATATGATATAAGTTTCATTTTATTCGTTATATATAATACAATGGAATAATTTTAAAATATTTTTTTAATATAATATATTCATAAAATATTTATCAATCATTATAGAAATTATTTTAACCATTTTTCATACATTACAATCATTTAAAAATTCAAAAGTTATTCATGTGTTGTTTTATACTACATACTCCATGAGGATTTTTTATTTGATTATCATAACCATTTCAAATAGTTGATATATATAATGATATTATATGATAATTATGTTATAATCATATTTATAAAATGAATAAATAATTCTTCCATTATTTATATCATGATAGTCGTATACTTCAATCATTTCTCAGCCATATTTAAGGACTATCCTCTCCAATATGTTAACGTAAATCATTTTTCATAAACATATGTTTTGGATGGTTGTAAAAAAATATTTTATTCAAATTAATAATCATTATATTATAATTATCATTGTATAGAACATTTATTAGTGTTATATCATATTAATGTATGATAGTAATTTCTGAATATATCTTCTGAATATCATCAAAACATATGATGTGAGCATAATATATTATTTAATTTATTTAAACATATTAAAAAATTTAATTAATGTATAATAATAATGTAATTTATTTTGATGAAATTAAATAATTGACATATATAAACTTTTCATGATAAATACGGTATGTGAGGATTCATACTCATTGTATGGGACACTTTAACTCATAACCTCATTATAAATGTTTCTATTATTTATTTTATTAATTTTTTTGATTCATTCACATTTTCGTAAATTGTTTTTTAGATCTATATATAATGAAAAATAATAATTTCAAATGTAATTTTATTACCAATCAGTATTTCATTATATTAATATCAAAAGTAATATTCTTACACACATTATATAGAATATATTTTCACAATTTAGAAAGGGAAAATGGAATGTATAATTTTAATATATAAAATATATATTGTTTATCAAACCATTGAACATTTATTTTTTGTTGTAATTTCATTACTACAAAAAATTTATTCTATGAAAATCCATTTTGCTTATTTTGGTGTAAAAATGACCTTTTGAAATAAAAGTTGATTCTTATAACCTTATGTGTATTACATAGGGGATCAAAATATGTTTCATAGGATATTATTAAAAAAATCGTAAGAATAAACAGATTCATTCAAGATCTTTTATATGAGTATTATATTTAGTGATGGCTGGTATTGATATATATCTTGCATTGGGTGAGGTCGATATATCTATCCTATCATTTGGTTGTTTCACTTAATCTTCAATGGGATGGAGGGAGTTAACAAGGTTGTTTTTAATTTTAACATAACAACGATCTAATTATTTATCATCCATTTTATGAATATAATTTTATATGTATCCAAAATGGGTTTTTAGGATCATTCTATATGTTTTAAAATGATTTCTATTAGAAAAAAGTGCGTGTAATTGGTGTGTTAATTTTTTATTTCACACACAATGAGAATAATGTGAAAAAGGTATTCAATTTATGGGAATCAATTTTTAAACAAGATTACTTGATTCCATACATTTCTAAAACACAATAAAATATTTTTTTTCTCATTACACATTATTAAATTATTTAAATATACTTTATAGATCTCTATGAAAAAATAAAATTTCATTTACTAATTAATTCTTGTTTTTAATGAAATAAAAATATTATTCATACTAAATTATTTTAATTATTGATTAAATAGACACTAATTAGAAAATTCCACTTTATAATTTCAAAAACTTATTTCCCTTTTATTTTTAATACCAATTTATATAAATCACTAATTATATATAATATTTTTGGATGTAATAAAAAACATTTCCTAGTCTAAACAGAATATATTATGTAATGTCGATGTTATGTTCCTTGTAACTAGAGTCTGATAAATCTATTAGTTAATTTCTGAGGTTAGAAAAATTAATGAAAATAACCTTATTAGATTCTAATATTTGGTTATCATGATATTTAATTTTAATATTTCAATGTTTTATCATATAATGTATGTGAATATATATATATATATCGAACAACATAGTTTATATTGGAATGTGAAAATCGGACAATATTCACCCAATTAAAAAATAAGGAATTTCTAGAACTGGAAGTGATTAATATGAGGTAGGGATGACTATGTTGCTGGATAATATAAATTTGGGTACCAGAAATATTAGAGAGATACATGATATACTATAATTGAACGTGTCCATCATTAATGGAATCACATAACAAAATCGATGAGATTTCTATGGAACATCTAGTCTTGTTGTATCTAAAGGAAACATTAATTCTAATTAAATGATATATGGATCCATTATAGTGACTTATGAATAACATAAATTGATATTACATTAATTTATATGAATGTTCATCACATAATAAAAATTCATTGCAGCGGAAAAAATCGTATAATGTATTTTTTTTATATGGAATCACAATCTTCTTACATGGTCATAGATCATCAACATCTCTAAAAAAATTCCCTTTTAGTACTCCAACATATAACCATTATTTATAACACATGGAAAATAGAAATAACAATGTGGTGATATCAGATTTCCAGTGAGGGAAATAATAAAGGGATATATTAGCATTACACCATATTAAAGGTATGTGTACATGATCGTAAATTGGAAAATCATAAAATACATATCAAATAATATAACAAGTATCAATGAATAACTATATTAAATTCATAATACATGAATCATCATATAATCATGAACAAAAATATCAGTTTATTACATATGCATAAGACATGGTATTGTGGTAGGAAAATTAAAATATTAAATACATTATCAAGGTCACCTTTTAAGACCTTCATATCGTGATATGATTGGGCCAATCATTGGTGTACATATTTCTAACTTGTGATTACCTACTATGAAACCCCCTTTAATGGACTAGAAAACTCTCCCATATACCCTCTTTTATTTGGATCAGGATTCCCTCCTCTGTACCCTATTATTTTGGACTACTAATGCCTTTACATGTAACCTGTTATTATAAGAATACGATTACTTATTTTTTCATAATGGGATGACCTATTTTATACTCTCCTTTTTCAGGAATAGTATTCCCTCATGTTTGGTACAAGGGATTCCCTCCCATGTAATCAATTGTTTGGTCTTGGGATGCCCTCCCATGAACCCTCTTTTTTCAATAGTAGTATTGCCTCAATTTTTGATATTGTGAAGCCCTCTTGTGTACCCATTGAGATCATAAAGAATTTTTTCATTTTCTACAAAATTGGGAGGAGATATATGTCCCTTCTATGATATAATGAAATCATAAATTCATGTTCAGCAAGATAAAAAATAACTCATCCTATCATGATCCATTA
Source organism: Viscum album (assembly GCA_963277665.1). Lineage (NCBI taxonomy): Eukaryota > Viridiplantae > Streptophyta > Magnoliopsida > Santalales > Viscaceae > Viscum > Viscum album. The sequence goes on along the minus strand of OY728128.1, from coordinate 58,863,908 downwards.
AATGTTTTATACATTATAACACAACGTATTGAAAATTGATATGTTTGATAAAAATTTCATTATATAATAACACTTAAAATGAAACTTGTTTCTTGATCATTTTATCTTGGTATTAATGGTGGATGATAAACAGGTTTCATACACCAAATATCATCATTATAGAAACCATTCAATGAAATTATAATAATGTAATCTTTGGGTCATATCACAAGTTGAAAATAAGCTATATTAATGTTTTTCAACTAACATGGTGAAGGATATTTAAATATCACATGAATCATTTATTAAATAAAATAACATTCCTATTATAATATGTTTTAAAAAAATATATAATTTTTGATACAATGTTCCATGGAAAACATATTTATTACATATAATTTATTCTCATAAAAACTATATAAAACATTTTATGAGGAAACTATCATCTCTTATTTGAAAAAAACTTTTTAAAATCATATAACATTTCAAAAACATTATTCTTGAAAATATAATAAAAAAATAAGAGAAATATTTGAAAACCATTTTAAAAAAATCAATCTATAAAAACATTATTGAAAATTTGTTTCTATAAAATATGACTTAAGATATAAAAAATATTTTTTAAAACATAGTTAGGATATGTGGATGTTGAATAAAATATATATGGCTGAGGAGAGAAATAATATTGTGTTTTATAAAAAATATATTACTTATATGAAGTACCAAATAGTGGAATAATGGTACCAATAAAAGGAGTAATAATGGATTACATTTGGATCTGAAAATTTTTTAGTGTTCTTTAAGTATTTATTAGACGATTTCTTCAATGAAAGCATAACAAAAATCTATATCGATAAACAATGAGATAGTAGAGATAATAAATTTCAACATTTTTAACATTTAATCACAATAACATTGAATGAATTACTTAATGTTATTCTTAAAATATAATTTAATTAAGGTTATTCAGAATATATCATTTCCAATGGTTGTATATACACTGCATATAAAAATATAGGGTCATAATATGTCACAAAACTCAATGAAGGAAAATTTAATCAAAATTACATTACAAATTTGGTATCTTTTGAACATTATACCCCATGAAAAATCTATCATAATAGGGATATGTAAATAAGAATTTATTTAATGATAATAATATTATAATACATTCATTTGAGGTAAATACACCTCGTATAATAAATTAAATCTGAATAAGGCATTACTCTCGCATAAAAAAGTGAGATGATAAAATTGTTACCTTAAGTCCAACTTTCTTCGTACACGTTGAGAGTTCATGTATAAAAATAATAAGTTTATTATAAATATACCTCATCACTATATTATTATATATAATAACCAATTTTACTTTATTATGACTTTATTTTACCCATTTATTAACAACTCTATAATAATGTTACGATTCAGGTAATAATTATTTTGTTTTTCATATATGTTATTATATGTTGTTGTAGATCATCTTACATAGATCATGATTTGAATATATAAATGAATTGAAAATTGATATAAATAACATTCTTATTCATTATATATTTTTTAAAATAATAAATAATATATATAAGTATGAAATGTAATAAACCGTTCATGGAGACAGTTTTTCATACGTACGCTTGAACACTGCTTCTGTTTCAATTCATAGTGAATGAATGAAATAAAATGATATATATATATTATCATTCTAGTATAATTATTATTTCACACATATCTTATACAATTACTAAACCAATCCCCAATATAATCAACGCAGTGATTAATTGAATCACATCCCATTGATGATTTGGTATTCCACAAATCCACAAAAAAAGGTACTGTATTTAGATAATATGGAATGAATGTAGGTATATTTTATATTTACTAAAAAAATATAAAATATAAAATTAATAATATATATATATATTATTAATATATTATTTTCATCATAATTCCCATCCATGAGTGGGGTTATTGAAAAGACGAATGACATTGTTTCGTAAGGCTATATTTCAGTGTACCTGAATGTAAATTTGTTAACTCATTTGATTCAAGAGTGTGTATTTTTTTGTTGTAAACCTAATAAAATAAATTATCAATATATTTAGGCTTCTTATTAAATTATATAATTATTAAATAAAAATATATTAAGGTGTGGATAATGAAATTAAACATAAATTCTCATTGAATAATGTTTACTATAATTCAATTAACTCCCTTTTGGTAGGACAAAATGGATCCCATGGTTGAGTTTATGAACAATGTAATGGAACTGTGGTTATTTTAGGAATTTTTGGAGCTTATTTTTATTGGTTTTTAATGACACAAATGTCTTGAGATGTTTGAATAAAAGAGGGTTTTGATTTCTATTTCATTGTGAAGGTGAGTGTAATTATTCTAAATCTCAAATGGTAAACACTATTGGGAGGCTGATCATACACCATGTTCCAAAAATAATTATAATAATTATAAAAAATATAATATATGGTCGAATAATGTTTTAAATAAATATTTTGAACAATTGTGTAGGTCATTTGAACCCTTATGATTTAATTTAAACCAATAAGTAAACACATTTTTCCATAATCATAATATTAATTTTATATTGATTCACTGATATTTTAAATCAAAAACTATTTTTACCTCTTTAATAATAATTAATTATTTCGAGGATGGAGATTGGGGGAGACTCTCTCATCCATCCTCAATGATGGAACCCTAGGTGCTGATCAAATATGATCCACCCATTCTGGAGGTAGGAGGGGGAGGAGGTATTAGCTCTATGGCCTCTTTGTTTGTGGAAACCCTTCATCCCCTTATCTCATCCCACATTCCTCTGATATATCCTAGGTAATTTGTTAATCCTGACGGTTTTCGACCTTCTTCAGTGTGGCCTTTGACTATTGATAACTTTGTCAGAGTTATATTAATCATCAAGTTATCTAGAAATGAAACTTGTGACTTGTTTCAACCATCAAAGGCCAGCAGTTAATGATTTATATCATTTTGTTTTTATTAATTGGTATTTTAAAGATATTTTGGTCATTGGTATTATTAATATGCCCCACTTATTGATCCAATTTTCATCGAAAGACAATTTGGTCCAAGCTTGGTTTAGTGCTACCCATCTATGCAACAGTTGCACGTTCTTCCTTCTCTGATTGTCATTTGATCAATATATAAATTTCGACCCATCCTCCATCGTGACATGGGTATGTATCCATCGAATCCTTCAACCTTTTCAAAACCTATAAATTATTCATATTATTGTAAATTGGTTGGGTTGTTTTCTATGATCTGATATTCATGCATCTACTATGAGTCATCTGATAAACCCCCAACATTGTGTTGAGGTGGATGTATTGAGGCCTCCACGGGATTGGATTAGGATTATTTTTGGTTAAGATTTTATATGGAAAATGGCTATCATTTTTTAATCAGGGGTTGAATATTGCTCAATATGATGTGGATTGGGGAATCTAGCTTCTCAATGTCATCATGGAGACATCAATAATAGGAACATTGATCTGAAGGGGTGGCAGGGTAATGTATTTGGTCAAAAGAATATGTCTTTTGGTTTTGATTATTCTGGAAATGCTTCTAGTTTGGTGATCCTCGATGCTTCTTCATTGGGAAAATATAAAGGGTCCCATTCTAATCAGATAGTTCTATGGTGTTTGATCTAATTAAGAGCTATTTGTATATGAGTGATAGTGTCAAGAGTTCTGCTACCTAGTGTGCCTCTAGAACTATATGCAAAGCATGCCACTCTGTCCATTTGGTAGTAGGGGATACTCTTAATTAGCATGAGCAAACTGTTTCTGTGTAGTTAGTCGCTAGTAGGAAAGATGCTAGATTAGTCTAGGGGCCAGATCCTCTGGCAAAGGAAAACATAGACTATGTAGTTTATGATTATGTTTTAATCTTGGGTGCATTGTAATTCTGTATTTATGAGTAAAAGAGAGGGAATATAGTGATATAGGTGTGTTGATCACAATTTCCTGTTGTAATTTCTTTCACGATATGGAGCATGAGAATGTGGAGGAGGGTACTTTAATGATTGAAGGTGTCAACAAGCAGCATGATCTCCCTTCTCTGTTTTATGTAACTAGAAGAGGTGTAATAAAGAAAGGGATACATGATACACCTAAGTTTGTGGAACAACCACCCTATTTAGCAATGATTAACACTAATAGTCAATTTCAGCAGTGATGAAGAGTGAATGTTGGTTATCAAGAGGTGCATATCCCTAGAAAATGTGGGAATATTTCGAATAATGACAAGGAAAATGATAGTGGAATGGATATGTCTTCCTATAGTGCCATTTTTTAGGGAAGTAAGAATAAGTTGTATATGAATCAGTGAGTTATGACTACTCCACCATGGAGAAGGAAGATGAAAGACTACTCCTATCTTCCAAATATGGTCTCTAGAAGGATTTTTGTCAGGAAGGGTGGTGGTGAAACCTTTGGTTTGAATAAGGGTATGAAATATTTTATTAACATTATATATTTGGATCCGTTGAATAGTAGAAGGATGTTTTCTATGGTTATATAGCTATATGAAAGCTCTTAGTAGGAATTCGCTATGACGGATGAATCCATTTACCATGGAGGAGGTGATAGGTATGGTTTTTATGATATGTAGTAGTCCTTTCTCGCTTGTAGTAATTGTTTGTAATAATTTTCATTTATTTTAATAAATGGACTTCAGATTGACTCTAAATGAGCTTTTCTAGTATTAATTATTTTTATCCTAGTGGTGGAATCCATTTTCAAAAATTAATATAACATAATAGTTAGAAATTAATTTATAATTAATCCTACAAATGATACCAAAATATGTTGGGTTTGAAAATACAATTATTCAAAATATTACATAGTTTTTATATATAAAATTTATCTTAAATTATTTATATTGACATACATTGTTTTCCCCGGCTTAAAATTTATATAATTAGACATTAAAATCAATTAAAAAAAATTATTTATCTTTATAAATTATTATGATGAAAGTTTAGTGTGAAAAAACAAATTAATATTATTAACTACTCATGAAAATATTTATGTCATCTGAAAAATATTAAAAATTCACCAAAAATAAATTTTGATATTTATAATCCAATATTGAAATATATATTTTCAAATAAAATTTATAGAACATAAAAAATTAATTTAAAATAGGTACAATATTAAAATGATGGAACCTTTTTAAATTATACTTCTTTTAATGATTAAATTTGTTATATGTAAATTTATTAAAATTATCAAACGTGTTCCATTATTAGAAAAAATATTTATATAATATATTATATTAATTTTTAAAACATTAAATAACTTTTTTTGTTTAAATATCTTGAGATAAAATTGGTTTTTTACTTAGAAAAAAAGGTTTCATATAAAAGTAATTTCATTAGTTTGAAATAGTGAATATATTAGTTTATAAAAATTCACAACCAAAGAATTAATTTTATATAATCTTTTAAATATTATTTTTAAATTTTAGTTATTCTTATTTATAAAAAATGTTACAAATTTAATGTGATAAGTAAAATAGTATTTTCATAATATTATAAATAATATATTGTATTTCGGTAGAATGCATCCTTCTTGTGCTATGAATGCTATTGAGGGAACTCAGAATTGTGTGTAACGCATTCCAAACATCTTTTTGTGTGAAGAATAAAATAATATAAGTATTGTGTGTAGTATAGTCATTACATGATGTTGTGTAAAATGTAGGCAAAAACCTATTTCTCTCATATAATAGAATTTATATAATGTGTTGTGTGAAATGAAAAACATCAAAAAAATTAAATTAATTAGAAAAAATATTTCAAAAAATCAATTTTTGTTACAATATTCCTTCATTGAAATGAATTTCTCCTTCAAAATAAATTTTGGTTATTAGATATTTAATACATGATTTTTATGTTCATAGAATCGCACATCATAAAAATGATAAATAAAAATCATTAATACAGGGATAGTTGGGACTATATTGATTAAGAAATGTAATTAATAATTTGGATTCCATATAGGAGAACATTGGTTGGTTTTGATGATTGGACATAGAAGAAACACATTAAAAGAATTGATGAGATGGAAAAATACCATTGATCACTAACAAGATAATGGTCAATAGAATATTAAGGGACTCAAAGAAATAAATCCATGATAAATTATAATTGTAACATCCCATGTAAATAATAAATAATACATTTTTATAGTTATTAAAATTTGGGAATTAAATAATAATTTTAATTTAAATGGGTTTCAATGTTTGATGGTGTACCCGATATGCAACAACGGGTTTCTTTTAAAACATATGTTGCACAATAATAATTTAATATTATTATAATAAATGTTAATTAATGCCTAGTACTTGTACGGGAAGCAATGAACAGAAATAACTACAATATTATTATACATGTTTTATTAAATGGTTTTATATTTTTCCAATAAAAGTTTCAGGCTTATAATGTGAATGAATCTAATTTTAAGCACAATTTACATTAAAAGGTTGATTTACCACCATTTTATGGTGAACCCCCGTTAAATCTAATTTTGGTCACTTTAAAATGGTCTATTTGAAAAAATAAAATTATTCTTTAGAATCAGGTCATCAAGATTTAATTTGGGTATATTTTTGGTATTTTTCTAATAAAATTCATCTATAATGAATAGTGAAAAATCCTATATTTTAATTCAAAACATTCTTTTAATTTAATTTATTTTTTATGTTTAGGTTATATATTTAATTGTTTACAAAGTGTAACTAGATTTTATTTTTACAATTTTATCCAATTTTGGACTTTGGATGTAATTTCACATTGAAATTATATATGAACAAGTGTCAATCTTTTGATAGTTGTTATTTCTTAAATACAAGTTTTTTGTTTTGACAACTGTAACAAATTTTAAATTAATTAATCCAACTTCATATGTTTTTAATTTTTTCAAATAGACCTCATTTTGGTATTCTAAATATCAAATATATATTAGGCTGAATGTTTGATATTTTTCTGAAAAACATCAATTTTTGATGAATAGTGAAACCACTAAGTAGTAGTTAAAACTATCTTTTTCAATTAAATGATATTCTACTGCTTCTGTGAATTGAATTTCTAAAATCCAACATAAATGGTTGTTAATAGTAATTAATATTTTGTTCAATGAGATAAAATTAAATTTTTGGAGAATAGTAGCATATAACTTTTATTTTCAACAATTAAAGGTAAATAGGGTAATTCAAGGTAAAAAGAATATCAAAATAATAAACAATTACCATAAAACTTTTCCCAACCTTATTGGATGAGTCAATGCCGACCATGGTCATCCTTGTGTTTATTTTGGGACCCCATGTAGCCACATAAGAGTGATAATGACACATTATATTAATTAACATAAATTAAAGGCAAAAATGACATAAACAATTATCTTTTAGTAAATTAATTTTTACATAGGATTATATAAGTAATAATTTCGACTAAAAATATTTTTTTGAAATATAAAAATATTTCCCACATCATGGTATTTGTTTTATAATTTTTAGACATCAAATAAATATAATTATTTATAGCACAATAATGATGCAGTGATAACCTCATTAATAAATGATTTAAGTAAATAATATTATAAATATTAACATAATATCCAAAAAACGGTCCAATTCTTATTGTATTATTTTATTTATACCATTAGTTATCTTATCTTTGACTTTATTTAGTTTTTTACCTTTCAAAAATGAAAATCAATATATAAGAAAATAATATTTTCACACATTCCTAAAGAGCCCATCCTCCCACTTATAAAATGCCCTCCACTCTAACTCATTCCCCACACCACTAAAGACCCATGGATCATCCAAATGGTACCCAAATAATCTCTCATGATCCCTATATTCCTCCTCGATTCCCTAACAAACTCATATACCACATCAATATGTTATTTTGGTTCAAACCAAAGGGAGTTACCCGATTTAATGCAATTGTCTTCTCTTAAGTGATTTTGTTTTATTTTACTTCTCAAACCCATTAAACTCTTTATTTTACATACATTTATTAGAAAATAGTATCCTCTATATACTAGGTTTTTGTTACTTTAAGTATTGGATCTAAAATTACACACACTTCCATCAAATGGATAAAGAACATACTCTTTAAGTGGGCGAAAAACTAACTCCTCACGAAACAATGATTGTTCAATATTCACCTACCACCACTTATGGTGGCCATTATATTGGAACTGTATTTATATAAGATGTATATTATGTATATTTTTTCATTATTATTCTATATTTTTCATTGATACCATAACTTTAACGTTTCCATTATAGGTAAACGTGATAATTTCATTTATGGAAGTGCGGACTACCACCCCCTCAAGGTGATATGACTTGTTAATGCCATATGTGGGTTGTATAAAGGATGGATTTAATTATATTTTATATGATATTATACTGGAATTATAATATACCTATGTATCATTATGTTTTAATTCCCTTAAAATAAGAAATAGAAATGAATATAGCATTCATATGTACGCACGACTTACAGTTTTCATGAATGGTGCATTTCATTTCTTACCTCCAAATGTTATGTACTATTATAAATACATATATATGCTGGATATATATGATATATTTGATATCTATATAATTAATACCATTCTGGAGACAATATACTTTTGAACACATAGACATCATTTAAATATAAGTAGTTCATTTTTGACTCATGTACCAAATTTCGACAAAACGACCGTTATTAACATAAATTATTACATAATATTTATATAATGGTAATATGTGATATAAATGTAATTATATACATCAAAAAGGTTCTTAAGAAATTATAAATTAACTTTATTTAATTATTCAGAGGATTAAAGAAAGAACAAGTCAAGTCGGACATGAGGTAAGGGGTTTCATCTAAATCTCCTTTCATTAAGGCATATTTTGTTTTGTAAACGAAGTTCATCTATACGCTGTATAAACACCATTAACCAGTAATTTCTTTTAAATATAATCTTTTACTATGAGGTATTTTACTGAATAACAAAAATTAATGTTTTTTTAACTTCTTCGGGGACAATTTCCTTTCCACCGCTATGAGTATTCTTTGATATATGGCTTCAATAACTAGCCTTAATGTTTTTAAATGAAAAATAAATAGCATATAAAATTTTACGTATTTTGGTATTGAAAATTGTTTTGATAATGGATTTTTTATTTCAATATATATAAAGGATATCTTGTGATTGAAATGTGGAAATGTAATATTTCCTTTGTGTTTATTTTATGGGTTATTATTATGTTATGGTTCATGGGAATTGTTATGTATACGGGAACATCAATGACAAACCTTGGGTGGGTGAGCCCGAGAAATCTCTCAAAACATTGGGTAATGTGACAGACGTTAATTTTAATGTTTCTACTAAGAGATATAGGGAATATACTATGATGCGTATTCTAAATGTAACTCCCTACATAGTTGTGATAACTAAAATGGAAGAATTATATGGGTTCCACAAGTATCAATTTTGATTTATATTTTCTATGTGTGATTCATAAATATTATGATTCCATGATATATGTTAAGGAGATTATGTTATGTATTTATTGATAAAATAATGTTTTTTTCATTGTTTTATAAAACATAATGATATTTTATGCTCATCCAAAGTTTCAAATTGTTTTTCAGAGGACATAAAGATGAGTAGGGTGAATGATGGGATCAAGTGAAAGTCGTGTTGTCAAAAAAATAGAACTGTACATTACTCTTTTTTTCAAGAGTTTTAATTTAATGAAAAATGGAAATTGAGTAGAAGTGTCTACATTGTAATTTCTAAGATGTAATGTAATTATCATGACCTAACTATCTAAAACACTAAACCCGAAAAAATCCTCATTGTGAATTATTCATTTCATTTGAGATTCTGTAATGATTTAAAGATATGTCTTTATATATTTTATCAGAGGGAGGATTAGATAACATTAGAAGTTAAGATATTGTTAAATTGATGTCCATAAATTAATTTAAGGTATGGTTGTTGTGATATAGAATTTACAGATTACCATATTCTTTTCCTAAGATAGTTCAGTGTTTAAAATTTTTTTCCTCAGAAGAAAACAATAACATTTTGTATTAAAGAAATACAGAGGAGAATAACCATCCAAATCAGCAACATGAGATGGTCAGAATCTGAACTGAACAGTTTGTTGTAGTGAAGGAACAATTACCCCTAGGCTATAAATGCTGGTGATATCCATGCACGAGATCAGTTAGATCAACCATAGAGGAACATGTTAGTAGTAGAGCATTTCATGTGGTGATATGTCCCATAATTTAGAGGATCATCTGAACCTGTGCTTGCTGAAGGGTGGATTAATGCACTCAAGAAAATTTTTGATGTCATGGGGTGTTCAGAACATCAAAAGTTTAGTCCTTATGTTTACCTTTTAGAAGTTGAAGCGCTTCAATGGTGGTTGATGGTGAAAAAAATCGGGGATAGTGAGGATATTGACGCTCTAGGTGGGGAAAAATTAAAAGGTATGATTCATGAGAAAGAATTTCCTAAGGGGGTTTGTCTTAGGATTGAAAACAACTCCTAGAATTTAGGTAGGAATATGAATCAGTGGCTGCTTATGAAGAAAAATTCACTTTACATTCAAGGTATGCTCAAAATTTAATACCAGATCCTGATTGTAAAATCAACATTTTTTACTTAGGATTAAAGCCAATGTATTGAATGAATTTATCTGCTTTCGAGTTCAAAAGTTTTAAAAAACTTCTTTGATGTGCAGAGTAGGTGGATATAGAGTTTCTCAATGATGAGGACTTCTTTTGTAGACAACATAATAAGAGGTCGAGGTGGCAGACGATAGACAAGAACTCATCAAAAAAGTCTGATGGTAAGAAAATTAATAATACAGTTTGGGAAAATTGGGGTAAAAAGCATTCTGAGAAATGTCTTTTGAATTATACTAAGTGCTACTGATGCGGTAAAATGGGATATAATTCTCATAATTACACTGAAAAAGATAAGGGAAATGGTTAGAAAAAATCTAATATACAATATGTAAAATGTTTTAAGAGCAATGAAATGGGAAATTATGCAAATGAGTGCCCAATTAAGAACTCAACTGAGAAAAAGAAGCCAAGATACAAGAAGAAAGAGGTGGTGAAATCCTTTGCAACTACTTCAGTAGATGTTGGGCAATAAAATGATGTCGCATCAGGTAAACTATTTGTTTCTTCATATTATACCAAGGTGTTGTTCGATTCAGGGTCTACACGTTCGTTCATTTCTGAGAAGTTTTCACGTAAATTTGGAATTCCATCTCAATATATAAATCATGAACATATGGTAAAAACACTGGGTGGAAATGTTGAGACAAAAATAAATTGTAATAACCTTTATATCCATGTGTGTGGATAGAATCTAACTACAAACCATATTGTTTTGCCTCTAGAATATTTTGATGTTATTTTGGGTATGGATTGACCTTCTGTTTATCTGGAAAGAATGACTGTAGAGATAAAGAGGTTTCTTTTCAGAAACAATTTCACATTGTTTAAAAGAATGACCCATTACTTTTGATAACATATCAGGATGATGAGAAACTATAAAAATATAGAAATGAATGTTACCTTTCACATATTGTTGAAAAAAATAACTATTCAGATTAATGATGTGCCTGTGGTAAGTCAGTACATTAATTTATTTTTTGATCAGTTGCCTGGTATTATACTTGATTGAGAAGTCAAATTTATTATTGACTTAGTTTCTAACGCTAATACAATTTTAAAAGCCCCTTAGGGAATGGCTCAAACTGCACTTTTAGAGTTAAAGAAGAAATTGTCGGAGTATTGAGATAATGGTTTCATTCGAACTAGAACAACATTATCGGGTGACCCTTTATTGTTTGTTAAAAACAATGATGGTTCCACAAAACTTTACTTTGATTATAGAGCATTGAATAACATTAATGTTAAGAACAAGTATCCTTTTCCTCATATCGATAATTTGTTTGATCAGCTCCAGGGAGCACAGTATTTTTCAATGATTAACTTGTGTTCTGGGTACAATTAGATGAAATTAAATGAATCAGACACTCCAATGACCGAGTTTCATACTAGATATGGAAATTATGAATTTGTAGATATTCCTTTTGGTTTAACCAATATACCTACCGAATTCCGGGATATTATGAATAGAATATTCTTTGATTTCATGGATGTATTATTGTTTGTGTTCATTATTGATATTTTCATTTATACTAAAATAAAAGTGGAGCATGAATGTTATTTAAGAGATGTATTTCCAACCTTAAATGAAAAGAAACTATTTGTGAAATTCATAAAGTGTGTGTTTTGGTTAAAAAATACATCATTCCTTTTACCCATTGTTTAAAAAAATGGCATAACTATAGTTCCAGCTAAAACAGAATATGTTTAATAATGGGCAAGGCCCACAAATATAATCGATTTCCATAGTTTTCATGGTTTGGCAGGTTATTACTGGAGGTTTGTTGAAAATTGTACATGATATCTTGTATAATGACCATGTTAACTGAAAATGGTTTATTGTACATCTAGAAAATAGAATGAGATGATTAATTTTAGGTATTGAAAAGAAAATTTATAAATTCTCTAGTTTTGGCACTACCTTCTAGAAAAGATGGTTTTGTTATCTACAGCGATGCTTCGTTGAAACGACATGATTGTGTCTTTATGCAGAATGATCAGGTAATTTATTATGCTTCATGTTAGTTGAAACCTCATGAGTTATATTAAACCTACACATGATTTTGAATTATTTTTTGTTGTTTTTTCATTAAAAATTTGGAGGCATCAATTGTATGGTGTAAAATGTGAAATATATAAAATGAACACAAATGTTTGAAGTATATATTCACATAGAATGAATTGAACATGAGATAGAGGAGATGGTTGGAATTAGTCAGTGAATATGTTTTCACAATCATTTACTATCTGGGAAATGAAAATAAAGTGGATAATTAATTGAGTCGAAAAGATAATGCTTCATTAACCATGCTATATTTTGGACGAGGTCCTTTAGTTTTTGATTTGATAATATTTGACATAGAAGTTGTTGGTGCAAAAAATTATTTTGTTTTGTTTCGGGTGTCAGTGAAATCATCTCCATCGAACAGAATTAAGAAAGCACTGAAAGAAGATAGTGAGTTGGAGAATAAGGCAGTGTTATTTTAAAAGGTTATGTTGTCTGATTTAAACATTGATACTAAGTGTGTTTTTAGATTTTTAAGGATATTATGTGTGCTTTGTGATTTACAGTTGAATAATGAGTTATTATTTGAAGCTCATGGATCCCCATTTTCAGTTTATACTATCATTACTATGACATATAGATGTCATTGGGAGTATTACTAGTGGGATGGAATAAAAAAACATATTTTTGATTTTACTGTGAAGTGTTTGACTTGATTGCATATTAAAGTAGAGTGGCAGTTACTGAAGGGGATTCTTTAGTATTTACTAGTTCCAGTGTGTAAATTGGAAAATATATCCATGGAAATTGTTGTGGGTTTACCAAAGACATATCGATGTAAAAATTCAACATGGGTTATCATTGACCGATTGACTAAATATGCTCATTTCCATCATATTCTAGATATTTGGTCTCTATATCAACATTTTCGGTTGTATGTTAAAGAGACAATCAGGTTATATGGTGTTCCCCAATCCATTGTATCTAATCATGATCCCAAGATTACATATAAGTTTTGTGAAAGCCTTCTAAAGTTGTTGGGTGCTGAATTAAATTTTAGTACATCTTTTCATCTGCATTCAGAATGGCAGTCAGAATGAAAAAATCATAACTTGGAAGACATGTTACGTGAATGTTCACTAGATTACCAGGGATGCTGGGACCAATATCATTCATTGTTTTAATTTTCATATAATAACAGTTTTCATTCCAGTAAACATATTGCTTCATTTGTAGAATTATATAAAAATCATTGTCGAACCCTAGATTTTTGGATGAAGTAGGTAAAAGTAGCTGATGGAATCAGAATTGGTTGAAATGATGGAAGAAAAAGATCAGTTGAATTAGATGCACATGAGAACAACTCAGAGTAGACAGAAGAGTTATGCGGATAATCATGGAAATGATATTTCTTCTCAGGTAGGTGATATTGTCTTTCCCAAATTTTCTCCATAGAAATGTGTGATGTGTTTTGGTAAGAAGGGAAAGTTGTGTCCAAGTATCATTAGACGTACTGAAATCCTAGAGAACGTTGGATTTGTTGCAGACATAGTGGATTTGCCTCTATGTTTATGCCAGGTACACAATTCTTTTTCATATTTCAATGTTGAAAAATATGTGCCAGATCTATCTCATGTTTTAAGGCAAGATATAGTTCAGTTGGAAGAGAATATCTCTTTTGGGGAACATCTAGTACATATACTTGACATTATAGGGAAAGTGTTTCCAAATAAGGCAATTCACTAGGTAAAGGTTTTGTGGAAAACCGTATGGTTGAAGAGGTAATGTGGGAATCTGAAAATTCTATGAGGGATAAATATCCCCTCTAATTTGATATGTGAGTAAAAATTGTGGGGACACAATTCTCAATAGGGGAGAAGGATGGTACAACCAATGTAAATATAGAATAATACATTTTCATAAGTATTAATATTTGGAAATTAAATATTAATTTCACTTTAAAGGGGTTTCTATGTTCGATGTCACACCCAATACGCAAGAACAAGTTTCTTTGAAATCTTATGTTGCACAATAATAATATAATATTATTATATTAAATTATAATTAGTGCCTAGACATTGTAATGGAGGAAATGATCAAAACAAACCAAACTATGATTATAATGATTATTTTTTTTATGTTTATCCTATTAATTATAGAGAGTTAAAATGTAAATGAATCTTATTTAAAGCATAATTTACTTTAAAAGGATGATTTAATGTATTTTGATGGAGAAACATTTTTAAATATAGTTTTTTTCTATTTTATATGTTTTATTTGATAAAATTATATATTTCTTTACAATCGGGACATAAAAATTTACTTTGGGTAAAAAATTTCTATTTTTCTAATAAAATACATTTTTAATGAATAATGAAAAATACTGTATTTTAATTCAAAAGTGCCTTTTAATATAATTTATTTATAATGTTAGATTCTATTTTCAATTGGTTTTAAAGTTTAACTAGATTATATTTTTACCCTTTCATCCAATTATGGTCATTGGAAGTAATTTCACTTTGAAAGTGGATATAGAAAAGTGTCAATTTTTTATAGTAATTACTTCTTCAAAACACGCTTTTTTGATATGACAATGATAATTAATTTTAAAATAAATAATAAAAATTCTATGTTTTGAAATTTGTAAGATAGGAATCATTTTTGAATTATGAATATCAAATATATCTTTGGCATAATTCTTGATATTTTTATGAAAAAAACATCATTTTTGAGGAATAGTGAAACAAATATGTAGTAGTTAAAAACTATCTTTTTCATTTAAAAGATATTTTATCACTTCGGTGAATTGAATTCGAAAATATGACACACATGGTTTTTATTATTATGTAAAATTTGGTTCAACATGATGAAAACAATTTTTGATGAATAGTAATTGATTCTTATTATTTACCACATTTAAAATTAAATAGAGTAATTCAACATAAACAGGATATCATAATAACAAAAAGTTATATTAACATTTGTCCAAACCTTATTGGATGACTAATTTCCTATCATTGTCATCCATGGGTCTATTTTGGGACCCCATGGAGCCACATAAGAGTTATAATGACACTTTATTTTAATTGACTTAAAGTAACGGAAAAACGACAAATAACAATATCTTTTTGTAAATTAATTTTTTCATAGCATTTTATAAGTTATGCTTTACTATAAATATTCATTGGAAATATAAAAATAATTTATATGTCATGGACATTTTTTTATAATTTTTAGAAATCATAAAAAATATAATTATTTATAACACAATAATGATGTTGTGTTTACCTCATTAATAAATTATTTAAATAAAAACTATTATAATGATTAAAATAATATCCAAACCCTATCAAATTCTTATTAGATGATTTTATTTCAACCATGAGCCATCTTATATTCGACTATAAATAGTTTTATTCTTTTAGAAACTGAAAATCAGTATATAATAAAATAATATTTTCACACTATCATAAAGATCACCCCTTATAAAAATCCCTCACTTCTAACTCTATCATCACACCTCTCAATCCCCTTGGATCGTCCAAAACCCACCCAAATAAGCTCTCAAGATCCCTATATTCCTCCTAGAATCCATAATGAATTTAGAGGCCTCTTCTTGAAGTCATTTTGGTACAATCCAAAAGGAGTTACCTGATATAAAGGTAACATATTCTTTATGTTCTTTGGTTTTATTTAACATCTCAAACTCCCTAAACTCATTTTCTTATTTTATTTTATAACAAAACAAGTATACTCAATATATTAAGTAGTTTTAATGATAAATATTGGAACTACACATACCCACACCACCATCTAATTGGTAAATGAAAAACAGTTTCTGAGGCTGGAAAACTAACGCCTTACGAAATGATGATTGTTCAATATTCTCCTACCACCTCTTGTGGTGGCCATTATGATGGAACTGTATTTATATATGATTTATAGTATTTTTATTATTTTAATATGAATCTTCATTTTTCATTTATATCATATCATTATGGTCTTCATTATGGATAAATGTGATAATTTCATTTTAGGATGTGCGGACTACCGCTCCCAAAATGTGATATGACTCATTAATGCCATATGATGGATGTATAAAAGATGTAGTTAATGATATTATATATGATATTATAGAAAAATTATAATATACCTATGTATCATTATGTTTAAATTCCATTAAAATAAGAAGTAGAAATGAAAGTAGTGTTCATTCGTACGTATGGCTTTGAGTCTCAAAGAATGGTGCATTTCATTTCATACCTCCAATTGTTATGTACTATTGTAAATACAAATATATACTGGATATATAAGATATATATGTTATCTATATATTTAATATCAATATGGAGATAATGGTATTTTTACCACACAGACAACTTGTAAATATTAGAAGTTAATTTTAGACTCCAGTACCAAATATCGACAAAAATACAGTTATTAACTTAAATTATTACATAATGTTTATTACATGATAATATGTGATATAAAATGAATAATAAACAATTAAAATGTTCTTATACAAGTAGAAACTTTCTATAGTTTATTATTCAAGACATTAAATAACAAACGAATCATGACGTACACGAGGTAAAGGACTTCGTCTCAATATCCATTCATTGATTCATATTTGTTTTACACATGACATTTTTTTATACTCTATATAAAAAACTTTTAACATTCATTTCGTTCACTGGGAATATTTTTCTACAGATAATTTTACTAAATAATAAAAAATAATGATTCTTTTAACGTTAACGGTGACAATGACCATTCCACAACCGCCTGTATTATTTGATTTATCGCTTCCTTGACAAGCTGAAATTTTATTAAAAGGATAATAAATACCATATACACATTTATGTATTTGGTATGGAAAATGGTCTTGATAATGGATGTGTTATGTCAATATATTTAAATGATATATTCTGATTGGAATGTGGAAATGTTATCTTTCCATACTTTTAAATTAATGTGTTATGAATATGTTATGATTCTTTGGAATTGTTACTTATACGGATGGTTCTATGATAAACCTAGGGAAGGTGAGCCTAATATTTCTCTCCAATGCATTGGTTAATGTGACCAGGTAAATGTGAATGTTTCTCCAAAGATATTGAGGAAATATATTGTGATGGGTATTCCAAATGTAACTCCACGCATAGTTGTGATAGCTACAATGTAAATATGATATGAATGTCACATGTTACCTTTATGATTAATGTTTTCCTTGTGTGATTCATAAATATTATTATTCCATGAGGTATGTTAAATAGCTTATGTTAATTATGTATTGATGAACTAATGTTTTCTTTCATTGTTTTATAACACTTACATAGCTTTTTATGATCATCCCATGTTTCAAAATGGTTTTCATAGGACATAAAGATTAATAGGGTCAAGTATGGGATCAAGGGAAGGTCATGTTGTCTAAAACATAAAACTGAAACAGTCTCTCTTTTATTCAAGAGTTTTAATTTTATGAAAAAAATTAAACTGACTTGAACAATCTACTTTTTAACTTTTGATATTTAATGTAACAGTAATGGCCTAACTAACTAAAACTCTAAACTTGAAAAGATCCTCAATGTAAATTATTAATTTAATTCAAGAATATGTATTGTTTTAAGGCCTTGTCCTTATAATAGTACCATAGATTCATAAAAAACAATGTCGTTATTATAAATATTATTTAATATCCATTTTAAAGAGTTGAGGAATTATTTTACCACCTAAGAACATATGGAAAAATACAGAATTCATTTTATTTATATTTATATGAAAAATCTCACTCATTGGTTTTAACTTACTTGATTATACTTTATCTATCACTATGCTGGATAATGGTGATGTTGTAATTCAGGAAGTACTAAAAACATGAGGTCCATAAAAATAATAAAATCTCTTATCATATGTCTTTAGTTTTAAAAAGTGTTTATCACATGTCATCCAGTATTAAAAATTCCTCACATGGAGAGATAATAAATTAATATCTATAACACCACCCTAAAATTAAATGAAACCATTACATATATTGGTTAACCATATAACCCATAGAAAATATAATTCATCTTTTATTCATTGAATAATCCCTTGTATTGTACCAAAATAATTTTTATTTCATACATTGGACTATACAAAACATAATGTGGATATTAACTATGATTTTATTATGAAAAAATACATTTTGATTAAGGTAATGAAATTAAAATTCACAAAAAGATGAATAATAAGATTTTCATAGGACAGAATTATAAAAAATCCGTCATGAAATACACCGATAAGAGAAGATGATATATGTTCTCTAATTATAATGATTCACTACATCTAATAAAATTACATAATATTTACCTTTTTTCATTTACCTTAGTTTTTTATTGTTGATTATCTTCCACATTAGTCATTGGATTTGGGAATATGTTACGATAATGGCCATAATCAATGATATTGATATTCTAATGTTTGGGAGGTTCATGTTTTGGGTATTTTTCATTAACCACTTCATTTGATAAATTATTCACATTACATGGACATTTTTCAACTATATTACAACACATTCATAACATAAAACATTTGGTAGTCCCCATAAGACATGGCCCTCTTTCTTTCATCCCACACTTTTCAAATAATGGATGGATCAATTTCAAATCTCAATGGTTTTATGATTATCTAATTGGCTATGACATAATTATATTGTCAAAACCATTACATTTATATACAACATCAACCTCCATTTCTACTATGATAGTTTAATGGAACAACTAATACATTTCAACTAAATTTTTTGATAAAAAAGTGCTTTCAAATAATAGGATTTATGAAAAATAAGTGTTGACCAATTTTTCTTTTAGGTTGAATGATACAACATGAAGAATACATTTGATGATTTGTAAATTTTTCATCATATGCAGCAACAGATTCATCATAATTTTTCTCAATATCAAGTAATTCATTTTTCATATTCATTTGAAAAATAAAATGAAATTTATTATTGAAATTATGTTTTTGAACTCATCCCAACATATGAAGTAACTTCTTCTTGTTGTATTGCATTCTTAATAAGATTCCTCTAGTGATCCCACTCAACTACTATAGAGTTGACTCCAATAATTAGTTTTTCATACATAGAAAACTAGATAACGGAAAATAATTTTTTTGTGGTAATGATAAATATAAAAGTAACTAATGTGTCATAAGAACCAATGAATGAATGTGGGTGTTTCCACATGATATAATGAAAATATCATTGTACCCTATTTTGATCATTTATCTGTTCATCACGATTCATATCATTATATTATTTTTGAAAATATCAATCATAATTTTCGTTACATATCCCAAAAAAAATAGTTTCTCTAGAGGATAATATTTTCATTTTCTATTTCATTCATCATTAGGATGATTCGTATATGTTCCTAAAAATGACTAAAAGAAAAAATCAGAGTGTTGAACTACCTAATAATTAAAAAAATACTTATAGGATGTATAAATCATGAGCCTTTAATTTTTTAATTTATAAACCATTTTTTGTCCTGGTTCATTCTTAATTATCATGTAATTAAATAATTCATGATGGTTCACAAATATTTTTTTAATTCCAAAATAATATCCAGATATATGTCAAATAAGGTGTGATGCAATGATAATCGTCGTACAATTGTTACTAATTGAGTCTCTCTCAACATGGTGTTTTTGGGGTAGTAACCCAATTATACTTCTCTACCAGAGCGAAGTCCACATATAGTATCTACAGAGCGGTGTATTACAAGGTAATCTCATTCTCTATAATTTACCAAAACACTATAACTCTTTCACTAATACTAACTCACCCTTATACTTATTCATAGACATATACCAATACATATACATTGAAAAATTCATATGGAACACAATAAAATTTTTCTTCATTGTTTTCTAAGCATGAAAAACTGTTTTCATTGATTTGAACTATAGGTACCCATTATTACCATTCAAGGATATTAAATAATTTTGGAAGAATATTCATCACATTAAAAAATTCATGCTTTAGGACTATAATATTTTTCTTTGTAATCATGGAAACATAATCATATTATAGGACCAAAGATATTCAATATCTCCAATAAATATCCTCCCCTTATTTATAAAACATAAAATTGTTCCTCATAAAATGGTTATAGAATACATAATAATTGAATATGGGAAGGAACTTATTAAGGGTAAAAATAAAAGAGATACATGAAAATAATATAAGCATAATGGTATGATAAGATGATAATAAAGTAGAATATAATACCCTTTTTATCAAACAATATAAACATGAATTGTTGAATAAATACTGGTCGATCATAATACATGAATCATAAGGGAGTAATGAGATGAACCAATTATATCATAATATATGAATAAGAAATGTGACTGTAGAATAAACAGTAACAAATAAACTCTTATGTGAATAATAACTACCAATGCCTTTATAAAATTTTAGGCCTCAGCTAATAACCTATATAATTGCTTCAGAATTGGGATTCACTCCTATGTATCCTATAGATTTATGATTTGTAGGCCCACCCCTATATCCCCCTTATTTCAAGATTAGTATTCCCTCCCACGTACCCTATTGTTTTAGGAATATGATTCCATCCCATATAACCTCTTATTTCGATCATGGTATGCCACCTGTTGTGGGAATATGATCCCCTCTTGTGTACCCTCTTGTTTCAAGATGTTGATGACCTTTGGATTCAATATTATGATACCATCCTATGTACCCACTTATTTTGGTCTATAGAGGACATCCCATGTACCATATTATATTGTCCAAGTATTCCATATTATTTAGTGCTTGGGATGCCTTCCCATGTACCGTTTTGGAAAATAAATAATTAGTTATTTCCTAATAAATTAGAGTGAGATATAGGTGTCACACATCACAAAATGAAATCATACATGTGTATGCCACAAAATAATGTATATTGATAACATCAAAAACCATAAAAAGTGATAAAGACAATATAATATCATTTAGAAAAGAGATGTGTTTCATTATCATTTAATCATATAATAACATGTGAAAGGAAATAGGTTTCAGAATTGTTTGATAATGGAATAACCCATTGAAGGTAAACTAGTTTCATAATAAACATATATAATTAACTATAACCATAAAAAGATATAATAAGTTTGTATTAGTTGGATATTATCCCTTTTAAAAAATTTAATATATCAAAATATGTCAACATATTTGTGGAAGGATATAGAATGATCACATGAAGCATTTCATATGGAAAATAAGATTCCCTTAAAAATATGTTTTTAAAAGATAAATCATTTTCAAAATACAATATCATAAAAAAAATTATAATGCAATATTTTATAAATAATTTAAAACATTTCATTAGGAAAATATAATTTCATCCTTGGAAGGATTGTTTTTAAATATTAGAATAATTTGAATACAAATTTTATTGAAAACAACCTTAAAAACATATAGACGATGTTTTGAATCCAACTTAAAACAATTTTATAAATAAAAACATTCATAAAAAATATATTTCCATTCAATTGAGATAAATATATATAAAAAATTGACTTTTTATAGAAAAAAAACATTGGATATAAAATATATTTCTCACAAAATAGATAAATAATGATCGATTTTCCCAAAAACACCATCTTAATTGTATTAAATAATAAAAAGTGTCAAGTTAAAACTATATAAAGAAATATCAGGGATAAAAACAGTATAATATAAATCATGAGATTTTAATGACATATATAAAATAATATTTTATCAATGGATGCATAATCATAAATAATAATGGTAAATGCTTAGATGATATCAATAAAATATTACAACATTGGTAACTTTATATCATAATACTAGGGAACGAATAAAATTACACGAAGATTAAAATATCATTTAAAAAATATATTCATGTTATTTAATGTAAAATTATTGTATATATGAATCATAGAAGAATATAGGTTAATAACATGGCATTTATCTAAAATAAATAAAATTTAGAAGAAATTATATTACTAATTTGTTATCTTTTTAACTATAACCCCAATGAAATATATATATATATATATAAATTTAAATAACCATAAATTTAATTATAACTCTAATATAATAAATTAATGATATCTATATACTCCACCAAGAAATTAGTACTGAATAAATCATAACTCTTACCTAAATAAAAGTTATTTTGGAAAAACATTACATTAAATCATTACATTGTTCATACTAATTTAAAACACCTCTATAATAAATATAATTATATTATAAATATTCTATACAATCATATTTTTAAATCAAACACAATATATTATTTTATTATGACATCATATTATATGGTTATTAACTAATTTGTTTTAATGTTACTTTTCTTGAAATATCCCCTTCATTTTTCATATATCATTGAATTTTTATTCTTGATCTGCCACTATAGATCAAGGTTTACATAAATCCAAAATTTTAAACATGATATAAAAATAATATATACTAATTATATAAATCATTATAATAATCTATAAAATATTTATGTATGCGCTACATTACATTTTTCATGGTGATGGTAGGTTGTGTGTACTCATGAACATGGTTTCCATTGTATTTCCCAATTGAAAGATTGTAATTAAAAGATATAAAAATATTTTTTTTATAATTATAATAAAATTTCTACTCTAATGATTTCATATCATTTTACCACACATATTATTAATACATTTGATGCAATGTGTGAACGAATCATGTCACATTGTGGAGGCGGTAGTCCAAAGGTTCCCAAAAAATGTTATCATATATACAAAAAATTGAATGAATGAAGGACTGTTTTATATAATTATTACATAATAATATATAAATCATACATATCTGATATATTTGACTAAAATATTATTTCTATAATAATTCCTTACCATGATTGGTGTCAAAATAAAAAAAATACATCATTTCACGTGGTAGTATTTCATTGTACGTGAATAGTAATTTAATTACCCATTTGAGGACAGTGTGTGTAGGTTTATTAAGAAACTCATACATAAAAAATATAATTATATTTAGGATAATTAAGGTATTTTATAAGCATTAAATAATAAAAAATGATGTTTTAGATAAAAATTAAATCATTAATACAAATTTTAAAATGCTACTTCTTTTTCACATAACTCCATTTTATTTATATGAAATAGATTCCTTGGATGGATTTATTCCAAATGTGAGGACACTATGGTGAAGGGAGGTATGATGGTAGAATATTAAGTCAGTATTATAGTGATAAAAAAGATTTATCAGTTTTAATAATTGAGGGGTTAGTGAATTTTTTATATTAGAGGGGGAGTGGCATTCTGTTAAATATAAAAAGGATAACACTATTGGAAGGTATCCATTACAAAATGATCAAAAAATAAAAAAATAAATAAAATAAAATCAGTGATGTAGTTTAATCGTGTCTATATAATTGTTTTTGGACAAGTGTCTATGTCATTTGGATAATTATGCTTACTGATTAACTACTAATTAAAAATATTTTTATCTTAATCGAAATAAATAACTTTATTTACTTCCAATAATATATTGGGTAAAAAACATTTTGAACTATTTAGACGATATAAATTATCAAAATCCTATGTATTAAATCCATTTTCTGACATTCAAATCATATTATTGGAAGAAATTAATTTAAAATTAATCTTATAGAAGGGGAAACAAAGTAGATTTCTAAATGTTCAAATGTTCAAAAGTTAACTATGTTTTTATATCATAATTCAATACGATTTATATAAAATGACCTAAATTGGGTATGATGATATAAAATTTAATAATAATTTTTTAAAAAGTGGGTATTTTTTAAAAAATATCAATAAATTGGATGAAAATGTAGTTTTGAATTAAAATATAGTATTAGTCAATATATATAAAACCATGAATGTTCGGAGAAAAATTCCAAATTTGAATTAAAAATAAATATTAATATCTGGATAATAAATTTTTTTATTTATCAATTTTATATTTACAAATTTCTCAATCATTATTTATAAAATATGTGTTCCATTAAAAGGTTTTAAAACAACCATACTATAAATATACATAAATTTAATGCTCAAAAATGGATTTATTATTATTTTATGAGTATCAAATTTATTGGATGAATGAAAAAAATATTCATTGAATAAATAATATTTAAAATTTATCTCAAACATTAATCAAGAGTGATTTGATTAATTTGTTGAGAGAAAATTATGATTTTATATGAAAAATAGTTTTTATAGAAAAGTAATTACATATTTTCAAATATTTAATACATTAATTTATAAAAATTCACAAGCACATGATTCATTTATTATTCATGTTTAATTCATTTTTTGAATGTTTAATTAATAATATTCATAACATTCATTCCATTTTCTATGTGGTAAATGGAATAACATTTTAAACAATATTAATACTATATTTTGGTTTAATAAAACCATATAATTCCTGTAATTTAGACTATTGTAGGATCTAGACATTCTATGTAACCCAAGGAAACATATTGTTCCATGTACCATAAACAAATATTTTTGATTCTTTTAGAAAATTATTAACTTTTTGTTTCATGAAATGTAAAAACATCATTATGTTTTCATATAAGAAAATATATATTATGTGTCGCATGAAATGTAAAATATAAAAAATATTAACTTAAATAGAAAAAATTACATTACAAAATATCTTGATGTTATTGTCATGGGATGTTCTAAATAGAAAAATTTAACCCCTTACATTTATAAATTCAGTAACAAAGATGATCAATGGTTACCAATTTTTATGATTACAAGAGAGAGATATGATCCTGATACCATTGAAATATAAAAATTTAAGTATTATTTCATCATAAAACTTCTATATGTGTTTTAAACTCATGATATCTAATGAATTATTAGAATTTATGAATGTTGAATATTTCGTATAAGAATATAAAAAATTTACATTATTATCAATAATTCTTATTCATAACATTGATTATAATGTTTTTATATTTTACTTAATATTATAACCATTTATTAATTAATTATTATGTTGAGGTTCAAGTGGAATTAAATAATGAATTTTCTTGTAATGAAATTAATATGAAATCCCCCAACACGATCTAAGTGTGGTATAAGAAATTTAATTAAATGACTCAATGAATATGGATTGTTTAAATAGTGTTGTATGTTTGGTCTTAGATATTGAGGCTATAAAAAATGAGTTTTGAATTATCAATGAATGAGGCAATTGATTGCCATTAAATTGTGAAACATTATTGTTTCAATGAGTTAGGTAATTATGTGAATGTGTGTCTAATGTTAATCACTAAGGGTGATGATCATCAAGATAAAAAGAAAAAGGGTATGGAATGTATTTTTTTCCTAATATGACATATATTTGTCTACCTAATGATGTATTCACATGTACGTTAATTATTTTTTCAAACTATGATGAAATCCATTTTCACTATGTATCATTTCATTCCATCATTTCTATTAATTTTTTATGTATAATTTGTATACAACACATGAAAACATATATTTCATTTAATGAAAATATAGGGTAAAAATATTAAATAGTCAAATATATATAAAAATATTATTTTTATAATAAAAGGAAAGATATTTATTGTAAATCATGTAAAATTTAATATAGTGGTGTTTTATTTTATTATTAGAATATCTTGGATATATTTTATAGTCAACATATAGTAGAAAGAGGTAATTAAATAATTTTCAACTATTTCATACTATTTTTAACATATCATGATGATAGAAATTATATTATAGATGGATTCTAATGTCAACTATATCATGTTATTGAAGTGAATGATTTTTTCAAATAAGTGATGCCCCCATAGTGAATGAATATATAGATTTATTTACTTATTATATTTATGGTATAATTCCTGATCTTTTGGTTGAGTGTACTGTTCACTTCGTGTTGGATTCAATGATATTTTCAATAGCCCCTTATCGAAGGGATCACCAAGAACAATTGGAATTGAAAAATAAGTTATATGAGATTCTTGAAAAAAAATTCATTAATAGAAAGACATCAATATGTTTTCACACAATTGGTTTGTTGAATATTTTGATTTTTCAATGAGACAATTTATTGTTTATAGAGCCTTCATTTAAAGAATATTATTGAATAACTATTATTTTACTCTTAATAATTTTTTTTTAATTGTCTATAGATATTAAACCACTTTTTATAGATTAATCATCGGTCTAAGTAACATGATTTGTAGGTGAACGTATAATTTAATAATAAGATGGAATTTATAACTATATTTGAAAATTGTGATTTTGTGATTATTCCATCATGGATGTCAAATTATTCATCTAAATGAATAGATCTGATGAACAAAATATTCCATGATTTTTAAATAAATATTTTGTTCTAGTTATTGAGGTAATACCATTATATTCTAAATGTCATGAATACAATCAATAAATATTAATGATTCTATTATAATCTATTAATTACATAAATCTATATGAATATTTTTTATAAATATGAATTTTTGTTTTAATAAATGTATTACGACAAAAATATTTTTCTAAAATGATTTAACTACATACCCAAATAAAACAACAATTTTTAATGATTGGAAAAAACATAAAATTTCATATATTTTTAATGCTTTCTTATTTTAATGGATTACTATCATCCGTTTGTTAAAATAACTTATTTTCTTATTTATCAAACTAAATATTTTTTTATTACAATGGAATTAACCTCATTTGGACAAAATTATATCATTATTTTTTATAGTAATTGAATCGAAGATTTGTGAATTCATATGTTTTTTCACTTCCATCAACAAATAGTTCATTTTCCATCTATAATTATTCTAAATTGAAGGGATGTGGTTTTGGACTTGTATAGCATGATCATGTAATTATTTATTATCATGTTAATTGAAACACCATGAGTTAATTATCCTATATAAGATCTGGTACTAGATTATATAAGGACCTGACCTTAAACATTACTTAATCTTGAGTTATTAAAAGATTAAACATTGAGGATCTTTTCAGGTTTAGAGTTTTAGAGTATTAGATCATAAAACATGAATTACATTCGATATTTTAACAAAGTGGTAACATAAAAGATAGTATTCAATTTTATCCCATCAGTAGTAACATATTTAAAACAAAACATGGATTCTTTCATGACACTTCCATGACCCTACCATCACATCATGTACCATTCTCTTGACATGTGAAAAACATTTCAAAAACATGGGATGAGAATGAAAAGATCAGTAAGGGATATAAAAATATGGAAAGGAAACATGAGTACATGTATACATAAGAATCAATGAAATGATACATTACTTATAAAACATAAGCACTTAGAAATACATCATGAAATCATGAATAAATCCTAGAAATAATAATACATAAAGGTAACTTGAGGCATTTATAACATTCTTACGTAGGGAGTAACCCTCTTGGTTACATTTGGAATACCCATCACAATATATTCCCTAAATCTCTTCGGAGAAACCTCAACGTTTAACCCCTTCGCGTTACCCAATGCATTGGAGAGCTATAGCAGGCACACCAGCCCTTAGATTATCACGGAACCATCTGTCTTCATAATAATTCCCAAGAACAATAACATAATTGTATCACATAAAACATACATAAAGGAAACATAACATTTTCACGTTTTAATAAAAATATATCAATAAAACACATTGATATAATATAAACATTATGAAAACCATTTTCAATACCAAAATAAAAGAAATGTAAAACATGGTATTTATTTTTTATTTAAAAAATGGCATGGCTTGTAGAGGAATCTGAAACTCAAATAATGGTCATAGCGGCGAAGAAGTCATTGTCGCCGCACACGTACGAAAAAAAAATTTCCCTTTTGTCAGTTAGTAAAATGATTCATAAAAAAAATAATTATTTTTGAGTAAATGTAAAATTCAAAGGGGTTTATTCACCGTATAAAATAATGTTGTGTATAAAACATAATATGCCTCAATGAAAGGAGATTGAGACGAAGTCTCATACCTCAGGTCTGACTTGACTCAATCGTTCTTTAACGTCCTGAATAATAAACGCGAGTTAATTTTTACTTCCTTAAGAACATTTTTCAAGTTCATTATTCCTTTTATATCACTTATGACCATGTTATGAACACTATGTAATTATTTATGTTAATAATGGTCATTTTGTCGATAATTGGTACTTGAGTCAAAAATAAACTCTTTATAAATACAATTTGTTCATGGGGTAAAATATCAATTATATCCAGAATTATATTCAATATGTAGATATCATATATGTCATATATATCCAGTATATACATGAATTTATAATATTACATAACATTTAGAGGTAAGAAATAAAATGCACCGTTCATGGGGACGGTAAGCCGTATGTACACATGAACGCTACTTCCATTTCTATTTCATATTTAGTGGAATTAAAACATAATGATACATAATATTATAATAATTCCAGTATTGTATCATATATAATATCATTAACTATATCCTTTATACGTACCACATATGGTATTAACGAATCAAATCACTTTGAGGGGGCGGTAGTCCGCACTTCCTAAAATGAAGATATCGCGTTTACCCATAATGGAAACCATAAAGGTATGCCATAAATGAAAGATACAGAATCTTAAGTAAATCATAAACATATTATATATCATATATAAATATAGTGACATCTTAATGGCCACCTTTGAAGGTGTTATATGAGTGTTAAACAATCATCGTTTCGTAAAGCAGAAATTCGCCATCCACAGAAATAGTATATTCATTAACCATTAGATGTAGGTGTGTGTATGTTTATCTAGAATCCTTTATATAAAAACATCCTAGAATATTTAATATACTGGTTTTTTTCAAAATAAAGTAATAAAAATATTTTAGAGGGTTGGAGAAGAAAAATAAAACATAATAACACAAGAGAAAACACATCCTTTAAAACGGGTAACTCTTTTTTACTTGAGCTCAAAGTCTTCCTTGGGAATACTTCGGCACAAAGTGAGGATCCAAGTAGTAATAGAGGGATTTTTTGAGACAAAATGGACAGGTTTTGGCGGAGCCAAAGGCTTTAGAGGTGTGGGTAAGGTGGTTGAGGTGGGAGCCATTTATAAGAGGAGAGGAGGGCCACTCTTGGATAGTTATAAAAGGATACATTATTATAAAATGATTTTCGGATTTAAAAGGTCCCAAAACTATATATTTCAAGGATAAGGTCATACGAGTTCTAAATACATCCATCCAACAGTTTTTTGACATGTTTTGGTCTTATATTTTATATTATTGTTTCATTTTATTTAAATCGTTAAATAATGACGTAATCGCTGCATCATCATGGTGTCAAAAATAATTTAATTTATTTAATGTCTAAAAATTCTAAAAAAATATCATGATGTAGTAAATCTTTTTTTCTTGATAATGAATATTTATAGTAAGATATATGACATTTATAACCCCATTTAAAAATTGTTTTAGTAAAACAACTCATGTTTGTGACAATTTAATTTTAATATTAAACAAAAAGATATTAATGTCATTTTCCTGCAAAAGTGTCTCCATATGGTCCCCAATTTGACCCATGGATTTTTTTTGGTCGGCCATGACACATACAATAAGGGTAGGACATGTGTCTAGGTCATTTCATATTATTAAATCATTATTTTACCTTAAATTACACTAATTACCTCTAATCACGATTAGAAACATAAAAGTTAATATTCACCAAAAAATAATTTTAATCTCATTGAACAAAATTTTAATTCCTAATGAAAACCATGTATTTTGGATTTTTGAAAATCAAATCACAGAAGTGGTAATGTTTCATTTAAACGAAAATTCAGTTTCTTTAACTACCACTTAGTGGTTTCACTATTCATAAAAATTGATGTTTTCAGAAAAATAAAAAAAATTTACCCTATTCTATATTTGATATTAAAAATTAAAAATTGATTTCTATTTTACAAAATTAATAACATATAATTTTCATTAATTAATTTAATAATTAATTCCCACTGTCAAAACAAAAAGCGTGTTTTTATGAATCAATATGTATCAAAAGATTGACACTAGTTTAAGTCCAATTTCAAAGTGAAATTAATTTCAATGACCAAAATTGGATTAAATGGTAAAAATATATTCTAATTATACTTTAAAACCAATTAAAAATATAATCAAATCACATAAATAAATTAGATTAAAAAGGGGTTTTGAATTAAAATACAACATTTTCCCTATTCATTAAAAATGACCTTTATTGGAAAAATACGAAAAAATTACACAAAGGAAATTATGATGTTCCGATTCTAAAGAATAGTTTTATTTTGTGAAATAGAATGTATAAGAGTGACCAAAACTATATTTAAAGAGGGGTTTCCATTAAAAGGCGATAGTTCGTCCTTTTAGTGAATATTAGCGTATCTA
The DNA here is from genome assembly GCA_963277665.1 of Viscum album. NCBI lineage: Eukaryota > Viridiplantae > Streptophyta > Magnoliopsida > Santalales > Viscaceae > Viscum > Viscum album. The sequence goes on along the minus strand of OY728128.1, from coordinate 58,832,737 downwards.
TGCCAAAAATTGAATTCTTTTCTTATTTTAAGACTTTATCTATTATTGGATAAATGTAAAAACATTTAAAAAACATATATAATCATATTTAAGTTATTTATATTCATTCCCGTCAATACAAAGACTACGTGTTAACTACTATTTAAAAAAATATTATCATATTACTAGTGTGCAACGTATGATTTCAAAGAAATTCATTGTTTAGTATCAGGCACGCTATCAAACATAGAAACCCCTTTAAAGTAAAACTAATATTTTATTCACAAATATTAATAAATATTAAAATTTATTATTCTTTATTTACCTGGGATGTTACATCCTTCCCCCCTTTTTGGAATTGCATCCTCTCAATTTTATTCATTTATCAAAATAAGTGGGGGTATTTATCCCTCATAGAATTTTCAGATTCCCATGTTGCCTCTTCAACCATTTGGTTTTTCCACAAAACCTTTATCTAGTGAATTACCTTATTCCGCAACACTTTCTCTCTACGGTCAAGAATCTGGACTTTTTGTTCTTCATAAGAGATATTCTCTTCCAACTAAACTACCTTTAGGCTCAAAACATGAGATGGATCTGACATATACTTTCTCAACATCAAAACATGAAAAACATTGTGTACCTGAGATAAACATGGAGGTAAATCCACTCGTTAAGAAACAGATCCAACTTTTTCAATAATTTCATATGGTCCAATGAACCTTGGACTCAGCTTTCCTTTCTTACCGAATCGCATCACACTTTTCCATGGTGAAACTTTGAGAAAAACATGATCACCTACCTCAAAAGATAGATCCTTCCTCTGGTTATCTGCATAACTCTTCTGCCTGCTCTGAGATGTTCTCATGTGTTTCTGAATCAACTGAACTTTTTTTGCCATCTCTTCTATCAATTATGGTCCCATCAACTTCCATTCACCCACTTCATCCCATAAAGATGGAGTTCGACACCGCTTCCAATATAATTCCTCAAATGGTGCCATCTGTATACTAGAATGAAAACTGTTATTATATGAAAACTCAACCAAAGAAGGATTTTGGCCCCAACATTACTGATAATCCATCGAACAAGCACGTAGCATATCCCCCAATGTCTGAATTGTTCGTTCTGACTGCCCATCTGATTGAGGATGAAAAGCTGTACTAAAATTTAATTCAGTACCCAACGACTTCTAAAGGCCTTTCTAAAAGATAGAAGTGAACCTGGGATCATGGTCAGATAAAATGGAGAGAGGAACTCCATGTAACCTATCTATATCATTAATATACAAATGGAAAATATGATCTAGGGAGAAAGTATTTCGTATAGTAAATAAATGAGAAGATTTAGTCAAGCGATCAATAATAACCTAGATTGCAATATTACCTCGAGGTATCTTCGGAAATCCCACAACAAAGTCCATGGATATATTTTCCCATTTCCACTCTGGAACTGGTAAAGGCTGATGCATCCCTTTTGGTAACTCCCACTCTACTTTAACTTGTTGACAAGTCAAATACTTCATAGTAAAATCAGCAATATCCCTTTTCATTCCGTCCCACCAGTAATACTCCCGAAGATCTCTATACATCTTAGTACTGCCATGATGAACTGAAAACGGAGAACTATGAGCTTCACATAACAAATCTCTCTTAAAATGTGAATCACACGGCACACACAATATCTTCACAAATCTCAAAACAAAATCATTATCAATGTTGAATTCGGGCAACTTACCCTTCTGAACTAGCTCTACACTTTTCTACAACTCACTGTCTTGCTTCTGTGCTTGCTTAATTCTGTCTGATAGAGAAGATGTCACTGATAACTGAAACAAAACAGAAGGACATCCTTCACCAACAACTTCTATGCCAATTTTCATCAAATACTTAACCAAAGGATCACGTTCCAAATGCAACATTGTTAATGATGCATTACTTTTTCAACTCAAATCATCATCCACTTTATTTTTTTTCCCGGATGGTAATAAGTTGTATAATCATAATCCTTCATTAATACTAGCCATATCCTCTGTCTCATGTTCAATTATTTTTTAGTGAATATATACTTTAAACTTTTGTGATCGGTATATATTTCACACTTTACTCCATACAAATTATTTCTCCAAATTTTTAAAACGAAAACAACAGCAGCTAATTCCAAATCATGTGTAGGGTAATTTACCTCATGAGTTTTCAACTGTCATGAAACATAAGAAATTTCCTAATCATTCAGCATTAAGACGCAGCCAAGTCCTTTCAATGAAGCATCGCTATAGATAACAAACTCCCCATTCCTGGAAGGTAGTGCCAAAACTGGAGCATTCACCAATCTTCTTTTCAGTTCCTGAAAACAATCATCACATTCTTTTGTCCAGATAAACTTAACAACCTTCCGAGTTAGCTTAGTCATTGGACTAGATAATCGTGAAAAGTTTCTAACCAACCTTCAGTAATATCCTAACAAACCAAGGAAGCTATAAATCTCAGTTATATTTTGTGGGTATTGGCCATTCTTCAACAACCTTTGTTTTAGTAGGATCAATAGTTATTCCATTTTTTTAAACAATGTGACAAAGGAATTATATTTGTTGTAACCAAACCTCACACATTATGAATTTTACATATAGTTTCTTTTCTTTTAAGGTTTGAAATATAACCCTTAAATGACTTTCATGATCCTATTTACTTTTATAAAACACCAAAATAACATCAATAAAAACAACCAACATTTTTCACCTGAGAAAATTGAGCCATTACTAAAACAAACTGTTTAGTTCAAATTCTGACTATCTCAGGATACTGATTTGAAAGGTCATTTCCCTCTGTATACCTTCCTAAAAAATTTGTTCTATTTCCTCTATGAAAAACCATTCTAAACACAGAAATATCTTATGTGAAGCAACATGGTAATCATTAAATTCTATATCATTTCAATCATTCCATAAATTAATTTATAATTTAACAATTTTCTAACTCCTAAAGTTGTCTGAACTGACCTATGATACCAACTATAAGGAACCGTACATTAACATTACTTAATATTTAGTTATTACAAGATTACACATTGAGGATCTTTTCAGGTTTAGATTTTTAGATAATTAGATCATAAAACATGCATTACATTCCACATTTAAACAAAGTGGTTACATAAAAGATTGTATTCATTTTTTCCCATCGACGGTGACATATTTAAAACAAAACATGGATTTTTTCATGACACTACCTTGAACCTACAATCAAATCATGTACCTTTCCCTTAACCTGTGAAAAACATTTCAAAAAAACTTGTGATGTGCATAAAAAGCTCAGTAAGGGATATAAAAATATGCAAAGGAAACATGAGTACATGTATACATATGAATCAATGAAATCATACATTACTCATAAAACATATGCACTTTAAAATACCTTATGAAATCAAGAATAAATAATAGAAATCATAAGACATAAAGGTAATTTGAGGCATTCATAAAATTTTTACGCAGGGAGTAACCCTCTTGTTTATGGTTGGAATACCCAAAACAGTATATTCCCTAAATCTCTTTGGAAAAACCTCAATGTTTAACCCCTTCGTGTTACCAAATACGTTGGAGAGCTATATCGGGCTCACCTGCCCTTAGCTTATCATGGAATCATCCATCTTCATAATAAGTCCCAAGAACCATAACATAATCGTATCACATAAAACATAAATAAAGGAAACATAATATTTCCACATTTCAATCACAAGATATCAATACAACACATTTATATAATAGAAACATTATGAAATCCATTTTCAATACAGAAATAAAAGAAAATTAAAAGTGGAATTTATTTTTCATTTAAAGAAAGGGTATGGCTTGTAGAGGTAGCCGAAACTCAAATAATGGTCACGGCGGCGGAGAAGTCGTTTTCGCCGCATACGTACGACAAAAAACATTCCCTTTTGTCCTTTATAAAAACGCTTCTTATACAAAAATATTCCTTTTGAGTAAACATAAAATTCAAAGGGGTTTATACACCACATAAAAAAAATTTCTGTATAAAACATAAAATTCCTCAATAAAAGGAGATTGAGACGAAGTGCCATATCTCGGGTCCGACTTGACTCAATCGTTCTTTAACGCCCTGAATAATAAACATGAGTTAATTTATACTTTCGTAAGAACCTTTTTCAATTTCATTATTCTTTATATATCACTTATTACCATGTTATAAACATTATGTAATTATTTAAGTTAATAATGGTCGTTTTGTCGATCATTGGTACTTGAGTTAAAAATAAACTCTTTATAATTACAAGTTGTTCATTGGGTAAAATATACAATATATATAGAATTATATTCAAGATGTATATATCATATATGTCATATATATCCAGTATATACATTCATTTATAATATTACATTACATTTAGAGATAAGAAATGAAATGCATCGTTCAAGGAGACGGTAAGCCGTACGTACGCATGATCGGTACATCCATTTCTATTTCATATTTAATGGAATTAAAACATAATGATACATAATAGTATTGTAATTACAGTATTTTATCATATATATTATCATTATATATATCCTTTATACGTACCACATATGGTATTAACGAATCAAATCACTTTGAGGGGGCGGTAGTCCGCACTTCCTAAAATGAAGATATCGTGTTTACCGATAATGGAAACCATAAAGGAATTCCATAAATAAAAAATACAAAAGCTAAAGTAAAATATAAACATATTATATATCATATATAAATATAGTGACATCTTAATGGACACCTTTGAAGTTGTTATATGAGTGTGGAACAATCATCGTTTCGTGAGGCAGAAATTCGCCATCCACAGAAACAGTATGTCCTTTAACCATTAGATGTAGGTGTGGGTAAGTGTAGCTTGAATACATCTTATAAAAACATCCTAGTATAATTAAGATATTGTTTTTGTTACAAAAGAATAGAATAAAAATAGTTTAGAGGGTAAGAGAAGCAAAATAAAACATAAGAACACAAGAGAAAACACTACCTTTAAAATGGGTAACTCTTTTTTATTTGAGCTCAAAGACTTCCTTGGGAAGACTTCTTCCCAAAGTGAGGCTTCAAGGAGTAAGATAGGGATTTTTAGAGACAAAATGGACAGGGGTTGGCTAAGCCAAATGCTTGAGAGTTGTGGGTAAGGTGGTAGAGGTGGGGGCCTTTTATAAGAGGATATGAGGGGCACTCTTGGAATGTTATAAAAGGATACTTTATTATAAAATGATATTTGGATTTAAAAGGCCCCAAAATTAAATATTTAGAGTATAAGGTGATAAGATTTATAAATCCACCCAACAAATAGGTTTTTGACATGTTTATTTCTTATATTTTACATTATCTTTTCATTTTATTTAAATCGTTAAATAATGAGGTAAGCACTGCATCATCATGGTGTCATAAATAATTTAATTTATTTAATGTCTAAAAATTATAAAACAACTATCATGATGTAATAAATATTTTTAGATTTATAATTAATATTTATAGTCAAAAATAAGACTGTAATATCCCCATTTTAAAAAAAATTTAGTAAAATAACTCATGTTTGTGACATTTTAATTTTAATATTAAATAAAAAATTATTAATGTCATTTTCCAACCAAAGTGGCTCCATGGGGTCCCCAAGATGGACCATGGATTGTATTGTTCTGCCATGACACATCCAATAAAAGTAGGACATGTGTCTTGGTCATTTCATATTATTAAAACATTATTTTTACCTTAAATTACACTAATTACCACTAATTGTGATTAAAAACTTAAAAGTTACTATTCACCAAAAAATTATTTTAATCTTAATGAACAAAATTTTACTTCCTAATGACAACCATGTATGTCGGATTTTTGAAAATAAAATCATAGAAGTGGTAAAGTGTAACATCCCAGGTAAATAAAGAATATGACATTTCATATTTATCCATATTTGTGAATAAAATATTTAAATGACTTTAAAGGGGACGCTATGCTCGATGGCGTACCCAACACACAACAACGAGTTTCTTGGGAATCTTACGTTGCACTCTAATAATAAAATAATATTATTTTAAATGGTAGTTAACATGTAGCCGTTGTAATGGCGGGAATGGATAGAAATAACTGAAATATGTTTATATATGTTTGTAAATGTTTTTACAATTATCCAATAAAGGATAGAGGCTTAAAATACGGAAAGAATTCAATTTTAGGCATATATGCCCTAGTTTTCACTAAAGGTTCACTTATCGACTTTTGATGGCGAACTGTCATTAAATATAGTTTTGATCACTCTTATACATTCTTTTGGACCAAATAAAACTCTTATTAAGAATCGGGACATCAAATTTTACTTTGTGTAAATTTTTGGTATTTTTCTGATAAAGTTCTTTTTTTTAATGAATAGTGTAAAATGTTGTATTTTAATTCAAAACCTCTTTTAAATATAATTTATTTATATGATTAGATTATCTTTTTAATTGGTTTTAAAGTGAAATTAGAAAATATTTTTACCATTAAAACCAATAGTGGTCGTTGGAATCAATTTCACTTTGAAATCGGACTTAAACTAGTGTCAATCTTTTGATACTTATTGTTTTATAAAAACACGCTATTTGCTCTGACAGCGGGAATTAATTATTAAATTAATTAATGTGACTAATATGTTTTGAATTTTGTAAAACGGACTTCATTTTTGAATTCGTAATATCAAATATAGCTTAGGGTGAATTTTTGGTAATTTTCTGAAAAACTTCAATTTTTGATGAATAGTGAAACCACTAAGTGGTACTTATAAAGACTGATTTTCCGTTTAAATGAAATTTTTCCATCATTGTGTTTTTAATTTCAAAAATCCGACATACATGGTTGTAATTAAGAAGTAAAATGTGGTTCAATGGGATAAAAATAATTTTTTGGTGAATATTAACTTATTAAGTTTTTAATCGCGATTAGTGGTAATTAGTATAGTTTAAGGTATAAATAATGCTTTAATAATATGAAATGACCCTGACACATGTCCCAACCTTATTGGTTGTGTCATGGCCGACCATGACAAGCCATAGGCCAACTTGGGGACCCCATGGAGCCACTTTAGTTGGAAAATGACTTTAATATATTTTTATTTAATGTTAAAGTGAAAATGACACAAACATAATATGTTTTACGAAAACAATTTTTAAGTGGGGTTATACAAGTCCAAATTTTGATTATAAATAGTCATTGGAAAGATAAAAAGATTTCCTATATCATAGTATTTTTTTAATAATTTTGAGACATTAAAGATATTTAATTATTTATGACATAGTAATGATGCAGCGATGACATCATTATTTGACGATTTAATTAAAATGGAAAGATAATGGAAAATCTACAACCTACACATGTCCAAAACCAATTGTATGAGTGGATTTCGAAGCCTTATCACCTTATCCACGAATTCTATCAATGTGGGACCTTTTGAAACCGAAACACATTTTAAATAATGTAATATTTCTTTACTTTCCAAAAGTGCCCCTCCTCTCCTCTTATAAAAGGCCCCCACCTCTACCTCATTCCATACACTTCTCAAGCCTTTGGCTCGGCCAACCCCTGCCCATTTGCTCTCTCCACATCCCTATACTCATCCTAGAGGACTCACTTTGGGAATAATCCTTTCAAAAGAAGCCTTTAGGCTTAAATCAAAAGGAGTTACACTTTTAAAGGTAATTCATTCTCTCATGTTCATTTGTTTTATTTTGCTTCTCCAACCCCCTAAACTATTTTTATTTACTTCTTTTGTAACAACACCAGTATCTTCAATATACTAGGATGTTGTTATAATATTTATTTGAGCTACACTCTCACACAACTGCATCAAATGGTTAAAGAACATACGGTTTCCGTGGATGGTGAAATTCTGCCTCACGAAACGATGATTGTTCAATACTCATTTAACACCTTCAAAGGTGGCCATTATGATGTCACTATTTTTATATATGATATATAATATGTATATGTTATATTTATGCTTCTGTATTTTTCATTTTTGCCTTACCTTTATGGCTTCCATTATGGGTATACGCGATATCTTCATTTAAGGAAGTGCGGACTACCGCCCCCTCAAAGTGATTTGATTCGTTAAATACCATATGTGGGATGTATAAAGGATGGAAATATGATATTATATATGATATTATACTGGAATTATAATATACCTTTATATAATTATTATTCCATTCTATAAAATACGAAATAGAAATGAAAGTAGCGTTCATGCGTACGCATGGCTTACCGTCTCCATGAACGGTGCATTTCATTTATTACCTCTAAATGATTATGTAATGTTATAAATGCATGAATGTACTGGATATATATGAAATATATGATATCTACATAATGAATAAAATTCTGGATATAATAAACATTTGGCCACACGAACAACATGTAATTGTAAGAAGACCACTTTCGACTTAAGAACCAAATATCGGCAAAACAAATATTATTAACTTAAATGATTACATAATGTTTGTGACATGGTAACAAGTGGTATAAAAGTAATAATGAAATTAAAAAAGGGTTCTTAAGGAATTAGAAATTAACTCAAGTTTATTATTCAGGAGATTAAAGAACGATCGAGTCAAGTCGGACCCGAGGTAAGGGATCCTACACCTCTCTTTCTTTTTAAGTACACTCTTTTATGTCATTCCTTTTAAGCTCATATTTCTTATGATTGGGATGTTCTTTTATATTAATCCTACTGTACTTATTATTTTCATATGATGAGAGACCCTATTTCCTCTCATCAATCCATTTTGGAAGTTTTTAGTGGCGCCGTTAGGCTGCGGAATTTTCGTAAGGGATTTTTCATCTCACTTTTATTCCCGTGAGATTTATGCTACATTTTCCACAAATTCCATTGAGTGGTGTATGTACTGCCCATTATTCTACTATTTGTGTAATATAATTTCGTTTATGAGTATTTACATCAATGATCTATTGTCCTTCTTTCATGGGGTGTATGTTTTGAAAGATACCCAAGTCGGTAAGGGAACCTTTCGCCCTCCTCTTTTTTAAAAGACTTCTTTTGTTGGGTCTTTTAATTTACATATTGTTATGTTGGGATATGTTCTCATATATCCTTATTGATGTAAATTTTATGTCCAAGTTATGAGATACACTTTTTATCTCTCATCAACTCATTTTGATGTGATGCCGTTAGGCTGTCAAGGGAACTTTTTAACCCAATTTCGATTTCTTTGGGTTCAATATGTAGTCATTGAATATGTCATCTATTGAATATTTGTGAATGACATTTTATTGTTTTACACTTAATATCCACTTATATTGGGTGTATTTATATTTGTCACACATATTTTTGAGATTTATTTGTCCTTAATTTAAGGATACCTTTTTATAAGGGATTTCATCACATTTGACATTTCTATTGAGGGTTCATTGTTGTTATGCACCAATTCACTCTTATATGGTGTATATACTGTCCTTTGGAGTATTATATCATGAATCCATTTATTCTCATGATACTATAAAGTTCTTGCTAAATGTTATTCCTCAATTGTTGTATTCAAGTGTCTCTAATTTTGGTAAAACCCCTTTAACCAAAATATCGTTTTAAATATTTTAATTATTTGTTCTTGTTAATATCCATGTTTTCAAAATGGTTTTAAGGATTTATTTATATGGATATTAATGGTTTAAAATTTTAAGCTTCAAGGTGGTATGGGACACTTTGATTCAAAAATCTATTTATTAAATGTTTTAAATGGTTTTGGAAATGGTTTCTTTTTGTATGGATTCATTATTTCAAAATACTAAAATGTTATATTGTGATTGAAATGTGGAAATGTTTTGTTTCCTTTATGCATGTTTTATGTGATACGTTTATGTTATGGTTCTTGGGCATTGTTATGAAAACGGGTGGTTCCGTGATAAACTAAGGGCGGGTGAGCCCGATATAGCTCTCCAATGCATTGGGTAACGCGATGGAGTGAAACGTTAAGGTTTCTCCGAAGAGATTTTAGGGAATATACTGTGATGGGTATTCCAAAACGTAACCAAGAGGGTTACTCCCTACTTAAGAATGTTATGAATGCCTCAAGTTACCTTTATGTCTTATGTTTTCTATGATTTATTCATGGTTTTATGAGGTATGTTAAAGTGCCTATGTTTTATGGGTAAAGTATGATTTCATTCTTATGTATTTCTGAACTCATGTTTCCTTTCCATATTTTTATAACCCTTACTGAGCTTTTTATGCTCATCCCAAGTTTTTGAAATGTTTTTCACAGGTCAAGGGAAGGGTACATGATGTGATGATAGTGTCAAGGATGTGTCAAGAAAGAATCCGTGTTTTATTTTAAATAGGTTTCTGTTGATGGGAAGAATGAATATTGTCTTTTATGTAACCACTTTGTTTAAATGTGGAATGTAATGCAAGTTTCATGATCTAATTCTCTAAAACTCTAAACCTGAAAAGATCCTCAATGTGTAATCTTGTAATAACTCAAGATTAAGTAAGGTTTAAGGCTGGGGCCTTATAGTTGGTATCAAAGGTCGATTTAGATAACTTTAGAGGTTAGGGTACTCTTTAATCATAAGTGACATTACCATAATGGTTAGGATTTCAGAAAGAGTCCTAGTTTTAGATAAAGTGAATGAGTAAGTGTATCATAGTGTTTATCTTCCTCATTAGTACATGATGGTTTTGTTGATATACTCACACTGACCTTTTTTGGTTTTAGTAAATGGCTGGATCTAGCAGGCACCAAAGTAACAGTGGATGTGAAGGAAACTGTGACAGTTTTTTGAGCAAAAAACTGAATGATATGGGAGCTGTAATGAGAACTCTTCTGATTATCCTCAACCAACTATCTGGAGTCATTATTGACCACCTAAACCTTGGAGTTTTCTCTAAGGCATCATATATGCAAGAAACAAATCCCTACGGAAGTACAGGTAATAATCATAAAGGTATGTGTGCTCAAAAACCTATGTGTCAAAGATGTGGAAAGAAACACCTAGGAAAATGTTTCAAAGGGACAGAAATATGCTATAGATATGGAAATGAAGGTTATAAAGCAAGAACTTGCCATGGAAAAAGGAAGCATCCAGTTGACTCGAGGAAAGGGAAAGAAGTTCTTTCTGAGGGATCAATTGAATGTTTTAAATGTGGTGTGCATGGTCATTATGCAAACACATGTTCTATGAAGAAGTTTCGTGAATGGGGTCACCAAGAGCGTACAAATGTTCATTTACCAATACCTAATGCCATTCCAATTGAGGATGAAGAAACTGACAATGACCAATCAAAGGTATGTACTATTTCATGACTATTGTTTTCTTATTTTGGAATCTTAGGATATGATTCATGATTTTGTTTGTAGGAAAGAGGTATTTCGGAATAGGTTGGAAAGTAATGGATAATGGATCATGAAGAATGTTGAATGAGTAAGATGTCAACATATAAGGGCTTCAAGAGTTATAGTGAAATTCTTAAGATTATCAAGTCTCTTTTGATGATGGGGTTACATTAGAAGACTTTTTATATTATGTGTAACCCTGATGTTTAATATAAGCAAATTTTATCCAAGGAATAGTTATCTTTTCTTTTGTGGACATAGTTATAAAGAACCATTTGGGTTTATATGATCCTTACTTTTGAGGAAATTATGGGTTACTAAATGTTATGATTGAAGTGGAAGGCATGAGATAAAATTGAGGTTAAAATATTTAGTGAATATTTCTGAAGATTTTATCTAGTTTTGGGGAATGTTTTGAGAATTATATAGTTTTGAAAAAAGGACAACACGCAGACCGTGTGACAACCCGTCGCGTCGGACAAAGCTGCGAGAATCGAACCCACAACCAAAGTGCGACTGGTATTTATCGCCTACCACTGGACTACGTGAAGTCCCTGATTAGTTTGACTGATTCATTCTAGTTATATGATTTTATTAATTAAGAGTAAGTTGATTTTGGGTTACTTATAAAAATGATTAACCTATCATGGAGGATATGTGATTAGGTTAATTACTTTTCAATACGAGACTTTAGGAGCAACTAATGTTGTTTGGAGATAAATGTTACGATTTAACTTGGAAGACAATGTGACTAAATCCTTCAAATATTTGGGTTTCAATCTTATATTGGATTACTTTGAAGAATTTTATGGACAAATTGTTTATCGGATGGTCCTCGTTGAACTTTGGGTTTTGTTGGACAAATTTTGGAGATTAAGAATAGATTTTCTTTTTATAAGGGGTTATCCTTTTCTGGATTATCTGATCTTGTACTAACCTTTTTGGTTTTGGTTCTGGTTTAAGCCTAAAGACATAGGATGTACATAGTTCTCTTTTGTGGATTAGGTGATCCTCTAGAAGTTGATTATAGTACTCTTAATGTGAACAAGTCTTCCTAAATACTCGTCTTTTGGAGAAAATATGAGTTTGTGTAAGGAATATAATAAAAGTTGAAAGTCAATATGATAAGTGATTATATTTCCTTATGAATAAATTCCTCAATAAAAAGTAACATAAAACAAAAATGTTGTATATTAACTTTTCCTACTGGGGAATCGAATACCGTTTAACCCATCACAAGTTTGTGATTTTCTCATTGTTAACTTTCTCCTAAACATGTTTTCTATCACTCTCCATAAGAACATGACCCTATGTTTTCTCCTCCATGTCCATATTTTCATACTTGGAATCCTAGTATGGGTTAACTCGGGTGACCTTTGTACTTATCTTTCTTTATTTTAAAGTGTTTGTTTTACCGACTTTTGTTCCGATGTGGGACTTTCAAGGATGTTTCCAAGCGCAATTTTAAAATTGCGAGGACGCAATTCCCAAAAGGGGGGAAGGATGTAACATCCCAGGTAAATAAAGAATATGACATTCCATATTTATCCATATTTGTGAATAAAATATTTAAATGACTCTAAAGGGGACGCTATGCTCGATGGCGTACCCAACACGCAACAACGAGTTTCTTGGGAATTTTACGTTGCACTCTAATAATAAAATAATATTATTTTAAATGGTAGTTAACATGTAGCCGTTGTAATGGCGGGAATGGATAGAAATAACTGAAATATGATTATATATGTTTTTAAATGTTTTTACAATTATCCAATAAATGATAGAGGCTTAAAATACGGAAAGAATTCAATTTTAGGCATATATGCCCTAGTTTTCACTAAAGGTTCACTTATCGCCTTTTGATGGCGAACTGTCATTAAATATAGTTTTGATCACTCTTATACATTCTTTTGGACCAAATAAAACTCTTATTAAGAATCGGGACATCAAATTTTACTTTGTGTAAATTTTTGGTATTTTTCTGATAAAGTTCTTTTTTTAATGAATAGTGTAAAATGTTGTATTTTAATTCAAAACCTCTTTTAAATATAATTTATTTATATGATTAGATTATATTTTTAATTGGTTTTAAAGTGAAATTAGAAAATATTTTTACCATTAAAACCAATAGTGGTCGTTGGAATCAATTTCAATTTGAAATCGGACTTAAACTAGTGTCAATCTTTTGATACTTATTGTTTTATAAAAACACGCTATTTGCTCTGACAGCGGGAATTAATTATTAAATTAATTAATGTGACTAATATGTTTTGAATTTTGTAAAACGGACTTCATTTTTGAATTCGTAATATCAAATATTGCTTAGGGTGAATTTTTGGTAATTTTCTGAAAAACTTCAATTTTTGATGAATAGTGAAACCACTAAGTGGTACTTATAAAGACTGATTTTCCGTTTAAATGAAATTTTTCCATCATTGTGTTTTTAATTTCAAAAATCCGACATACATGGTTGTAATTAAGAAGTAAAATGTGGTTCAATGGGATAAAAATAATTTTTTGGTGAATATTAACTTATTAAGTTTTTAATCGCGATTAGTGGTAATTAGTATAGTTTAAGGTATAAATAATGCTTTAATAATATGAAATGACCCTGACACATGTCCCAACCTTATTGGTTGTGTCATGGCCGACCATGACAAGCCATAGGCCAACTTGGGGACCCCATGGAGCCACTTTAGTTGGAAAATGACTTTAATATATTTTTATTTAATGTTAAAGTGAAAATGACACAAACATAATATGTTTTACGAAAACAATTTTTAAGTGGGGTTATACAAGTCCAAATTTTGATTATAAATAGTCATTGGAAAGATAAAAAGATTTCCTATATCATAGTATTTTTTTAATAATTTTGAGACATTAAAGAAATTTAATTATTTATGACATAGTAATGATGCAGCGATGACATCATTATTTGACGATTTAATTAAAATGGAAAGATAATGGAAAATCTACAACCTACACATGTCCAAAACCAATTGTATGAGTGGATTTCGAAGCCTTATCACCTTATCCACGAATTCTATCAATGTGGGACCTTTTGAAACCGAAACACATTTTAAATAATGTAATATTTCTTTACTTTCCAAAAGTGCCCCTCCTCTCCTCTTATAAAAGGCCCCCACCTCTACCTCATTCCATACACTTCTCAAGCCTTTGGCTCGGCCAACCCCTGCCCATTTGCTCTCTCCACATCCCTATACTCATCCTAGAGGACTCACTTTGGGAATAATCCTTTCAAAAGAAGCCTTTAGGCTTAAATCAAAAGGAGTTACACTTTTAAAGGTAATTCATTCTCTCATGTTCATTTGTTTTATTTTGCTTCTCCAACCCCCTAAACTATTTTTATTTACTTCTTTTGTAACAACACCAGTATCTTCAATATACTAGGATGTTGTTATAATATTTATTTGAGCTACACTCTCACACAACTGCATCAAATGGTTAAAGAACATACGGTTTCCGTGGATGGTGAAATTCTGCCTCACGAAACGATGATTGTTCAATACTCATTTAACACCTTCAAAGGTGGCCATTATGATGTCACTATTTTTATATATGATATATAATATGTATATGTTATATTTATGCTTCTGTATTTTTCATTTTTGTCTTACCTTTATGGCTTCCATTATGGGTATACGCGATATCTTCATTTAAGGAAGTGCGGACTACCGCCCCCTCAAAGTGATTTGATTCGTTAAATACCATATGTGGGATGTATAAAGGATGGAAATATGATATTATATATGATATTATACTGGAATTATAATATACCTTTATATAATTATTATTCCATTCTATAAAATACGAAATAGAAATGAAAGTAGCGTTCATGCGTACGCATGGCTTACCGTCTCCATGAACGGTGCATTTCATTTCTTACCTCTAAATGATTATGTAATGTTATAAATGCATGAATGTACTGGATATATATGAAATATATGATATCTACATAATGAATAAAATTCTGGATATAATAAACATTTGGCCACACGAACAACATGTAATTGTAAGAAGACCACTTTCGACTTAAGAACCAAATATCGGCAAAACAAATATTATTAACTTAAATGATTACATAATGTTTGTGACATGGTAACAAGTGGTATAAAAGTAATAATGAAATTAAAAAAGGGTTCTTAAGGAATTAGAAATTAACTCATGTTTATTATTCAGGAGATTAAAGAACGATCGAGTCAAGTCGGACCCGAGGTAAGGGATCCTACACCTCTCTTTCTTTTTAAGTACACTCTTTTATGTCATTCCTTTTAAGCTCATATTTCTTATGATTGGGATGTTCTTTTATATTAATCCTACTGTACTTATTATTTTCATATGATTAGAGACCCTATTTCCTCTCATCAATCCATTTTGGAAGTTTTTAGTGGCGCCGTTAGGCTGCGGAATTTTCGTAAGGGATTTTTCATCTCACTTTTATTCCCGTGAGATTTATGCTACATTTTCCACAAATTCCATTGAGTGGTGTATGTACTGCCCATTATTCTACTATTTGTGTAATATAATTTCGTTTATGAGTATTTACATCAATGATCTATTGTCCTTCTTTCATGGGGTGTATGTTTTGAAAGATACCCAAGTCGGTAAGGGAACCTTTCGCCCTCCTCTTTTTTAAAAGACTTCTTTTGTTGGGTCTTTTAATTTACATATTGTTATGTTGGGATATGTTCTCATATATCCTTATTGATGTAAATTTTATGTCCAAGTTATGAGATACACTTTTTATCTCTCATCAACTCATTTTGATGTGATGCCGTTAGGCTGTCAAGGGAACTTTTTAACCCAATTTCGATTTCTTTGGGTTCAATATGTAGTCATTGAATATGTCATCTATTGAATATTTGTGAATGACATTTTATTGTTTTACACTTAATATCCACTTATATTGGGTGTATTTATATTTGTCACACATATTTTTGAGATTTATTTGTCCTTAATTTAAGGATACCTTCTTTATAAGGGATTTCATCACATTTGACATTTCTATTGAGGGTTCATTGTTGTTATGCACCAATTCACTCTTATATGGTGTATATACTGTCCTTTGGAGTATTATATCATGAATCCATTTATTCTCATGATACTATAAAGTTCTTGCTAAATGTTATTCCTCAATTGTTGTATTCAAGTGTCTCTAATTTTGGTAAAACCCCTTTAACCAAAATATCGTTTTAAATATTTTAATTATTTGTTCTTGTTAATATCCATGTTTTCAAAATGGTTTTAAGGATTTATTTATATGGATATTAATGGTTTAAAATTTTAAGCTTCAAGGTGGTATGGGACACTTTGATTCAAAAATCTATTTATTAAATGTTTTAAATGGTTTTGGAAATGGTTTCTTTTTGTATGGATTCATTATTTCAAAATACTAAAATGTTATATTGTGATTGAAATGTGGAAATGTTTTGTTTCCTTTATGCATGTTTTATGTGATACGTTTATGTTATGGTTCTTGGGCATTGTTATGAAAACGGGTGGTTCCGTGATAAACTAAGGGCGGGTGAGCCCGATATAGCTCTCTAATGCATTGGGTAACGCGATGGAGTGAAACGTTAAGGTTTCTCCGAAGAGATTTTAGGGAATATACTGTGATGGGTATTCCAAAACGTAACCAAGAGGGTTACTCCCTACTTAAGAATGTTATGAATGCCTCAAGTTACCTTTATGTCTTATGTTTTCTATGATTTATTCATGGTTTTATGAGGTATGTTAAAGTGCCTATGTTTTATGGGTAAAGTATGATTTCATTCTTATGTATTTCTGAACTCATGTTTCCTTTCCATATTTTTATAACCCTTACTGAGCTTTTTATGCTCATCCCAAGTTTTTGAAATGTTTTTCACAGGTCAAGGGAAGGGTACATGATGTGATGATAGTGTCAAGGATGTGTCAAGAAAGAATCCGTGTTTTATTTTAAATAGGTTTCTGTTGATGGGAAGAATGAATATTGTCTTTTATGTAACCACTTTGTTTAAATGTGGAATGTAATGCAAGTTTCATGATCTAATTCTCTAAAACTCTAAACCTGAAAAGATCCTCAATGTGTAATCTTGTAATAACTCAAGATTAAGTAAGGTTTAAGGCTGGGGCCTTATAGTTGGTATCAAAGGTCGATTTAGATAACTTTAGAGGTTAGGGTACTCTTTAAGCATAAGTGACATTACCATAATGGTTAGGATTTCAGAAAGAGTCCTAGTTTTAGATAAAGTGAATGAGTAAGTGTATCATAGTGTTTATCTTCCTCATTAGTACATGATGGTTTTGTTGATATACTCACACTGACCTTTTTTGGTTTTAGTAAATGGCTGGATCTAGCAGGCACCAAAGTAACAGTGGATGTGAAGGAAACTGTGACAGTTTTTTGAGCAAAAAACTGAATGATATGGGAGCTGTAATGAGAACTCTTCTGATTATCCTCAACCAACTATCTGGAGTCATGATTGACCACCTAAACCTTGGAGTTTTCTCTAAGGCATCATATATGCAAGAAAAAAATCCCTACGGAAGTACAGGTAATAATCATAAAGGTATGTGTGCTCAAAAACCTATGTGTCAAAGATGTGGAAAGAAACACCTAGGAAAATGTTTCAAAGGGACAGAAATATGCTATAGATATGGAAATGAAGGTTATAAAGCAAGAACTTGCCATGGAAAAAGGAAGCATCCAGTTGACTCGAGGAAAGGGAAAGAAGTTCTTTCTGAGGGATCAATTGAATGTTTTAAATGTGGTGTGCATGGTCATTATGCAAACACATGTTCTATGAAGAAGTTTCGTGAATGGGGTCACCAAGAGCGTACAAATGTTCGTTTACCAATACCTAATGCCATTCCAATTGAGGATGAAGAAACTGACAATGACCAATCAAAGGTATGTACTATTTCATGACTATTGTTTTCTTATTTTGGAATCTTAGGATATGATTCATGATTTTGTTTGTAGGAAAGAGGTATTTCGGAATAGGTTGGAAAGTAATGGATAATGGATCATGAAGAATGTTGAATGAGTAAGATGTCAACATATAAGGGCTTCAAGAGTTTTAGTGAAATTCTTAAGATTATCAAGTCTCTTTTGATGATGGGGTTACATTAGAAGACTTTTTATATTATGTGTAACCCTGATGTTTAATATAAGCAAATTTTATCCAAGGAATAGTTATCTTTTCTTTTGTGGACATAGTTATAAAGAACCATTTGGGTTTATATGATCCTTACTTTTGAGGAAATTATGGGTTACTAAATGTTATGATTGAAGTGGAAGGCATGAGATAAAATTGAGGTTAAAATATTTAGTGAATATTTCTGAAGATTTTATCTAGTTTTGGGGAATGTTTTGAGAATTATATAGTTTTGAAAAAAGGACAACACGCAGACCGTGTGACAACCCGTCGCGTCGGACAAAGCTGCGAGAATCGAACCCACAACCAAAGTGCGACTGGTATTTATCGCCTACCACTGGACTACGTGAAGTCCCTGATTAGTTTGACTGATTCATTCTAGTTATATGATTTTATTAATTAAGAGTAAGTTGATTTTGGGTTACTTATAAAAATGATTAACCTATCATGGATGATATGTGATTAGGTTAATTACTTTTCAATACGAGACTTTAGGAGCAACTAATGTTGTTTGGAGATAAATGTTACGATTTAACTTGGAAGACAATGTGACTAAATCCTTCAAATATTTGGGTTTCAATCTTATATTGGATTACTTTGAAGAATTTTATGGACAAATTGTTTATCGGATGGTCCTCGTTGAACTTTGGGTTTTGTTGGACAAATTTTGGAGATTAAGAATAGATTTTCTTTTTATAAGGGGTTATCCTTTTCTGGATTATCTGATCTTGTACTAACCTTTTTGGTTTTGGTTCTGGTTTAAGCCTAAAGACATAGGATGTACATAGTTCTCTTTTGTGGATTAGGTGATCCTCTAGAAGTTGATTATAGTACTCTTAATGTGAACAAGTCTTCCTAAATACTCGTCTTTTGGAGAAAATATGAGTTTGTGTAAGGAATATAATAAAAGTTGAAAGTCAATATGATAAGTAATTATATTTCCTTATGAATAAATTCCTCAATAAAAAGTAACATAAAACAAAAATGTTGTATATTAACTTTTCCTACTGGGGAATCGAATACTGTTTAACCCATCACAAGTTTGTGATTTTCTCATTGTTAACTTTCTCCTAAACATGTTTTCTATCACTCTCCATAAGAACATGACCCTATGTTTTCTCCTCCATGTCCATATTTTCATACTTGGAATCCTAGTATGGGTTAACTCGGGTGACCTTTGTACTTATCTTTCTTTATTTTAAAGTGTTTGTTTTACCGACTTTTGTTCCGATGTGGGACTTTCAAGGATGTTTCCAAGCACAATTTTAAAATTGCGAGGACGCAATTCCCAAAAGGGGGGAAGGATGTAACATCCCAGGTAAATAAAGAATATGACATTCCATATTTATCCATATTTGTGAATAAAATATTTAAATGACTCTAAAGGGGACGCTATGCTCGATGGCGTACCCAACACGCAACAACGAGTTTCTTGGGAATTTTACGTTGCACTCTAATAATAAAATAATATTATTTTAAATGGTAGTTAACATGTAGCCGTTGTAATGGCGGGAATGGATAGAAATAACTGAAATATGATTATATATGTTTTTAAATGTTTTTACAATTATCCAATAAATGATAGAGGCTTAAAATACGGAAAGAATTCAATTTTAGGCATATATGCCCTAGTTTTCACTAAAGGTTCACTTATCGCCTTTTGATGGCGAACTGTCATTAAATATAGTTTTGATCACTCTTATACATTCTTTTGGACCAAATAAAACTCTTATTAAGAATCGGGACATCAAATTTTACTTTGTGTAAATTTTTGGTATTTTTCTGATAAAGTTCTTTTTTTAATGAATAGTGTAAAATGTTGTATTTTAATTCAAAACCTCTTTTAAATATAATTTATTTATATGATTAGATTATATTTTTAATTGGTTTTAAAGTGAAATTAGAAAATATTTTTACCATTAAAACCAATAGTGGTCGTTGGAATCAATTTCAATTTGAAATCGGACTTAAACTAGTGTCAATCTTTTGATACTTATTGTTTTATAAAAACACGCTATTTGCTCTGACAGCGGGAATTAATTATTAAATTAATTAATGTGACTAATATGTTTTGAATTTTGTAAAACGGACTTCATTTTTGAATTCGTAATATCAAATATTGCTTAGGGTGAATTTTTGGTAATTTTCTGAAAAACTTCAATTTTTGATGAATAGTGAAACAACTAAGTGGTACTTATAAAGACTGATTTTCCGTTTAAATGAAATTTTTCCATCATTGTGTTTTTAATTTCAAAAATCCTACATAAATGGTTGTCATTAAGAAGTAAAATGTGGTTCAATGGGATAAAAATAATTTTTTGGTGAATAGTAACTTATTAAGTTTTTAATCGCGATTAGTGGTAATTAGTATAGTTTAAGGTATAAATAATGCTTTAATAATATGAAATGACCTAGACACATGTCCCAACCTTATTGGTTGTGTCATGGCCGACCATGACAAGCCATGGGCCAACTTGGGGACCCCATGGAGCCACTTTAGTTGGAAAATGACTTTAATATATTTTTATTTAATGTTAAAGTGAAAATGACACAAACATAATATGTTTTACGAAAACAATTTGTAAGTGGGGTTATACAAGTCCAAATTTTGATTATAAATAGTCATTGGAAAGATAAAAAGATTTCCTATATCATAGTATTTTTTTAATAATTTTTAGACATTAAATAAATTTAATTATTTATGACATAGTAATGATGCAGCGATGACATCATTATTTGACGATTTAATTAAAATGGAAAGATAATGGAAAATCTACAACCTACACATGTCCAAAACCAATTGTATGAGTGGATTTCGAAGCCTTATCACCTTATCCACGAATTCTATCAATGTGGGACCTTTTGAAACCGAAACACATTTTCAAATAATGTAATATTTCTTTACTTTCCAAAAGTGCCCCTCCTCTCCTCTTATAAAAGGCCCCCACCTCTACCTCATTCCATACACTTTTCAAGCCTTTGGCTCGGCCAACCCCTGCCCATTTGCTCTCTCCACATCCCTCTCCTCATCCTAGAGGACTCCCTTTGGGCAGAATCCTTTCAAAGGAAGCCTTTAGGCTTAAATCAAAAGGAGTTACACTTTTAAAGGTAATTCATTCTCTCATGTTCATTTGTTTTATTTTGCTTCTCCAACCCCCTAAACTCTTTTTATTTACTTCTTTTGTAACAACACCAGTATCTACAATATACTAGGATGTTGTTATAATATTTATTTGAGCTAAACTCTCACACAACTGCATCAAATGGTTAAAGAACATACGGTTTCCGTGGATGGCGAAATTCTGCCTCACGAAACGATGATTGTTCAATACTCATTTAACACCTTCAAAGGTGGCCATTATGATGTCACTATTTTTATATATGATATATAATATGTATATGTTATATTTATGCTTCTGTATTTTTCATTTTTGTCTTACCTTTATGGCTTCCATTATGGGTATACGCGATATCTTCATTTAAGGAAGTGCGGACTACCGCCCCCTCAAAGTGATTTGATTCGTTAAATACCATATGTGGGATGTATAAAGGATGGAAATATGATATTATATATGATATTATACTGGAATTATAATATTCCTTTATATCATTATTATTCCATTCTATAAAATACGAAATAGAAATGAAAGTAGCGTTCATGCGTACGTACGGCTTACCGTCTCCATGAACGGTGCATTTCATTTCTTACCTCTAAATGATTATGTAATGTTATAAATGCATGAATGTACTGGATATATATGAAATATATGATATCTACATAATAATTACAATTCTGGATATAATAAACATTTGGCCACACGAACAACATGTAATTGTAAGAAGACCACTTTCGACTTAAGAACCAAATATCGGCAAAACAAATATTATTAACTTAAATGATTACATAATGTTTGTGACATGGTAACAAGTGGTATAAAAGTAATAATGAACTTAAAAAAGGGTTCTTAAGGAATTAGAAATTAACTCAAGTTTATTATTCAGGAGATTAAAGAACGATCGAGTCAAGTCGGACTCGAGGTAAGGGATCCTACACCTCCCTTTCTTTTTAAGTACACTCTTTCATGTCATTCCTTTTAAGCTCATATTTCTTATGATTGGGATGTTATTTTATATTAATAATACTGTACTTATTATTTTCATATGATGAGAGACCCTATTTCCTCTCATCAATCCATTTTGGAAGTTTTGAGTGGCGCCGTTAGGCTGCCGAATTTTCGTAAGAGATTTTTCATCTCACTTTTATTCTCGTGAGATTTATGCTACATTTTCCACAAATTCCATTGAGTGGTGTATGTACTGCCCATTATTCTACTATTTGAGTAATATACTTTCGTTTATGAGTATTTACATCAATGATCTATTGTCCTTCTTTCATGGGGTGTATGTTTTGAAAGATACCCAAGTCGGTAAGGGAACCTTTCGCCCTCCTCTTTTTTAAAAGACTTCTTTTGTTGGGTATTTTAATTTACATATTGTTATGTTGGGATATGTTCTCATATATCCTTATTGATGTAAATTTTATGTCCAAGTTATGAGATACACTTTTTATCTCTCATCAACTCATTTTGATGTGATGCCGTTAGGCTGTCAAGGGAACTTTTTAACCCAATTTCGATTTCTTTGGGTTCAACATGTAGTCATTGAATATGTCATCTATTGAATATGTGTGAATGACATTTTATTGTTTTACACTTAATATCCACTTATATTGGGTGTATTTATATTTGTCACACATATTTTTGAGATTTATTTGTCCTTAATTTAAGGATACCTTCTTTATAAGGGATTTCATCACATTTGACATTTCTATTGAGGGTTCATTGTTGTTATGCACCAATTCACTCTTATATGGTGTATATACTGTCCTTTGGAGTATTATATCATGAATCCATTTATTCTCATGATACTATAAAGTTCTTGCTAAATGTTATTCCTCAATTGTTGTATTCAAGTGTCTCTAATTTTGGTAAAACCCCTTTAACCAAAATATCGTTTTAAATATTTTAATTATTTGTTCTTGTTAATATCCATGTTTTCAAAACGGTTTTAAGGATTTATTTATATGGATATTAATGGTTTAAAATTTTAAGCTTCAAGGTGGTATGGGACACTTTGATTCAAAAATCTATTTATTAAATGTTTTAAATGGTTTTGGAAATGGTTTCTTTTTGTATGGATTCATTATTTCAAAATACTAAAATGTTATATTGTGATTGAAATGTGGAAATGTTTTGTTTCCTTTATGCATGTTTTATGTGATACGTTTATGTTATGGTTCTTGGGCATTGTTATGAAAACGGGTGGTTCCGTGATAAACTAAGGGCGGGTGAGCCCGATATAGCTCTCCAATGCATTGGGTAACGCGAAGGAGTGAAACGTTAAGGTTTCTCCGAAGAGATTTTAGGGAATATATTGTGATGGGTATTCCAAAACGTAACCAAGAGGGTTACTCCCTACATAAGAATGTTATGAATGCCTCAAGTTACCTTTATGTCTTATGTTTTCTATGATTTATTCATGGTTTTATGAGGTATGTTAAAGTGCCTATGTTTTATGGGTAAAGTATGATTTCATTCTTATGTATTTCTGAAATCATGTTTCCTTTCCATATTTTTATAACCCTTACTGAGCTTTTTATTCTCATCCCAAGTTTTTGAAATGTTTTTCACAGGTCAAGGGAAGGGTACATGATGTGATGATAGTGTCAAGGATGTGTCAAGAAAGAATCTGTGTTTTATTTTAAATAGGTTTCTGTTGATGGGAAGAATGAATATTGTCTTTTATGTAACCACTTTGTTTAAATGTGGAATGTAATGCAAGATTCATGATCTAATTCTCTAAAACTCTAAACCTGAAAAGATCCTCAATGTGTAATCTTGTAATAACTCAAGATTAAGTAAGGTTTAAGGCTGGGGCCTTATATAAAGTTTCAATTAAACGAAAAATCGGTTTCTTTAACTACCACTTAGTGGTTTCACAATTCTTCAAAAATTGATGTTTTTCAGAAAAATACCAAATATTTTCCCTAAGATATATTTGATATTATGAATTCATAATTGATTTGTATTTTAAAAAATTCATAACATATATGTTTAATTAATTAATTTAAAAATAAATTTCCACTGTCAAAACAAAAAGAATGTTTTTATGAAACAATATGTATCAAAAGATTGACAATAGTTTAAGTCCAATTCTAAAGTGAAATTAATTCAAATAACCAAAATTAGATTAAATGGTAAAAATATATTCTAATTGTACTTTAAAACAGATTAGAAATATAATATAAACATATAAATAAATTAGATTAAAAAGTGGTTTTGAATTAAAATAGAACATTTTTCACTATTCATTAAAAATGAACTTTATCGGAAAAATACCAAAAAATTACACAAAGTAAATTTTGATGTCCCTATTCTACAGAGGAGTTTTATTTGGTCCAGTATAATGTATAAGATTGACCAAAAATATATTTTAAGAGGTTTTGTCATCAAAAGGCGATAGTTCGACCTTTTAGTGAATATTAGAGTATCTATGCCAAAAATTGATTGCTTTTCTTATTTTAAGCCTTTAGAATTGGTTAGATAAATGAAAAAACATTTAAAAAAACATATATAATCATATTTTAGTTATTTGTATTCATTCCCGCCAACACAATGGCTGCGTGTTAACTACCATTTAAAAAAATATTATTATATTACTAGTGTGCAACGTAAGATTTCAAAGAAACCAGTTTTTGCGTATCGGGAACGCTATCAAACATAGCAACCCCTTTAAAGTAAAATTAATATTTAATTCAAAAATATTAATAAATATGAAATTGTATTATTCTTTATTTACCTGGGATGTTACAGATTATGTGGGTTTTAATACAAAAAAGTTGGTGTCATCGTTTATATGAGATATATTGTGAAATATATACTAATCCAAATTTTCTGATGTATATATTATGTAATAAGGATTTGATCATGTGGTAAATAATTTGGATATAACTGATTAATGATATGAAAAAATGATTAATATTTTTCCAATAAATGAAATCTATGTATCAGGGACATTAAGTCGGAATGGATATTTCAAATTAACACATATTAATTTTGAGAATCACCATTTTATTATTAAATTGATAAAATTTTCCATAAAAAATTATTCATGCAGGATCTTCCTGGATATTTTTTTTTGGATTCCGCTTATTCATTTCTTCTAACATATTTTAAAAATATTAGAATGAGGATCATATTTAACATGAAGGATGAATTTTTTATGAAGGGTATATTTCGAGAGTTTTTTCTAATGCTGTTGAAATTATTGTGTTTGTAAAGAGAAAATGTGTTTACTTTAATTCTTAGTTTGTTGTTAAATTTATGAATGAATATGAGAATTCATCATTTTTTACCATTGAATCAGTAATATTTTCAGATAAATTATGTAGTATTTTATATTTTATAGAATAAAAGAGATATTTCTATCTATACAACATAATGGTTGATATAAATTTTTTTATTTCATAATAATAATTACTTATAGTGATGATTTTATCATTTTATAGATCTAGGGAATAAATTGGAAATATTTCTATGGTTTTCATTATCTAATATTCAATTAAATCTCATGGAAAAAAATTATAATGTATATTATTGATAAACATAATAAATCTAAAAATTTATGTCACATTTGAGAAATTAAATATCTATATCATAATTATAAAATATACTATATCGATATGGACATATTATAGAGATCTCCTCTCTCAATTGTTTCTTACTAGTATATGATGTTCACTTCCATTTTTTGGTCAGCTTCGTCAAATTCATTTTGTATAGAATTAAATTTTCATACACCATTTAAAAATCAATAATGGGTAATATATTAATGACTGATTTGGACAGTGGATGATATGCTTCATGATTTTCAATGGATTTTAATAGAAAATAAGATCTACAATTTTCCTTAGTTTAATTTAATTTTTTAATAGTTTACATTCTTTTATATAGATGGAAAATTTTAGGATATGTATAGAATGATGGGTATGAGTGCATAATTTTGTGTTGTGGTAGGTGAAATGTTGTTTTTTTAAATAGGTGGTTGAATAAATGGCTGGCAATGTTCCTATGGTTTAGAAACATATGAGAAATTATAATAGTATGAATAAATGTTATGTGTGTAACCAGAGGAGTTACCTTTCTTTTAATGTAGGTGATCTTGTTTTCAATAACATAAAACATAGAAATTATTTCTGTGAATTATAGAAATGATAATTCTATGTCCATTGTTCATTAAACAATATGAAATAATATATAAATTTGGAATTTATGCGTATGAAATTGAATTGGCTTTATGCTAAAGTCTTGTACATGAAATATTTTCTGTTTTTTCTACAATCAAAATATTTTCGATAAGAATTTCCTATATTGAGATAAAATATAGTTAAATTAGAAGAAATAATATCTTAGGTTGAATATATTGTTCAAATTTATTTCCAAAATCATTATGCGATATTTAAAAAGGTTATTCACTAGGATGAGTTTTTTTGTGAAAAACATATGGTTGAATAAGTAACATTGGAATATTAAAATCCTATTGATAAAATATATCTATCTTGTTAAATTAATGAATAAAATTATGGGGGAATAATTTTAAAAAATAGGATAACAAATCAAACAACATATGAAATTTTATGATAATTAATATCAGTTTTTTTATAATATTCATTAACTTGGTATTATATTGTTTTAATAATTGTACGGATAATAGGTATAGGATTAGTCAAAAGGAATGATCATTGTTTCTATCAAAATTTGGAATTAATATATTATATGGTCTTATATTATATATAGATATCAAAATTATTGAATATAATTTTTAATTAGTGAATATATTTTAATTTTTTATGGTTGTAATTTTCTTAGGATTAATTTCAAAGAAATTTATGAAATATATGATTTAAAAATTAATGGTGAAATTTTTGGGTTTTTATTAAAAATATTATTTTTATTTAATGAATTAGAAAGGTAACATTTTTTAATATGATTTTCATGAAAAATTAATTCATTAATAATATTTATAATCTATTTATTTTCAATTTAATTAAAATTATAATTTAATTTTGCATAAAAAATTATACATAAAGGGAACATTTTACAGGAAATGGTTTTCATCACATACATTAGGTTTAATTATAAATTAAATTCATCTTATTATATGAGCCTAATTTTATAAAATATATTCTATATTGGTAATCATCATTAAAAAAATTAATATGTTTAACATAATTTATAGCCATTTGGAATTGTTAAAATAGTGAACATTTTTTACCATGACATTGTTTAAAATAAGATTATTTGTCATTTAACTAAAGATAAAAGTGTTAAAATGACATCAATCCTTGTATAATTTAAATTTTATTTTCATATTTAGACCCTATGTTATAAAATATATTAAAATGGTATATTTTTATCTACTTTTTATAAAAACACTTCATTATATTTTTATCATTTTGAAATATCAATGTGTATCGTCTCCCACCAGTATAAAGGAACATCCACATCCTTTGTAGTACACTCATAAAGAGACCCTTTTTTGACACCCTACCCATATATCATCCTAACATCCCTCTCAAATAACTGTAATCCAATTTTTTATCCAAAAACAATAATACTAAGGATTAAAATATATTACTAAAGATGTTTATGAATAAGAGTGATAGTTGATCACCGAGATATTCCATTTTAATTATTCATCTACCTCTGTAAAACATTCATAAATCATGATGACATAGTAACAGAACTATAATACGTATATGAGTATATTTTTTCATAGTGTAATAAACTATATCAATCTCTTTAAAACATATAATTCTTAAAATAAACACAAATCATAGGAACAACAAACTACCACCTTACGATTTGATATAATTCATTTCCCATCACCAACTCCCTCCACTGGTTATAATGATATATTTAATTTCTATATATGATATTAGTAAAATATATCATATTATTTAATGATTCTATATCATAGCTTTTATAAAAATTCCATTAATTGAAAAATGATAATTTTGATTATGTGTATGTCTACTCTACCACCTCTATAATGAAATGTGATTCATTTTAAATCACAAAATTATATTGATGGTATATATAATATTATTTAACGATAAAATATATAATTTGTTGTATAATAAATAAATAAATTTAAAATCACTCTTACATTTTTTATATCATCGTATTCAAAAAATGGTTATGTTACCCACACATACATATTACATACCATATCCACGACTTTATCATATTTTAGATTTAATAACCACCACTATTTTTTGACAAAAAAGTAAAATTTCTACATGAACATTATAATTATTTATTAACTACTTTTATAAGAATTATTTAATATTTACATTTATTAATTTTTTCATCTTACCAATTTCATTATTGGACATATGAGTTGAATGGTTTAATAATATCTATCAGGATCATAATTGAGAATGAAATTAAAACCAAAAAGGTAATTTATAAAATAAAATTTATAATCAGATTTAAAATTATAAATAAGAAATAAAATTTAAAAAATAAGTATACAATTCATGTGGCTATATAAAATCAATGATTAGTCCGAATCAATGATTTTGAAACATTAAAATAATACCATGTTTTAAAATTTATGATGATGTATTTTGTATAAGGTATTTCTTCTTGTCCAAATTATTAAAATTATTTTATGGGATTATTTATGGGGATAAAAAATAATTTTAATGGGAATTTATGATTATATTAACATCATATAAATTTAATTCAAAATAAATCATTCAATATATAGTATATGAATGGTTATGACATTCTTTATATGAAGAAAAGGTTTGTTATATCATAAAATTTACTATTTTAATTACTTATACCACCACCACATCAATTTTATTATGAATTTATTTTATTTAAATATTGTATGTTTTCTTTTAAGAAATCAAATTATCGATTTTTTGTGTTTACATATGGGGTTTTAAAAGAATATTTTATTTTGATATCCTAAACGGGTTTAAATATGGTTTAAAAATAATTTAATAAGGATTTTATTATATAAAATTCAATAAATGAATTTTTTTTTTTAGTTTTTTTTAAAAAATAAATATTTTGGTAAACGAGGAAAGTTAAAATATTTATTCATGATATTAAACTTTATAATTATATATTATGGTGAATTATCCCTTTATAGTTTATATAATGAGTTATCATGATACATCATATAAGACGTGTGAGTTTGGTACAACTTATAATACAGGTAGGCCAGATATAGCTCTATTTTCCAATAGGATAAGTTCCTTAAAACAAATTAGAAATGGATTGAGTTGACCCTGAAGGATTCTGTAATGAATTTAAATATAAATCAATTATTTCAATGGAGATTTATGAATATAATATTCTGTGGTTTGTAAATGAGATTCTACTTTATAGCTTTTGGCTTAATGGTTTTTCTTTTATACCAAATTCAGGTTTTCATTATGTGTTATTGATTTATTTCTTACGTTCAATGAATATTATGATAAAGGTATACATAGTATGGTAATTCATGAATTCCAATAGACTAATTTATATTTTCTCTTTATTTATCTTACTAATAATTTTCTAATAATCCATCATTTTTAAATGTTTTTCTCATGGGTAGTTGAATAGTACGAACTAATAATAAATCATATTGAATTTATTGATTTTGTTTCATGAGTGAGTAATTTTTTCACTTGGAAGAAAAGACAATATGAATGTGTTTCAACTAGTTTTTGTAATAAATTATGTTTTCAGCTATAATTAATTATGTAAATATTTAAAAATATAATCCTAGAAGACTTTTAGGGGAGGAAAAAATAATATAGAAATCTCAAATTTTTCCAATAAGGTAATAAAATGGTATACCTTTTATATGTTTGGGGAGGGCACACATGAAATTAATAAAAATATTTAAATAATAAAATGATATATTTTTATAAAATATTTGACATATTTTTACTACATTGATAGATTTACAATAATAACTATAACATAACCAAAAAATTATTTGGTAATGTTTATATTCAATTTTTACCCATATGACTTTATTTATTCCCAAGTAAATCTATTTACCAATATCAGTGGTAACATTGTTCCACTATTTTTATTATTCAGTAAAACAATATAGTAAACATTAATAAATTATTGAAATTATATTGATAAAAATTGGGTAATTGAATTTAAAATATTCAAATTATAATATTTGAAAATGTTCATCTCAACATTCGGGGGAAATACACAACAAATCCTATTGTAGAAAAAAATTATTTTAATAATAAAAAATAAATTTATTATTATTTCATTCATATTACAAAATCATATATCAATGTTAATAGAATTAATTTAATATAATATAAAAAAATTTCAAAAAAAGGAATATTGATTAATTTAAATATCAAGATAAAACCTCCTAACTCCCATGAAAATAGATTTTTTATAAAACAGTATATATTTTACATTTAAATTAAATAATATTCATTTATAGCCAAATGATAACCAATGAATCTATCTAGTTTGAGTATAAAAAATAATTATATATAATTCATTTTGATCTATTTATGACCAATAATATAATTTCTATTAAACATATATCACATTTAAAAAAATTCATTCAATAGTATATAATGGATATCAAAAACACAATGTTTATTGTAATAAAATATGTCAATTAATATAAATTTATTTCATGAAAATTATATAATAATACATATGTTTTTTGTTGTAAATCGGTAAAAAATTACTAATTTTTTTGTTCAAAATTGTTGGAGTCTTTTATTATATTATCACTTCTCCACACCCTTATTTCTCATAATTTGGAACCAAATTCCTGAATTGTGGAAAAACATTATAAAAAATAGTATTTACAAAAATAAAATAGCATTTCAAATAGAAAGGTGGACCTGGTACACTCAATTTCATACATACCAAACCCCCATATGGATAGCCCAAACTTTTCCAAACACTCTTTTCAGCATTTTTTATCAACCTTAAATTGGTTCGAGTCTTATTAGAAGACCATCTCATTTAGGAATAACTACTCCAAGGGTTTCTCCCATTGTGCTCTATGGTTTTCTCCATGCCACCTCCTTATCGGTCAGGAGTTCACAATCCTTGAGTGCTCCCATCCGGGACATCTATTATCCATTAGCAACATATGCAGCTTGCTTTGGGATGGTGGCTTGAGATCTACAATGGAAGATGGTTTTTTTCATATAATTTAATGATTCGGTCATTTTCTTTCATATGTGGTGTTTTACAATATATTATTTCTTTTATATGGATTTGAGTTACATGTTACCAAGTTGAAAATTATTCAATAGCCAAATAATTTAATTTGGTTATACAACAAACTCATTTTTATTAATATTAAATGATTATGTCTATTGTTAATTATTATATCTATAGATGAATTTACATTTATTTATGTTCATTTACTATTCATATTCATGTTCAACTCATTGATATATTCTCAATTCAATGTTATAATATTTCCAAGGGTTTACATCAAAATATAATTTTTGTGGGATTGATTACACTTAAATTTCAACCATGGAAAAATATTTGATCATTCTCTAGTAAACCATAAAATTTTATTCTCCATATTTTTTTCTTTACCTTTATCAAATAAAATTACCATTTTCCATTATTTGGTAAAAAAATATTGTTTGATTTTGATTTTTATAAAACTATGAATTTATCTTATTATTTTTTCAAATAACCGGTTATCTTTTAATAACCATATTTTAATAATAGTTTTCCAAAATTATTTTGACCTTTACAAAATGATTTATTAAACATATATTTATTCTTTTTTTTCTTTTACCAATGTTTTCAAAGGAATCCTATTATTGCTTCCTGAATAATCTGATTTTTTCCTTTTTATCATGAAAAATGAATATTGTTTTCAACTAATATCTCATGTATGAATTCACACATCATCATTTCCATGAAGTATATGTATCATGATTAAATGGATTCCATTAAATGAAAATGTTTTTAGGACTTCTTTTCAATGAAAAGGTTTTACAAAATTTATACTTAAGATAAATGTATATTTTCCCCGAAATTTTTAAAAAAATACATTTATTATATTTCTATACATCAATGAAAAAAGACCTTTATTTTAATCCTCGTCATATTTTACTTATTGATACTATAAATATTTTTCATATAGATGCTATGCAAACTGTTTAGACAAGGTTTTATTCACATTCAATATAATGATTTTTTTGTCATCTTAAAAATTTTAATTTCCTATGATCAATTGAACCTGTACTTCCCTAAATATCCTTTTCATTTTTCATGGATTAATTTTTTTCCAACACAGTATACTATTTTTCTTATGTTGTTTTTTAATTTTATTTTATTATTTGGGGAAATATTTTAATTTTTAATAATATATTAAATGCTGATATTTTATATTGTATATAATTTATTCAATATGAGGAATTTTTTAGACATTAAATAGAAGGGTTGGGTACCATCAAAGGCAAGCCCTATGGGCTCCGAACTGGTTAAAGAAATCCCCATAATTCATTGGAAGTGTCATGGGGTTTAATCAATTGGTGAAAAACCCTCTGAGATTTTGTCCAAATAAAATTAGACTGAACTGCATTATGGAAGGTCTTGATAGTAATGGTTCAATGTACCTAGGAATCATGGTATCCAAAATTATGTCATTTCCATCATTTAGATATAGTTATTATTAATCCCTGATATTTTTCTTCAATATATATTTAGATTCATTTCATTATCAGTTCAATGTTTAATCGGCATGTATATCATTCATTTTCCCTTCAATATAAATTAGTAAATATTTATTTATTTTAATATAAGGGGTTTGTAGTTATATATTTTTCATTTTATTTATACATTTAGAATAATAATTATATTGAAAGTGTGTTCAGTTATTTAATTTTCCATAATATTTATTCTCAATTATTCATGATTACTTCCACTACAATTTTCCCTAATTGACCATTTGAGATAACACTGAATAGGTTTCCTTTATCATTAATCCAAGAAGTGTACTAAGAAATATATTAAAGGATTTTGTATAAGAGGATAAATTTATTGTTGAATAAAAAACTTATGTAGTAATTCATGTATCCATTAGAATTAAAGTCTCATCTGTGTATTTGGTTTACCATGAATACTAAAATCTTTGGTCCTTTGGGATTTTATTTAATCTAGTAATGCCAAGGAAATGGTCGTTTACATCAGATCTGGTCATTCATGGGCCATGTATCCACACTTACATTCTATTATTATTATAATATTTCCATTACCCACCATAATTAATAAAATTTGGCAGGTGAATGTATCACTCATGCTTACGATGACATAAAATCTTCATATATATATTAAAATGATTTTTAACACAATTATTTTTCGATGAGTAATAGGACATTTTTTTCTTATATATTATAATTTTATAATTATAATACATCTTGATTTATAATATCATATCAACCTGCTTAACATACAATCATTTTGACGTAATGGAATTAAGGAATTCATTTATTATTATTATTATTAATCAACCTTTAATGGGGTTAGGTGGAACCCTTAAAAGGCCCGATGGATTAGAGACAATTAAATGCAAAGTAGGTCTTAGGGGGAATCATCCAGGAGAAATAATGTGGAACTCCTCCTCCCATACATATTTCAAGATATTATCACACCCTTCACAAGGCTAGTTGGCTACTTGTCCTAAGAAAAGCTGCACAAGTCCGGTACTGATGGAATAACTATGCCCTCCCATTTTTTCCAATTCTAGTTATCTCTCCTCTAGTGAATGTGCCTTCCTTAAAACAAAATATGAAGCATTTTATCCTTGTATTCTGACTTCTACATCTGAATTCATATGGCTGGAAGGCCATGGAAGGCCAGAAAGGCTTTCCAGACCCGAGCACCAAACCGGTGGACCAAAGGCCCAGATCGATGCATAGTTTTGGCTGCTAGAGTATCAAATACTCCCAACTTGAGAACCCACTAGAGTGACTTCTATAGCTCATACTACTCTAAATCCACCCATATTTGATCTCAGGTCTCCAGGATGCACCCTTCGAGTCTTCACCAACCAGGTTGAGGCTTATGTTCACATGAAATCATTTGGGAAATGATAGCATCCCCTGTGAATATGTGTGGAATACCACGTCTATCATGCATCATGATTTTTTAATTTATATTTTACCTATATGTAAATAAGGATGTATTTGAAGAATATTTAAAATTATTCTGATGTATTAATTTTTTTATAATTGTGAATTATATTTTACTTTTTTATTGTTCCAATTCTTGATAAAGGAAACCTACATTCATATATACATATGACCTACCATATCTATAAATTGGGTAATTTAATTTCTCTATATACCATATTTGGATTACAATATAAGAATATATAATGAATATATATGAATTTTTTTTCATTTTTTTCATTCATTAAATTATAAAACCGTGATCAAATTAAAAGGACCAAGACTACTACACAAAAACATCAAATAAAATAAATGTTGTTATCAATTTGAATGATGATATCAATAATGAATTATTAAAAAATGGGTATCAGGAGGTTATTAATAAATCATATGTGGTATTATATATATTAATATTTTTCTGAATACATTTTTAATAAATCTAAATTTATTATTTATGATTTTATGAAACATAGAACGTAAATTAGAGATGAGTTAAGGGTTTACTTTGGAATATCATCATTATATATGACTGTTTAACATTAGATCCCATCTAGGGAAATAATTTTATTCCATATAAGTATATTCCTATAGAAATTATAAATAATACTTCTAAAAATATGCAAAAATTCATTAAGAACATTTTATCTATTTTTTTAACATTTTATAAACCGGTTTCAAATGAATCTTCTTATGTTTTTCCGAATTGTGTATTTTAAAAAAAAAATTACAACAGTGTTAAAGGATATTTTTTTAAACATATATCGAATCATTCAAATTTAATACCATTATGACTAATAATTTAATTCAAAATGTCTTATTAATGTTACCATATTTTTTTCCTTAAATTTTTCCCTACACATTTTAAGTGTTTTAATAATAGGGTTTTTCAAAGGGAAAATGTTTTTTACCTCATGTATTTTTCAATTATAATTTAAATGCACCATTACCTATGAAAACATCATTTGATGAATTGTTTTTGATGTGGTTATTATCTTATTATATCATGTACAATATTTATTTTGGAATTTTAATGATATATTTTATGGGGATGTACAATTTTTATAACATTCACAATAGTACTCTTGATGGCTTAGGATTATGTATATTTATTTGTGTAATTTTAGGAATATAAATGTATATTTTTAATTAAATTTTTTATTTTGATTATGATTATCTCCTTGTATATGGTTAATGGAATGGAAATCATATATGAGGGGTGGGGCCTTCTATGAAATCTCGTTGCCTCATAAATTCTTATGAGACCAATTAGTTTTTGAATTGGCTAATTCCATACCCAATTTTTAAAAATACCCTAGCATAAAAAATCGACAATATTTTTATGATATCTTCTATAATGGGTTCCCCTATTGTGAAATCATTTAATTAAAATCCATTTTATTATTTCCCTAGTTATGACACTAATGGATTTGTTTCATGATATTGTTATTATTTTTGTAGAATTATATTTTCAGGATATATTTATATCATATTACTCTATATGATTATATTGTTGACTATATGTGATGTGTTTTCATATATATACCTTTCCATATTGTTTATGAAATATTTATTCTTGTCTTATTGTGATGAAAACATACCATAACTATGATCTAGAGTTCACCCATTTCATATGATTATTTTTTTCAAGGATTTTAGGAAGTGTAATACGATTGATATGAATATATATGGTAATAGGAAAAATATAGTAATTAAAAGAATAATATATTCTTTAATTTTATATATTTTTTATATAATAATGAACTATACGTATTCTATATAACTGATACACTAGGGCCTTCATTTCCATAAGATATACATTCCTTCATAACCCCAAGCCTACCATCAATGGGATAGGGTCTCGAGAAACATGCTGGGAAGGTATAACATAAATAGGAAGATTTTCCTAATATTCCTGAATTCATGAACCAAAACCTCTCCACGCAATAGTGTATAGGATTGATAAAAATATATACAACATATAATGTAAAACCACTAATGAAATAACATATATGGAAGATATCATAATTTGAAATATTAAAACCAATGTGTAGGGGGGGAATACATTTCATACAAGAAATGAAGTACATACCTAACAAAAAACAGAATAAATATTTATTAGAGTGATAATTTTATTATCTATATGAAAAACCATCAAAAAAGGATTATTCACTAATATAACCCTATACTCCATGGTAAGATAAATCAATAGGTTTATCATCTTCATAATACAATACACAGGTGGAAAATTTAATGCATGGTTGTTTATATACATATCCTAAAAGGCAAAAAAATAAATTGATGTGGTGAAATATAATATACAATATAATCAGTCAAAAAAACCGACAAAATAATTAAATGGAACCGAAAATATAACTATATATATTCTCTTAAAGAACCCCATATGAGAGTTAAATGGGATATCTATCCCTCAAATTAGTCTAGGATTACGAGTCTTCATAAAACATAAATGTACTATCATCAATGCTCGTCATCTTGTGTGTCCTTCTAAATATTTCATGATGACTACACACATAACTCAATTACTCTAAAGCACTAGGGGTGTAATATCCAAAAAATTGAAATCATACTCATTTAATTTAGAGGGACTATACCTAATATATGGATAGAGGTCATTCACACTTGTATCTTATTGTAATTCCACATAGTAGTTTAATAAAGGACCCCACCCTTGTTGAACCATATACATTCCACTTACTAGATTGAAAAAGGACCCATTGATTTTTATTTTAGGCAGAAACCAATATTTGGATAGATTGATTACATACACCATGGTTCATTTGGGCGATTCCACTCAAGAATGGAGGGACCACAAAATTTTATGATTGGAGTTTCCACATGGTAGGTAGAGATAGGGGACCCGAACAAAACTTCATTATGGGGTTTCACTTCATGGGTACAAGACCCACTCCATAGTACATCGAGGGGGATAAATTAAACTTAATATATAACAAGAACCTTCATACGATAGCGGTTTACTCTTAGTAGGTAGTGTACCCACTCCATAATTCCATATATCAGGGTGGGGGAACTCAACCAAGTTGCCATAGTATGTGACCCATGCCCTATTGAAACAAGGGGTTTCCAACCCCTGCCTCACCATTTCGATCCTTTGTGATCAGTACCGTTTTCAATTCATCTCCAAGCGAGGCATCACACTCCTAACATTCTGCATCATATCTAAAAATTTACAATTTTTTATAACATCACAATTTTGAATGAAAAAAATCTTTATAAGAAACTCATTGACCAAAATTCAAGTATAAAATAATGAGATATTTAAGGAATAAATCTATTATATAGATCCCTGAAATATTTGGGGTCCACACTGTGTTTGGTGAAACACTTATTTCTAGTTATTCTCTCTTATGGACACATATTCATTGCTATTTCACCGTATACATTATGTAATAGTACACACAAAACTGGTCCAAACTACTCGTGTCATGTTCAAGAGGTACTGAACATGCTTGTGTTCTTAGTGTGGTTCTAATATACATGGTCTTGTATATAGTCATGTTATGGAATATTCCATTTCTATGTACTCTTAGTTTACACAGTTTCTCCTCCCACAAAGGGACCTAACCGTGTATAGCTGGAAGAAGTCATAGAATGATATGGAGGGTCACATGAAATGTGGACCACATTACATGTTGATTTCATTATTTAAAACGAAAACTTATCCCTCTTAGATTTATTTGTCAACACATCATGTTTTCTTCAACTACATTACATATGTTTTAATTTTTCATACAAATTATAGATCTTCATGTGAAAAATAGATCCACGACATCTTCATAGATTTCATCCATTTTACCACTATAAATCTATGTAGGTCTCCTTAGGTCCACATTTCCATGCATTTGGTGGCTGGGATAATAATTTTCATTGTTCATAAAAATCCAACATGACACCTAACATGTGTAGTGTCATTTGCCTCTTGATCACATGTTTTCTCCATATCCCATATCAACCAAGCATCACCAATATCCCAAAATTAATCCAAATCCATCATATAATTTCCAATCTATTAATCATACTTCAATAAGTGATGAATTTTGGGGTCCTTGATCTCTTTTTCATAATGTGGATATTATGAAACGCAACCCCATGTTCTAAAGACGAAGAATGAAATGATTTTTTTGGGGAAAAGTACATGAAAAAGGAAAATTAATCTACTTCCATGTTTTATCCAATGGTGATCATCGATCAGGGATTTATGGTGGTGAAATGATGTTCAATAATGTATTAAATATTAAATTTGAAATAATAGATTGCATGGGTCATACAAAATAATATATATATGGCATAATTAGAGAAAGAAAAAAATCCCTATATAAAATTTTAATCAATGGATAAAAAAATTTATGATCACTACATTGATTTATGTTTCTATATTATATAAATATGAAGTGAAAAAGAAATGGATAGGACTCAATGCCATTTATCCCTCTCGATCAGACTCAATTATACATTGTTCAACATTGGATTTCGATTATCCAATAACAAAATATCTAAACATCTTGTCAAATCCCTCCGTGATTTTTAGATATCAACGGAAAATATCATTATTAGAAATTATAAATATAAAATTTCTTCTTCAATAAAAATTTATTTAAATTTATTTATTAATTAATCAACATAACATACCAGCCAGGACCTTCCTTATGCAATTGTGTAGTGCTGAAAATATATTGGTAACACTATGGGTAAACAATATATTCTGGATTGAATAGTGTTATCAAATTACCCATTAATAGATACTTTTGGTATTTATTGATATTTATAAGGAAATTTTTATATGAATTATATTTGTATATTTAATAATTTAATAAAATCAATTTTAGGCTCACTAGGTCTCCAAACGTCATGGTGTCTTAGCTCCAAGCTATGAAATTACTTCATAATATATTTCAATGACTTAAAATGGAAAACATGTGTCACTAATTTATTCCAACCATCATGGATTAATTTCCTAGTGAAGAATAATATAACAAAAGTATCGATACTAAGCCATCATATAGACCTCACACTAGCAATATCATTCCTACATCATCCATTACATCCACAGAACACGAAAAAAGTGGATAGTCCATCCTCAAAGGTTTATCTCTTTTTGAATCTTGATCCCCAGTTTTACATTGTTAAGGCTTCTCCATTATGAAGTTCTAGCTCATCGTATTCAAGGAATTGTATTGGATTATCAATTTCTTGAACAATAAAACTAGGATGATTTCTTACACCTGTAGTAATTTTGGGGGTAGGTCTAGGATATATGAATCCTCTCCAACACTCTAAAATATATCCAATAACACTACATATGATAGTTATAGTTTCCCTTCTCATTTAAAATAACTATAATCATCATCATGGGGATACATTATAGAAAACATTGTATCCCAACATGAACTAAATCATCCTATTATGTTATCAAAATAATATTTCTATATTGTCTCGATTATTCTCCTACCCTCATATATTTCATGCACCTTATCTTTTATTTTCTTCTCCATATTTGGACAAACAATATATGTATTTCATTTGATAGTCCAGCAAAAGGGATAACATAAATGTATCCCCGAAATGGAAGAAAAATGATTAAGATGATCTTATAGTGATATAGGAAATTATAAGAAAACACTACTAATGGAATGTGAACCACCAGGACAAGATGATGTTAGAATAACAATCTATACTCATATCTTATAACACGTGGACTATTTTCATGGATATCACATCCTTCTGGGGGAGAAATTCAATGCTCATCCTTAACTATGTCATGAATTCCACCTAATTTCCCCACCAAAATTATGATGTAATCTTAAAATAATTGTCAGATATGATATTTGAGGATACAAAATGGTGTTGAATTATCTCTAGGACATATAAAAACCCATAAAATCAATAGAACTCTAATCCCTAATAGAACAAACATTATCCAACAACATGAGTTAGCCAAAATCACCTTGATAGAATTATAGAATCTCACTATACATAGAAAAGATATCACAAAGCCCTTT
The DNA here is from genome assembly GCA_963277665.1 of Viscum album. Classification (NCBI taxonomy): domain Eukaryota; kingdom Viridiplantae; phylum Streptophyta; class Magnoliopsida; order Santalales; family Viscaceae; genus Viscum; species Viscum album. The sequence goes on along the minus strand of OY728128.1, from coordinate 58,791,958 downwards.
TTATTAAATATTATTCCCAGTTTATGATATAATGAGAAATTATCAATATTATCATAAAATAGTACTCACACTTCTCTGGCTAACATATGAGACACCAAGATATGATCTTCTATGTGCACCTCCTCATTCCAGCCGACCAAAAAAGCATATAATGGTACATGGGTATCTTTTAAATTATGTTATATACAGTCAAAGATAAATGTGAAGTTCCCTAAAATATTTTACTAACAACATGACCATGTGTACTATCTATCATTATATAAGGATGAAGTGTTCCCCTCATTCAAAAAGTCAATCATTTTAATCTTCTAAAGATACATGGTCATGAAAAACCTCACAACAAATGTATCTCAAATAATCCGCCCACACATTTTAGAGAAGAGGAGGAGTCCTCATTATTTATTGAAAATTTTATACACCCTTATAAACAACTATGGATGCCTTTAATGTTTTCAACTTCTCAAATTCCACATCCACCAAAAATGAATTGGACATCCACTACTAGAAAATTGGGCTATATCCCCAGACCTATATCCACGGTTTTGGATAACCGGGGATATATGTATTTATAAAATGGATATATCCAAAGTTTTGTCTAAACCACTTCTATAGGGTATTTTATCAAATGCTATTTCCATGGATCTTTGAAACAGTGGCTATAGCCTCTACCTATATCCATTTTTTCTTTGAAATGTGGATATAAGTTTCCCATGATAGCATGAGAAATCAAATTTGGAAGGAAATCACATTAAGAGATATATCCATGGTTTTATCTTATATTTACATGGTTCATATTGATATATATAACAATATATATGTATACAAAAAGATATCCACAATGTAGTGTTAATTCATTCGATCTCTGGTATAATAGGTCTAGAGATAAAATATGGTTGGGAGCTATTTAGTTTCATTATATATCCAAGAGTAACATTGGATATAACCATGGTTTACCACCATGGCTATATTACCTTTAGAAATGGTTCAAACTATTGTTATATCCCTATATCAATGCTGGAAAACTAGGAGATATATAACAACAGTTTCCAAAAGGGTGTATATAGGGTCTCGTTCAACGTTGGTAACCATGGAAATAACATCATAAAATTATGACTATATATTTTGTCTATTGACACACAAATACGTTCCACAGACAACCAAAACCATGGATATAGATTATAGCCACATTTTCACCCTTATGGCCACTGTTTTGGACATTATCTATTGGTGAAATTTGTACTTGAGTTATTGCTATGGTAATGTATCACAAAATTTCCCTTCCATGTATTTTATATTATAAATATGTTATTCTATTTCATGAAATCCCATAAATTCATATATCTCAAGTCTAGATCACCTGATATGATGATATAACTGATATAATGATGATAAGTGTAATAGGTAAATATCACTCATATATGTTGGTTACCCAAAATATTCAGAGTAAAGACTATTATATCCAGTTCATCTTCATGGGTTTATTAGTTCTAATCATGTTGTATAAAAAACCTAATCCCATATGAGATCACTAACTCAATCTGCATCAACCCTCAACAATGACCCGCGTCAAAGGTGTCAAAAACCACTACATCCACAATCCCCATAATAAGTAGACTAATCATAAGAGAACTGAAATAATCATCATCAATATCTTAAAGGATCCTTATCACTTCCCTATTAAAATAAATAGCTACCCATTAAATGTTAGGATGATAAAAGGTTCTTCTGATTTTTAAATGTCATTGTTTGAACATCCAATCATAAACTAGAATTCAAGGAAAATAATACATCTCTAGATTATTATTGTTTTCATATAAATCAAGTAGTGCATCGATATTTTCATGACTTCAAAATGACCCCTATTATAAAAGTCCAGACCCTACAAGATATCCTTGTGTATTTCGAACAATCACTTCAAGATCTTACTATAAATCCAGTGCTCCTTGATTATGTCTAGGAAATTCCTTTAATGATGTAAATAATCCTCATATAGAATAGAAAAAATAAAAGTGTCATCATTTATTACATCCACAAATATGTCTAATAATGTATGGAAGATCCAATTCCTAAAATCCACAAACACACTAGTGCAATTTTACCGATCAATATGATTCACTAAGAACTCAATGTCTATATAGATTGTAACACCCTGATTTTTTTTTAAATTATTTTCAACATAATTTTATAATTTCAATATTATTAATGAAATAAAATATCAATTTTATCATACATTACATGATGAAATATATTTTTAATATGTTACATGACTCAATGATTTATAATTTCATTACATGAGACATAGGGTTTATCTTTTCTTACACAAGGCACTATATTTATCAAACATGTGATATATTATAAATATTATACATAACCCCACATTATAAAGTATCTATTAAACATAGAGATATCAATAGTATGAAAATAAATTTCGAATGATTATGTATAATGATTTTATATAAGGGAAAAAAATTCATTAAAATTGACTTAATTTTTTAATAATAAAGATATAAATTTTAAAAATATGTTTCCCCATGATTTTTATCAATATATTTTGGATAATAATGTCAAAATTTATTTTAATTGGTTTTGGTTAAATTTTTATTTCTGTTAAATTTTGGAAAACATTTTAATCTTTTTTTATTTCTTGATGAATAGTTTAAAATAAATAATTTTAATTGAAACCCACCATTTGATTAAATTATATATAAAGATAATTTATTTTCTAAACTGGTTTATAAGAAAAATTAGACAAATAATATATCTTTTAAACTAATTTAGGTCAAATCTAATTATTTTATCTTATAAAATTCATAGATAAACTATCGAAGCATTTGATGATTTTGTATTACGAACCTACCATTCTTATCGCATCTCACGGATGAGTTATAAATTAAAATTTTCGACTAATTTGAATGAAATTTGATAATTTTTATTCAACCATTAGAATCAGAATAATTTATATTTTATTTTTTTTTCAACAAAATATTTGATGTTTGGGTATAACAAAAACATAAGATAATATTATTTACTATAGTTAAGTTAATAATGAATTTTCTAGGGGTTGAACTAAAAGGATAATTGTTTAAAATGACACATAACATAACTAATTACAAACTTATGTGCATATTTTTATTTTACAATACTCGTGTTTCATTAAATGGTCATATAGAATATTTTTTCATGGTATCGACATTATTATTTTGTAGTCTTTTTTAGAAATTTTCATGTATCTTCCATGTGTGTTCATTTCCCCCTCTTATAAAAGGCAACCACCACCCTTCACTAATTCACCCATATAGTTCTATATAGTTCATCCATTATCATCAAGAATAACTTCCTATACTACCTAATATTATCCAAGAATCCTTATCTTGTATAAAATGATTTCCCGAAAATGATTTTTTTTCAAACCTAATCATTATTACTAAAAATTGGTAATGTTAATCAACAAGTTTTTTTCTTTTATTCCTAACACGCAATCATTAAATCCTTATTACAACATGATGATATAAAAATAACAATATAATACATACATTTATAGAACATTATGTAAGTTTAACCACCTATATTTATCACCACTTCTATAATATTGATTACAATGTTATCAATCTTTTGTCTGAGGGGAAATCGCCTCGCAAATCGATGCAATTAATTTTCTAATTTCCACTTCTCAATATTGTAAATAATTATATATTTATTATTTATATATAATTTTTATTATATTAATTTTCATTTAATATTATTATATTAAGAATAAATTCATAGATTCAATTTTACTAGAATACGAGGCCATCATTCGTGTGTATAGAGGACTATGGAATGTGAATTGAGGTGATTCATTCACTCTTTACATGGATGGTGATAAAGATTAATTTAATGAACATATTTGATATAATTTCCCTAAAAATTATTCTATAATTGTAATATATCATTTTCATTTCCTTCATTCACTACGTCTAGGAAATATAAATAATATTTTTGCGTACATACCACCTATCATCTCCATGAATAGTGCATTTTCTTTCCTATTTATATATTTTATATATAATTATAAATACTTATATAATATATTTATATGAAATATAATTATGGTTAACATTATATGGATGATATAACTATGATCCATTTAAAATGACCATAAATTACATATCTAAATATTCATGAGAATTTTTAACTTTACACAGAAAGTGATAAAAAAATGATTTGTTAATAAATAAATAAAGTTCATATGTGAACCATATATAATATGATATAAAAATATATATATATGGTTATATATGGTTCTTATGATAAAAATATATTTATTATAAATGATGTTCTAATACGTATACTGGATTTTGAGAATTAATGTATGGGAACTGTAATCATTCATTTATTTCTGGTGGACATTTACAAAGTCACCACATGTTTATTTCTCTAGTATATATACTACCCATTTAATTTTTATATAGTTATTATACACCTTTTATTGATATTTAATGTGTTAATCGATCTTATTCTATGATAGTTCTTATAATTCAATTTATTACTAATGAGTTCAAGGATATTTGTCTCATTTTTCATTCATTGATAAATATTTTTTGTATAGACATAAATTATTTTATATTGGATTGATTCATCCCCTTTTATTTGTAATATAATGAAATTATTTATTCTATTGATGTTATATGTTTCATTTTTTTCAACGATTGGTCTGATGGTATAATTTCACCAAGCTGGTAATTATTTTTTGACATGATCACATCATTTATCATGATCATTTATGATTTTGTCTCCAATGAAAATGTATTTTGATAAATATCTGAATAATCCCACGGATTTTATTTTTCTCTATTTTTAATTATTTTTTGTGAAATAGTTCTACTTTTTCTAATTGTAACATTAAAAAATTGTTAAAATGTTCATAAGAAAATCTAACATTATTTCATCTGAGAGATAGAAATATTATTTCATCAAAAACTGTGTATTCAAAAATTGGTTTTAAATTTTTTTTATAATTAACCTATTATTTTTAAAAGAATTGTTTTCCATTGTTTTCTTTTAAATTATTTTCCATACAATGAATGTTTTTATTTATGTTAAAATTTGAAGTGGGTAATTGTTTGAACATTTACAGCATGAACAAATCGCCATAACATTACTACCATTAGTTTATCTGAATCATCCTTTATATGTTTTGTTGTTTATTTTAAATTATTATTTATAAAAAATGTATTATTATTTAAAAAAATATCAGAAGAAGAATATATATTTTTTACATTAAGGGTTTTAAATGAATGTTTAGAATAGTTAACTATCTAATATGACATAGGTTGATGCTACATATTCCTTCTTATGGATATGGACCATGGAGAAAATTCTTATTGTCACGTGGAATGATTTTTTTATGATTCATGTCAATTAGGAAAACCTTACCTCTTACTCCAATTATAATATGAAAAAATTATTAAAATACCCACTCCATCATCTAAATGTTATTCTATGAGTAGATAATAAAATTATAATGATACAAGTTACTTTTACACATATTTTTATATGATAATTTTTTTTAAAAAAAAATCATTTTATGAGATATGATAAGAAGTGATTTTAATGATTTTTTGGAATTTATAAATATGATTTTATTGAGAGATGGGTAGGTTATAAATATATTTATAATTTATTTGGTAATTGTAAACATTATATCATCTCAATGGGTACATGGGAGTTTATCCAAATATTAGATGATGGTACAGAGAAGGCCATCCCAATACTAAAGTTGGTTCACGAGTGGTTATCCAAAGTATAATACTTTATGAACATATTTCATGGGATTCTAGATATCTGTTTTTATAAACATATTTATATACTAAAAATCGATTTCATATACAAATGTTATGCTCTCAAGGAACATATTAATTGATTCCATTATAAATCATGTCTTATGAACATCCAATATTTTTTCAATGAATGAAAACAATTTACTTTAATATCAAGTGTGTGGTTTTAAAATGCTAGGGTCAGGTTCTCATACCCTTATGTTCATGTTATTCTAGCTTATCTCCCTTATTTTCCCTTAATGAGTATCTTAGTTCACCATATCTTTAGTTTCCCTTCCCCATATTTTGAATAAATTTATTACATATGATATATATATTTAAGCTGAATCTTATGAAGATCATATGGGAGATTATGTATTTTAGATATGGAACACATTTTTTTCCTTCCATGATTCTTATGACACTAAAATATTACAATCCTATGGTGTGTGACTATGTAATTTAATGATCATTATTTAAAAATAATTTAATATATATGTGTTAATATGCTATTATTCAATAGACATATTGAAACATTATATTTAGAATAAAACTCTCGATAACCCTCAACTAGTGGTAGTTAGACTAGATATTAATTATATAGAAACAGCATGAACCTCATAACTAATCAAATAAGAAAACAATTGTCATAAAAGGACGGTTGTCCTGGATAATTTCATGGTTCAAGAAATGATAATTGATATAAATCTATAAGATCCCATCCACTATTAACATTAACAAGACTAGAGCTTTTAGTGGGCACACTAGTTCCAATAAAACCCTTCTCTTGAAATTTATTCAATTGTACCCTCATCTTCTTTAGATCAGTAGGGGGTGTCTGTTACACCTCAAGACGATATCAGTGTAGTACCTAGATTATTGTTTATAGAAATTCTATCTCATTCATCAAATTTTGACTTTGAATATCCTTTGGGAGTTGGGAACAAATTACTCTACTACTAATTGAATCAAGAATCATGGATCACCAACTAATGTAAGGGATAAAATTTAAAAGTATTGAGAGATAAGATGATTCCTAATATATGAATGGTCTTCTCACATATACATGAGAACAATATATCATTCTCTATCAAAAATTTAAATCACAACCCATCTATTTGATTCTATATGACCCACATGTGATTCTAATTGATATATTCCTGGTGTATATATATATATTAATTCCATAACCAAGATATCATCATATGGATTCATTGTGAAAACAAATAGGTCCGATGAAAAACTATCTCCTCCTGAGTGGTATATCTGACGGGAGTCAGAAAATAGATATCAAGAAATCACACTAGTTATAATATTTATGAAAATATTTTATATAATTTCACTATATGGTGCTATAGGCCCCCCATAAGGGACATGGAAATGAAGGATCAAATTTCAAAATATTCGACATGCAATGGAGATTATTTTAATAAACATATCTCAAACCTCATATCATTTTATTGGTTGTTAGGTTATTGGCCACCATGATATGTAGCTTCCCAATGCCTCATCCACCATCTCCCTAGGCATGGAAAGGTACACCTTGAAGTTGTGGTGGATTTTTTTTATAGAGTAACCCTCCCCTAGTAAATCATTCATTAGATGGCCTCATTATCCTCTTCAATTGCATCCACCATTGGGGAAACAATGGCTGAAAATAGGATAACACACCCCATAATACAGACTCTACTTTAGTGGCCCATATTTTACATTCCTTACATCCACAACACAATATTTTGGGAGATCACCTATCATGAGACCTCAGTAATAACATTTATAACATCATCCCCCACCTCAGAATTTACATGGTCCTCTACGTATTCCCTAACATGAATTTCCTTGTGGCTGTGAATGGTCATGAGGATGTATCCTATGCGGATATCATACATATTGGTTCCTAAGATACACTACAGATTACTAGCCCAATGAAATTCCACATTTAGTCTTAACTATATGGAGTTCCTTGTAATGGATCAACTTTGTCACCAGATCCCATTCTATCACTCCATCCTAGCTGGGAATGCTTTGTACAACAACTCTGTCATGAATTTCTGTACATAGACCATTATTAAACTTTTTTACCTGGATAAAACCATCCACAACCACACAGAGGGAGTGTAGTGTACGGTTAGTGAACCATGAAGTATAATCATTATCCATCATAATACCATGATACAACTATATATTCTTTTAAATCCAAAATGAACACAAGAATGGGTGGTATTATTAATTACAATATAGCTAGTGGAAGTTGGAAAATTTTATTATTGAATCATCATAGATCTTCATAAAAAGAATCCACCTACACTCTATTTCTCAATGGAAGAAAATCATCCATTGAATCATTTTTATCGGACATGATTGGAACATTCCTAAAGACGTCAATCACTAACTCAAGCGAATCAATCACCTTTTGGGGATCTGAATCACCATGTAACATCAATGTAAAAACATGATAGAACATGTGGTGTATTATTATCCTACGGCCATCCTCAGCATTCCATACAATTAAAATATTATCCTATAACAATGGGAGTGTTATGACCAACACAATTGGAGGAAACACCTCAAGATATAGACACTAAAATGAGGATTCTTCACTTATCTAATCGACATTGTGATCATGAATATGAAACCCCAATGTATTTGTTATTAGAGGCATGATTATTGTTATTTAGTTGTTCCATTGTATGTTTTGAATATATATTTGGGTATATTACTCAATAAGAAGAAGAAAAATACCCAATACTATATGATACATTCACCAAGAAACCTAAAACATATATATTTTTATGTTATGTTTTCAATAATTATGTATTAAATTGGTTGTATGAGTACCTCATCCACTACAACAATATAGGTTTATCGAGCTAGAAATACTCACCATATACACCTTCTCTATATTGGCAGGTGTTCCAATACAAATCCTCACTATTGTTATATCAATAAATCTATCCCAAGGATGATCCAATTCTAAAAAAACATTTTAATAAACCAACCCACCATGTCCATCCTAGATTGAGGAATTCCAAGCAATCGAATGCCATAGGATAACTCCTATAGTCTAGGGTTTAGTGAAAAGCACTAAAAAGTGACTAAATAATTTGTAGTACGTATCCTACTATTGATGAATTCACACATCAATTAGTATCCTTAAAATATTTTAGATGAATAATAAAATGGAATGTAACATATACCAAAAACCCATAAATGAAATAAACTATAGGGGATAAATCAGAGTATGATCGAATGAAACATGGGTGTAAAGGGGAAAAATTCATACCCAAATAGGAAGATTGTCCCCCACCCCCACATAAAAACTAGAATAAATAACCATGAGAGAGTCTCGTTCCTAATCTCCAATACAAACCACATTATTTGGTCTATGAAACCTTGTAGTATAAGGATCCAATAAATTCACCAGTGGAAAGTCTATAATCGTCATCATATATGAAACTTGTAAGAAAATCCCATGCTGTAGTGATTATATACATACCATGAAGGATGCTCTATGATATAAAGGGTGATAAATACAGGATATTATATAATTAGTTAGCTCATATCCATCCTAGAGGGAAATAAAACACAACAATATATATAAATATTATCACAAGGAAAATAGAAAAAGGGATAACGTGGAAGTTTATCTAGCAACCCATCCGAGGATAATGGGTCTTCCAACAGCTCCAATGGTCCATCATTGAGGCATAGAATCTGACGTGTCAGTCTAAAGAAGTCATGAGTCGACAAAACAACTTTCCCCTACTCTATATACTGATGGGGAACAATATCCAAGACAAAAAAGACCCATACCCTATTAAATTAGGACAATAAAATAGGAAAGTTTGGTAGATTATCCTCTCTAGTATTTCAGGGAAGTTCCACTCTTTATATAGATAGGGGACCCATTACCTAATAAGCTATGGGTTCCACTCATTAAGAAGATAGGTGCCCTAAAACATGGTGTGTTATGGAGAGTCTACTCAATCCTTTAGTATCAACAATTTAATATGTTATGGTGTTCCAATATGTAGAAATATATAAAGGGCTACTGCCCTAGCGTGTCAGGTGTTGGGTTCTAAACATTTTGTAGATGAACTACACCTTAGAATATTTTGGGGTTCCACTCGCGAATTAATATGACAAAATCCCTTGTCTTATAGGGGTTTGAACATAGTAAATAGAGGTCCAACCATGTCATTCTATAACAGTGTCACCTAAAAACATGTTTCAATAGTATTTGGGACACACTCCATAATAACACAAGGGGGTTTCCAACACAAAAATCATTCTTATGATTCTTCATGATCATATCCACCATAAATTGATTCCTAATAAAACGTCATTAATAGAAAATTACACGTCATGAATTAAAACCCTATATTAAAGATAAAATCATTTTCTGTATGGTCAACATCTCATGAATTTATACACATGGAAAAAATTAATGTTCATGTTATGGATAAGCATAGATAATTTGTTTATCCTAGTTGTAGATGGTGTGTAAATGTTCCACACAGTGTTTGTTAACACTCTAATTCATTTTTTTATTCTCATGTAGACATTGATCAATGGAAATATTAAAATATATTGAGTGTAAGAGATGTAACATGGAATGTATCATCCACCCAGGACATTCCTATATTCTCCTGGTATGGACTCTTTTTTCAGGTTGTGCCTGTGTTCCTAGTCATGTATCTGACCATGCCTAGGTCTTAGGTTGTTCTTGTATATTTTGAATAGTATATGACATGAGCTCACATTTCACTACATATTCATGTGTAGTAGGCACATTACATAGCCGACCAGATGGGGTAACAATGTATATGGGCCCACTACATTGTAAATGGTCTTTATAATAAGCAATTCACTAGTCAATATAGCAGGATTATGATAGATGGAATGTGTTATTCTATTAGAAAAATTGTAGCCAAATTTTATGCAAAAAGTAATGATCATTATGTGGATACTAGATCCACTGCTTCAGCCCAACTATATGTCATCCGACCAACATTAATTAATTAGGTAACCACCAATCTTATTTTCTATTCATATAGGGGTAATAAAAATGATTCAATCCCTTCTAATGAATCCTAGATATTGATTAACATGTCTCTAGTCATCTTCCCCATGACCCATTCAACTCCCTAGATCCAAAATTTACATAGAACCATGTAGAAAAAATAATCCATTTGAATCCATTAGTGATTTGTGAATCTTTTATTTACATGAAAATAAATTCATGATTCGAGGGGTTTGATGTCACTTATACCAACCTCAGTGAAGATGAACCATGACCCCATAAGAAAATGAATAATAACATGATGAAATAATGTTTAATAATAATAATAATGTATATCAATCATTGTCCCATTTAAAATAACTATGGATCATAGATCCATGATTTATATGGGTCAAAACATCTGAAAAATTGACATAATTACGTAAATAAAAATAATAATACAAAATATGTTTTGTGAGAAAGAACCTATACAATATATTAAAATAATAGTTGATAAAATCCATTCTCAAAATTATAATTAAGGGTAAATGAAAAATTGATGAAGATAACAACAATTATGGGGGAAACATTGGTGAATAATGTTCCTTCATTTGATGGATAAATTACATATTATTTACATAATCTTGGACCACATTTATCCAATCATTTTTCATCATATAATTATTATTATTTAAATGATTAATGGTCTAAATATCCTCCCAAAATTGTACATATTATCTGTAAAACCATGTGAATTAGTATATAATAAAATATTTTTTATAAAATAGATTTTGGGAATCAGTTGAATTAGGAATATTAAATAATTAATTAATCCACTTAATGCACCCAAAAATATCTACCTCATTCGAATATCTAGTTTTGATAACCATTGGGTCACACTTAGTATTAACCCAACAATCATTTTTAATCAATAGTTTTCTATTTCAATTCTATATATTGGATTGGAATATTTTCTACTTCTACAGGAAAAATTGATGATAGGGTCCTTATTGTTTATAATAGTTTAGGGTTCTTAGAAACCATGCAACATGATTAAGGGAAACATATATTATGTACCATAACACTTAGATTTAATTTGAGAATAATTTCAAATAAAGCAATCATATGATTCCTGGATTAGTAATATATAATTTCTCAATATATTTAATATTTATATGACTACATAGAGATTATAAATTATGAGTCATAATGTCTTGATCTAATATACTATATACATTTTATATAAATAGAACAAAATTGGTGGAATAGAAGCTATATAAACTCATATTTTCTCTGTGGATATTTCTTTATAAGAAAGATATTGAAGTATCGGGATGAGGTGCAGATGGAACTAAAAAAATTATAACTATATTAGGGATACTAAACTTGGTTATGGAAAATTAATATTCCTGAATATAGAATCATGTCTATCGACAGTGTTTTGTAACAATGTTATACAACATCCTGCATTAGAATGTCCTATAATTATAGAGGAAAAATAATCCATTTGCAGTTGTTGTATGGATAAGAACATTGAAGAATATTTTACCCATTCATGAAATAAATAAATAGTTTATTTTTCTATGGTATTTTATCAAATAGTGTGGGATGAATATCGAATATGGAAATGATCAAAACACTAATGATGAGATATAAACAATGAATATTTGATGGAATTATTTCAATAGACCTTTGTTAGGAAAATATTATCCTCACAAAAAAATATAATATATAAAGAGAGAATATTCAACGTAAGACAAAAGGAATTGGAAAATGTTGTAATGTATGTAGATCAAATTACAAGGTTAAATAGTATTCTTGTGCAAAACATATGAAATTCAAATAGAAAGATTCATTTTTTTCATTGACGGGATTAATCAAATCCTTTGAATGAAAGTAGTACCTCAAAATTTTTCTTTATTTGAGGATTTATTGTTATGTTCTATGAAGATATAAATATAAAAATCCATTCATAAGTATAAGAAGGAAAAGAATATAATAATTCAATAATTGAATAGAAAATTTCTTAGGTATATACATTTAGGAAAGGGTTTCCCACATGTCATAATTAGGGGATGAAATAACATGGTAAAAGCATACAATAACTGGGGTTTTCAACAAATGATTAGAGAAAGGATATCAGGGCCATTATTTCAAGGGTAAAATGGAAGAATGAAATGTTTAGTAATACCACTATAATGATATAGGACACTACACTAATTAATTTTTCATTACTCCAACGATTATACTTCAAAAGAAACAAATGTTTCAATACCATTTTTATTCTATATCTACTACTAAAGAGGATTCATTAATGTACATTGGTAATTGGATTAATGAATTATGTTGTAGATGTTTTTTTAATGATATTATCGTTTTATGAATCATGAACCATATAAATATTCTACTAATGTAGTTTACCCATAATGATTTGAATGCAAATTTTGAATGATGCTAATAAACATGAAAAACTATTACTCATAAGATGACATTTCTAGATAATACATTAAAATTGTATTGATAACCCCTAAAATATTCTTGATGATTAGTTTAGTTGCGATATAGATGTAAATGTAAATGTGGCTGTAAATGGGGTTGCACAGAAAACGATGAAAAAAATTTGGTTATTGTATGAAAAATTGATCAAATATACAATTTTTTTGGATTTGAGGATATATTTAAAATTTTAATTAATGAATAATAAATTCTTTAATTCATGGAGGAATGTGTGTCATAATTATGGTTTTTTTATGATTCAGGTAGTTACCATTTGATCAACCTATTTACATTTGATAGTATGAGTCACATTATATGGGATTAAATATATTTTAATATTACAAATTTATATGTTTTTTCAAAAAAATTGGTATATTGAAATTTTTTATGTCATTTTTTAGAGGATCTCAATGATTAACAAATTATCTAATTGATTATGATAATCTTTTGATATTATTCATTAAGATTAAATTATGAAATCATGAGCTACCAATTTTGGTTGGGTTATAAATTTAGAGGCCTAAGGAATGAATTATGGATCATATGATTTGTTAAAATCATTTTTTAGTTCATTATTTTTAAAAAATATATATTCAACATAAATATCTATTTCCATGTGTAAAATTTGATGTTGAATTTAATTGAATCGCAACCAAATTAGGATATTATGCATATGACATGTAATGAAATAATGTTTGTTTACCATATTGAGTTATATATCTACATAATAAAATATATAATTTTCATTTTCAAATGTAAATTGAAATATAAACATTATCTATTAACGTTTTCTTACAATGAAATCTGTAGTCTTTTAATAAAACACAGATGAATGGTTTTTTGATTTTTTCTATTCCTGGTATCACATACCCTCTAACAATATATCATTCCTTAAACAATACTTTCTTCTTCTATGTACATATTATGAAAACCCACAGTTGTTCCCCGATTTAAGATACATGTTTTTGTCATAATTATACATCTCATTCCCTAATTTTATAATGATTTTTTATTAACACTTATTATGATATGGGTATTCCAAAATGGTTTAGTCATTTAAAATACAATTAAAAACATATTAAAAATATACGGGGTATATTTATTAAAGTGGGGGTATTTAACACATTGGTATTTCAAATGAAAATTAATTTAGATTTCATATATGAAACACAAGATTTTTTCTAAGTAATCTATGAAATATTATTTTTTAAATATTCCCATTTTAACGTGGACATTGAATTGGTGCATATTATTAATATTAAATGAATTATGAAATATACATATATAAATTAATTACTAAATATAAATTCACATATTCTATCTTATTAAATAATTAATCAATTTTATGTATTGTTATAAAATCTTTAAAAAAAACATTTTCTATAAAAACTATTAAGTTTTATTTTTATTTGAAAATATTATTAAAAATATTTATGTCCTATATAAGTATTTTTTTAACAAATATATTTTTATTTCATAAATAATCAATTTGAAATTATCTTAGAGTAAAATTTTCTTATTTTTATAAATATTTTAATTTTCTTATTAGAGAGGGAAAATATTGTTTTTTATTTAAAATGAAAATATTTATTCAAAAAATTTCAATGTGTCATTTTTATGAAATTTTTTAAAGACTAAATTACTTATATAATATTATAAATAACTCAATTACTCTATTTTTAATTAATTTTATAAATGAATTCTTTATAAAAAATTTATGTATCAAAAATGCATCTTTCTGGAAGACCATTTTCATTTCATTTTATGTTTACATTTTAAATTAATATCATCTAAATATTAACAATATAATTAATAATATGGATTCAATATCCAGAATAAGTATGATTAATTTTCCTTAATATGGTGATTTTATTTTCATTAATTATGAATTTTGGTTATGGTAATACTTATCTCCTTAGTAAAAGTTAAATTAGTTTTATATAGGATGAAACAAAGCGATAATGTCTTAATTTATTTTTATTTTTATTAGATTAATTTATTTAGACCATAATCATCTTAAATAAGAAATTGATATTTATAATGGAATGTTGTCCATAAAAATAATAAAATAATATTTAAATCAATAAAATGTTACAAAATTTCCTTATCGTAGTAAAATATATCTATTATTAGTAAACATGGGGAGACCAACTCAGTCATACATGATAATATATTCAATTTTTTTATAATTTAAATTATTTTAATTTTGATAATTTATTTCTAATTTTTATTAATTATACAATTTCCTTAAATAATATCAAACTACACTACATTTTTTATTTAGTTAATAAAATAGAAATATAAATTATTATAAATCTATTTAAAGTTGTATTATTTTTATGATTTATCAGGTTCGATGAGTTTTATACATTTATATGAAATATTAGTAAATTTTAAATTATATTTTTCAAAATAAAACATTTTCGTGATTAATTTCAAATAAAAGTCAATGAATAGTGTTAAAATTGATATATGTAATAATTTATCAAATGAGTAATTCATTAAATTATATAAAACACATTAAAATAAAAATGAGGGAAATTGGTGTATGATATATGTCTGAATTTCTTCCATTTTTCATTTATGCGTCAATATTTAACTCATATGTAAAATCTTAACACTTTAGTAATTACAAATATAGTAATATATTACATGAAAAAATAGAATATCCAAGGGGATAATCAAAATGATTATGTTTAAATAACCGCAAAACCTATCAAAATTTTATTTTGGATGATATTTCAATGATACCCTACATTGGGAAATAATTCCATTTTGTTATCATGCATTGTTTCTTAAGAATGAAATTATTATAATTTAATATATTAAATTATTCCAATAGTTTCCCACTTCTCAATTATTAATGGATGTTCTTTAAATCACATCATTAACCAACACTAAGAAACCTAGATCATCCTATCCATTACCATTGCTATTATAAACAATTTTAGAAATTATTTTGGGGTAATATATTCCCTGTATATCAGTCCTTATGTTCCATGAAAAATGATTAAAGAATATATCCTGAAGAAGAGGTAATCATCCTTTTCTACATGTTCCAGAAAATACCTTATTATGCCTCATATAAATATCCTTAATTTATCATATATTAATATATTTATTATCCTCAATATTTTTAAAATTTATTTGGACATTGAAATCACCATTTCCAAGCCATTTATTCCATCAAATTGGATGTGAATGTATCTATCAAGAATATGTATGAAATACTGGCTAAAAATGATGACACAATTTAGTTTACACCACTATTTATTATGGATTTAGATTATGATGGGATTAATATTTATATTTTATTTTTATGAATGTATGCACATGGGCATCATCGTAGTTGGTGAGGTCTATCTATGTGTTCCCACGAGACCCAAGTTCGAAACCAGATGGAGGGATAATTTGGGGTATTGTAGTAGTACTATAGTAGTAACTGTAGCTATGATGTGTGGGTATTGTAGCATGTACTGTAGATGTTACTGTATCAGGGAATCTTCGGTATTGTATTTGGTGAAACTAATCACCTCAGGGCTATTGGTTTGGTAATAAAGTCCTTAAGGAATTCCAGCTAGCAAGGACTTTAGGTCCATAATGCTTTTAGATGACCTTTTAGGAATTCGAGCCACCTCAAGGCCTTCAAGGAAAACTGATATATAGATGCCCAGACAAATTCATCAAGGAACCGTCTCTAGAAGAGGATTCAAGATCATGGAACATTCCAAAAAGAAGGGATAACAGATTTTGAAGAATGAGAGGGTATGACTTTGCCATCATAAATTGTCTTGTGCATCTTTACCTATGATAGATAGTCAAATAACCATGAAATGGTGTTGAGAGATTCATGATGCAGTTGTTGTGGATTGGTGGCGTCAAGTAGTCATAGTATTTTTAATTTCCTTATGACATACGGGTCCTGTGATATCTCCAATCCTATAGGAAATAGAATCTCTTACCCAACGGGCCTTGTAAGTGTTCCCCCTCATCCCTTGAAATTGGGGTAATAAAAATTCAATAGAAAAGGTGTTCAAACAATTTAGGGTGGTATTATACCCCTATAATGATAGAATCATACATATTTTCTTCACTTCTTATCTATTGGGAAACAATAATGTCACTCTTGCATACCTATGGACTATAACAACAGCAATTTTTTGTCATTGATTTCATTTATATTTTACATATAGGGTAATATGGATGTATTTTTGGATTATAAATTTTTTATTTGAAATAATAACAAGACATGAAGTTCCAATTATTATTTACAGGTCTCAATTTTTATTGTTTTAAAAGTGAAAACATCATTCATGTGTATGTATGAAAAATAATCTCCCAGATTGGATAATTTATATTTTATCTAAAACATTTATGGTGTAATTACCCCCTCATTAATATTATCCATCTGATCTAGAAATGAATGAAGAGAGTGAATGAACATGGAATCCCTCCTCTTGAACACCCCGGGGTGGTGACTAGAACCATTGTTATACAAATATCACCAATGTGAGGCATTATAGTTTTTAAAAAATAAGATTGGTAGATAACATGGTTCATCCAATAAAAAATCCAACACACACATGCAAAAATATATAAGAAATTCAAATAATCCCCCCTACGTGTTTAAAACAAAACTATTACAAATACAATGAAAATTATTTTCTAAATACCATAATAAAGCTAAACAGTGACAGAACGAATGTCCCAATGTCTGAGCAATGAAGGTCTAGTATAGTCCACATAATTCTCAAGGAAACCTAAAATAATTTTTCTTTATATCTAGTGTGACAATACTAGTATACATAGCTATGAAAACCTTATATATCATCACATGTAAATGAAGAATAATAATTCACCTATGATAAAATAAAAGAACCAGACGACACCTATGTTTGTAAACTAGACAACCAAACCACACCAGGGAACTCTCACCAAATAATGAAATCTATATTGAATATTATAATGTACATTGATAATAGGGTACTCTACACCACTTTCGAACATATTAGACTCTCTCACACCCTAAATGAAAACGTCATGGTGCACTCATTCTCTTCCGAACATAACACATAAAAACCAACTTGCAGATTCCTAGGTCCCACAACCACTCCTCTCCCAATAAATGTGTCCATAATCCACATCACATCTCACCTATAGATTTATGGGGTCCATACCACATCACATCCCTCCGGTCGACACTTGGGTATCATACCATGTCACATCCCAAAAACACATGGAAAAACACACACACCACATCCTAAACATGCATGGGAAAACAATACTCACCCACACAAACATGGTCCCCACAAACCACAACATGCCTAATGAATCGTGGGAAAGTTCCACCTATATGAGGGATATGCGATGAGCTGGTGGCCAGCCATCCATTCTCCAACTAGATTGATTGGGAAATACACCACATCTCATGAGGAATGGTGTGTCCGTCACTTAGTGATTATCAAGGGTGGGTTGTATATAGAAATATCATGAAAATACCAGTATATATATTTATTATAAAAAACATTTAATCCTAACTAATGGTTTCACAAGATAAAAAATAACTCACAACTACCACCTTCATGCGGAAACTTATAAATGCACAACCACACAACTATCCACAAACACAAATTATTCCCTGATCCAATTCATTTAAAAAATTCTCATTAATTATTAAAAAATTCATTTATTTATTCTTTCACTGCATTGGAAACTAATTGTCACATAACACAAAAAGACATGCATCATATTCACCCAAAGTAAGAAGAACCATAGTAAATTAACCCACTTCACATTCCTCACAATTAAAAACCCATTCCAACGACTTCTATCATCATTCACCAAAATAATCCAGCACAATAAATCCTCAAAATAGTGAAAACCAGCAACTAATAGTGGCCTCCAGAAACACATTTATGACAAACCCCATCTCAACCCTATTGTAAAACATTTCTCATCAATTCCACAATCAATCAATCTTTCAAACTGAGTATCCATTACACCATCTTAACAATCGCTCCTAGAAAAATTATAAAACTCGCAATCAACACACAATTATAATTAAATACATTTCTCCCAACAAATAAATAAAAATATATATATTCAGATTTATTAATCCATATGGTCTTTAATTTAACATGTTATCTTCCAGGGAAATCATAAAAATAATTGATCCCCGTGTATCCATTTATTTGTCGAGTGTGTATAGTTAAATATTTTTTCATAAAAGTGGTTCAAATGGAAATAAACAAAATATAATCCATAATATATTTAGTGTTCAAACAATGATATTTAATAATTCTAATTTTTAGTGGGTAGTTATCCAATATAATTTACAATATGATAAAAATGATAATAAAATCATACAAGCATACGTCACAATCCTCAAATCATTTTTATTGATTTGAAACTCTTTCTATTTTCCTAATTGAAAATATATTCAACTATAAAAACAATTAGAAAATTGTAAACCCACCCAATATGAATCAAAATAAAGAGAGTTTATGAAAATCTCATTTGCAAGTTGATGAAATAAGCACATCATTTTGGCACAAAAGTATGGGGATGACATATAGCATGAAAAGGCTTTAGAGAAAATGATATCTAAAAGATATAGCACAAAAGAAATTCTTCAGGGTTGAAATTTCCAAGGCATCTCATACCAGCGGTAAAAAATAATCATGAATAATGGAGGAGGATATATTGGCCTATGGAAAACTAAACAATGGGGAGGTTAAATACACATTGGATTTTCGATTACTATTTGATTTAGTCAAAATTTATCCCAATGACTAATTAAAATCCCATATAATCATAAGAATTTAATTATAGGATTAATATCCCATGAAACTAATCTAAAAACACATAAATGTGGTAATAAGCATATTTTAAATCAATGAAATACATCATATCGTCAAAACTAGAACAATTGGATAAAAGAAAAACTACTGGAACAACTATTTAATAGGTGATTCACCATTGAATGTCACCCTTGTGATTAACTTTTGTGTGTAACCGATGTCAGTAGTCATACTATATGCTTCAAATGTGAGTAACCATTTGGAAAGTTACCAGTGAGAGTCACCGTTTGGCGAGATACCGGTGTGAGCCATCATTTAGCGAGCTGCTAGTGCGATCCACCATCATGAGCTACTATTATGTGATACCATCACGAGTCACTAGTCCCAACACTCAATTCATAATCACTATTCTGATTCACTATCTAGAAACATTGTTTGACTTAAAAGTCCTGAATAACCATTTGAAAATATGAAAAACACACATATTTTTAAAAGTGTTCAAATAAGTCACCTTCACCTCCAAATTTTTTTTAAATAAATAATTTTTTCAATGTAATTGACCGGAGTGGTCTAACCAATTACATCTGATAACTCTCAAATAATTCTCACCCTCCATAATTTCAAACTAACCCCAAATGCTAAAAAGGTGTCCAAACAACCACCATCAATGATACCTCTCAAGACTCTCATCACTCCTTATGAACTACCACCAACTAAACGTTCCATCCTAAAGGATCATTAAAAACACCATGAATTCAAAAGATCCATGCTAAATCGAACACATGAATCTTGAAATCTCAACTTCTTTTTAAGTATACTATCTACTCTATGTGTCACTAACTCGCATGAATGGGTTTAATCACATCAAAGTTAATGTGACTCAATTAGGAGCATGGTCTTACCCTTTTCAGATATTTGTATTTTATCACACATTATACCACACACATCTTATCCAAATGAAAAATACTCATTTCATGAATAATATATTCAATGAAAACATTTAAAAAAACAAAACAAAGAAAAAACTATACAACTCTGGGAATTAAGTACACATATGCAGTTTCTCCACCAGTTACTCTCTTCTAGGTAACCATACCACTACAACACTCAATCCAATTAATGGTCCAATCATACAACACGTTCTCATAATGATCATGGACCTCTAATAGTGACTCTATATATATCACATCATCATTTATATCCAATTTTTCTTAGTGAATGTCATGGGAGTCATCAGGAAGATACAGACGAAGTGGAGAGACGTGAAAGACATTATGGAACCCCACCAACATTTGTGGCTGTAGTAACTAATAATCCACCTCATCATATCTCTCCAATACCTCAAAGATTCTTTTAAATTATGGATAATGATTACTCCCTCTTCCAATCCCTTTCATCCCATGTTGAGGGGAATCCTTCAAGGGAATGTGTTCCCCATCCTCTAACTCCTATGGCCTCTTCCAATGATCGACTTAAGACTTATTTTGGTCTTTTTCTTCTTTAATCCTCTTATGAATGAGCTAATCCTTCTCTATAAAGTTCTATACTACCTTAAGGATAAGAAAAGCTATCTCCCAAACCATTTTCTAGAACATATGTGAATGAAATGGTCTCCTGGACAACACCTCAAATAGATCTATATCAACTTAAGCATGACATATGATATTATATGAGAACTCTATCAAGGGAAGGTGTTGTACACATAATCTTCCAATGTCATAGATTCACACCTTCATAATATGAATTAATGTCAAGATAGTATTATCTATCTTCACATCCATCTGAGGGTGGGAAATAGTGTCGTGGTGTTTGTGGTTTCCAAATTATTATTGTAATCCCATTTAGACTCGTGATGTAAACCATGTATCCAGATTTGGGACAAAGGACCTTAGAACACAATTGCACTACACCACCTCATCTACATACCTCATTTCCAAGGTGACCTCTACACTAGACAACATTATTTCTATGAGGTAAAATAATTTCCTTAGCTGATCCACTACTACATAAAGAGTATTATAGCCTTCCTAATTTTTGGGTAACCAAATGATGAAATCCATCGATATTTCATCCTATATCAACTAAGGGACGTCCATGGGAAGCCACAATCCACTTGGAACATGGTTTTAAGTCTTCACTGCTGGAAGACATAGTGTATTTCAACAAACATCACTACTACTCATTACATTTTGAGACACCAAAATTGCATCATCAAGTCTCAGTACATTTTATTATTTACTAGGTGTACTTATAATAGTGTGTTATGAATGACAAAAATAAGAAACATGTGCATTTATATCAGAATGATTAACCTCCCATAGAATAATACGATTTTGACCATCCTCTGACCATACTTCCGAAGAATCACCACAGACATCTTGATCATGTGTCACATCGGTCTCTATGTATCCCCACTAAGATTCCCCTACTAGATGCATCAGAGAAAAATTCACACCTATTTAGAACAAACATCCTCTACCACCATACACTATTCAATATATATATATGAAGTCAAACTACTCCCTCACCTCCCAATCGTCCGTAATATCCTAGTAAACCTCATTTCACAAATTCCTTCTCAATGCATCGGCCATGAATTCTCAATTTGATGAGGTTTATGAGATCTCAAAATCAATGTCCTGATGAAAATCCATCCACCTCAACTACAGTAAAATTATATCATGTTCGGAAAAGGTGTAACTCAATTTCATAGGGTCCATGTAGACCACAATGCTCTCTCAAATGAGGTTATTCTACCACATGTTCAACCCAAAAATAATTATTCTATGTCTATATCATGGGTGACATGTTACATTAATGGCGACTAATCTACCTAGAAGCATTAGATATCATTTCCATTTATACCTCAATATGAATCCCATGACTTGATGTGATTAATCACAAAACACCTCAATCATCACCCCTTCCCCTCGCAACAAGTGCAGTGGAGCATTATCTAACATATCCTTTAGGTAACAAAATGATACCTATCACTGATCGCCCCACACAAAAGCATGGTCCTTTATATTAAAAGCAATTCGTGGTTGTGAAACTATAGGGAAATCATGTAAAAAACATTATAATAGCATGAAAGACCACAAAAACTACAAACATCTACACATTCTTGGGTAAGGACAAAAAAGATGGTTCATCCATCAACTGGTCCCCTTCTACACCCTGCTGAGATAGCCCATGCTTAAGGAAATACACCTCCCATGCCCAAACAAATGGGACAACATTCCATGAATATGTAGGTGTTGAATTTCCTATAATATGGTTTTGAGATGCTATGCCTGATACTCCTATGAATTTGAGTAGATCCCGATATTATCAACAAATATGATGATGAACCGATCTAAGAACTCAAAAATGGTTTTGTTCATGAATCTCATTTTTACATGTGGTGTGTTCCTAAAACCAAAAGGAATGAATATGGTCTCTTAGTGCCTATAAATTTATATGTAATTATATTTTGATTATTTACTTCGATCCCCATTAATTAGGGATATAGAGAACTCAGATCGATCAAAGAAAACCAACTCACCTCACTATAAGAGTCAAATTGTTCATCTATCCTCAGAAGAGGGTAACAGTTCTTGATTTCCACCTTATTAAAATTCATCTAGCCTATGTAGAACCACATATTAACATTTTTCATCTTTGATAAAAGCACTAGAGAATCCCATGATGAAACACTGTTATGGATAAGGCCCTTTCGCATTAGTTCATTAGTCCAAATACATTGTTCTTGCATCTCAGAAAGTTCCATCACATAAGGATCCACTGAAATCAAAGATGAATGGGACTACAGTTCTATTAGAATGAAAAAAATCTCATCATATGGGTATAACTAAAACCTTCTTAGTAATGATATATCATTACTCCCCAACAACCCTAGAAGCCTCCTCGATCTCAGTGTCAACCAATTCCACTGACCCCTGAAACAACAATGAATATAGAGTCTCTATAGTCCAACTATCCACCTGACAACTCTTCTGTCTAGAGAAAGGAACACTTTGGATATACACATATGAAAACACGGCACTTCTCCATAATTAGTCAATAAAATATCATATAAAATATAACTAGATGATGTTGAATGTAACATCTTATGGTTGCTTCTCTAGACACTAGTTGTCACCATTGGACTGATGTGGTTCCATCAATAGTCTACGTCCTTTGATCACATTAAACAAGATATTTTGAGCTCCATCTTACATTCATAACAATAGTGGAATTGGAAGCCTCTCTATATCTATTACCAAAGCATGGTATAGATTTGGCTCATCAATGTAGTGTGAATCTCTTAAATCAAACAATGCACAAGAAAGGGCACTAAACATGATGATAATACCTCTTTAAATATCTGGTCTTGCAGGAACTATTACCTATTTTTCATACAAATGAAAATTCTCACCTCCTATTCCCATCTTCGTAAGATCTATTACATGACCATTCCAAGGCTGAGGTCCCTATGGAAAACCGTAAATTCAGCCTCTACATGCACTGTCTAACCTCAGTAGAGAAAACCCTATTGTCCATGGTCCTCAAACTGCATGACTGGCCACTGCAATTGAGGATGACACTAAAAATTTCATCCTCTAGAAAAATGGGATTGAGAATCCACTATGAACTAAATAAGATAATGGTTGTGTCCCCCAAATAAGGGACACCTCAGACATAAGCCCACACAACGAGCATGAGAACCACTGGCACCAGAAGGCTATAAGTGAAACTCCTGAGGCCGACTCTCTGCTGATCAAAACCACGATGATCATGGAAAATAGATCCTTTTCCTGATAACATGATTCGTCGATGAAATCCTCTAGCTCCCACCCCATGGTATAGTTCATTCAATGTGCATCTACTTGATTACCTCCTCCATCTTAAAATCCTACAGATATGTTGGAAATGTAAATGGTATAACAACATAATGTATATATGGGTGGAGGGACTCCCCAAGCACTCTCCCAATCGACTCCTCATCGAGAAAAAGTCCTAGGGTGATTTGATGAAGATTCTTGGTCATGATCCCAAGATCCCACACTGGCATAGTCCCCTATTGAATGGAGATTATCTCATGCCTCTTCTCCTACATCCTAGACAATGAAGGGAACTCCACTTAAAAATCCTTGAGAATATCAACCCACAACACATCTGTCCCCTTCCTCTCCCCTAGAATTATAGTGCACCAATAAGTCACATCAACTATAATTTTACATACTGCTAATGGAATCTAGTACTCTGTCAGAGCGTGGATCAAACCGAAGGCCATGTTAAGTTCCTCAAGCCATCTCTCTATCTCTATATCTGTTACACGACCATCGATCATTCTGAATTCCTCTCACTGGAAGGCAAATAATGTTCTCCAACACTGGTCAACCTTCAAAAATGGATAAAAAATCCACCAATAATTTATATAAACCTTGTGAGCATCAACCTCCCGATCCACACGTGGTAGAAGACTAGGTGCCATACCTGAATGATAATTAAGAAATTCCTAATCACGAGTAGTAAGTAATTTTATTTAGAATTCAATTTAATTTGTTATTTTCATCGACGAAATTTTAACATTACTAAAATTTCACATCCCAGACAAGAACAGAAGTCATTATAATGGATGTACCTTTCTTAGTTTCTACCCTATAAATGGTTTAAAATATCTTTTTTGTTCTATATGCTTAGTTTTTGTGAATTAGATCATTTGGACCCCTAAAATCACATGTCCCAGCCAATATTCCCAGGCCAATTTGATAAACCAAAGGCATCTGACATTATTTCTGTACCAACCCAAGAAATCCTGACTATTTTCAACTCCAAACCACATCCTTTCTCAAAATCGTCACCTATGATAGAATTATTTCACAAACCCCTAACTCCAAAGATTACCATCCAAAATTAGCAGAAATGTGTGATAGCGAATTACCCTTGAGTCCAACCAGTAGTAGAACCTAGAGTGATGACATACACCAAAGGTATACAAATACAAAAAAAAAATTCAGGAATTTCCTTTTTTAAATAAATCATATTGGGAGATAATATGATTAATCTGAAAAAATACTATATATATATGTGTGTGTGTATACTAATTAAAAATATACCCCACATGTATGTTTAAAACTATGTTTTTATGAGTACAATGAATACTCTACAGTAAATACCAATATTAACCTAAGATGCCACATTAAATATATCCCAAAGTATAGGAATGTAAGGTCATGCATGATCCATTTAATCCTTATGGAAACAAGAATGTAGGTTTATATACATAGGATTTGTATCCAAGTATAATCCACAAGAAATAAAATATCTCTCATGCACATGTGAAATAAGTATACAAATACCCCTAGGGAACAAGAGAAGAACAAAATAGAACGTAAGAAGGTACACTAGACACCCCGAACTCACCATAGAATTTTCACCAAATAAAACAAATCATGTAATGTAATATAATTCATGTAGATAATATGGAACACCCACCACATTTCCAAATATTAGATCCTATAACACAGTAATGGAAAACATAATTCCACTCCCACGTCTTACAAACACACCGTATAAAATCATGCCTAAATATACCTGGGTCTCACATCAACACCTCTTCCAATATCTAGAGCCATGAATGACCTCATATCTCAGCTGCATAAACCTGCGCCCCATACCACAACACTCCCAATCCATATAAACCAAAGCCACTTACCACGTCACATCCCAAATGAAGCTGGAAAAAAACAACACATCTCATCCAGATGACACATGGGAAAACACAAGTCTCCCACAAAAATATGGTCCCCACAAGCCAAACAATCCCAATGTATCATGGGATACTATCCCATGGAATACTGATCATGGAATATGGGGTGGAGAACCATCTATCCTACCAAAATTATGTTCGCCAATGACAACCTCCCATGTGATTATGGGGGTGTTCGACCCAAATTCTTCAAAATTCTAGGGCTGGTATATAAAAAAACGAATCAACAATTATATAAATCTATGATTTAAAAAACTAATGAAATCTATGGTTTTCACAACACATCATTCAACTGAAAACTACAACTTTGTTACTTCTACCTCTAAATGATCAACCACAAAACTAGCCATAAAATAAAATAATTTTGTGTACTAATTATTTTGACCAACTCTCATTATTAATTAATATATAATTTATTCATTCCATCACTACATAGTATACTATTTGGAAGAACACACAATAATCCATATAGTAATATCACACAGGGGATGACGAACCAAGGTAAATGAACCCACATAACATTACTCTCGATAAAACAAACATACAAAAAACTTCTATCATCATTCATTGATGTCATAAAATCTAAATAATCATCTCAATAGTGAAAGCCCCCAACATACAACAACACCTAGAAACACATCACTACACAACCCAATCACAGTCCTATTGTATAACAATTTTCATCGATTTCAAATTAAATAAATAGGTCAATATAATTTCCCATCACACTATCGAAACCATACCGCCGAACACAACATTGGGGGAAAAAAACAGACAATTGTTCTTACAATCCTGTCCACACACAAGAAAAAAATATATTCATATTTAACAAGACATCCATTCTTTAATTCCACTTTTAATCTTTTGGGGTTATCATAGAATGAATTTTATTGTCTGTCATCCATCTATTGGATGAGTGTGAGAGGATAATTGGTTTTTCATAAAAGGGGTAAAACATGAATCAAAAAATATGTAACCCAAATTATATTATGTGCACAATAAAATGACCATAATGAACATGATTTTTTGTGTGTCGTTATCCCATACAGTACATATTTTTATCAATATAATAATAAAATAGTACGATCATAAATCACATTCCCACCCATGTTTATTGTTTTAAAACTGATTAAATTTGCTTTATTGTATTTAATTCACATATAGTAACTAGTATGAATTCATAAACCCAACCCATAAGAATAAAAATTTAATGATATGATGGATACCAAACATGGGAGAATAAGCAGTCAGCACATCCATATTGTGCCAAATGAGGGGGCGTACATGCATAAAAAAACGCCTCCAGGGAATACGAGATCCAAATTCTAGAACACCATGCACAAATCCAATGGGAAAAAGGATTCAGGAATATTGTAATATGGAAAACAAGATGAATGAACATGGTAAAATGGTATATGAATCATTTGAAAAATTTATCAGATTAGTGGTAAAGATACACTTGGGATTTTCTATTAATGTCGTGTCTAATCCAGATTACATGTTTTGTAAAATAAAAAGTCCATAGACAATTATGAATTTAAATATATGATTGATAAACAATAAAACGCCCCTATAAAATCTTAAATATTTTAGTAAATTCATTTTACATAATATAACTATGTCAAAAACTTAAAATTGGACAAAATAGGGAAATTTTTTTGGAATGACTCACCCTTCATAGACATACTTGTGTGAGTCACTATTCAGAGAAGTTCCAGTATGAGTCAATATTTGGAGAGAGATTAGTGAAAGTCACCATTCAATGAACTACATGTCTGAGTTATTTTTTGGCGAGATACCAGTGCGAGTCACCATTAGGATAACTACAAGTGTGAGTCATCGTCAGGAGCTACCGATGTGAGCAACCATCACTAGTCATCTATCCTAACTCACTGGTCCTACTCAAAGACAATAATAACCATCCCCACTCACCATTATGAATAATTTGTCCTAAACCACAATTTAAAAACATGAGAAACAATGGATATTCACATTGTAATGGACCAAAGTGGTCTGAGCCATTACATAAGGATTATTATAAACACATATATAGTAAAAAAAATTATAAAATAATGAATAAAATTTTGACAAATATATGACCAATATCATCGTAAAATAAACAAAACTATCGATAAAATTCATTCATGAAAATTGATGTAATTATCAACAGGAACAATGATTTAAAAATTATTTACTCAGAAATTGGTAATAAAATGTTATAATAAATTCTTATATGATATGTTATATATGATTATGTTAATGAAAATATTATATAATAATTATATATTTATTATCTATGTGTTTTGAATCTGTTTAATTTAAATAAAACATGAGGTAAGGGTTTACATCAAAATAAATTCTTTATTCAAGATTAGATATGTTTATATCCACACGTGAAAACATTATTTCATCCATGCACATATTTTTATAAAATATTTAACTAATATTTCAAAAAATATCCAATTATTTATTAGTTTAATTTTTAAAAGCTATTTATTTTATGAAAAATTATTTGAATGAAAAATTATGGTCTTTTTCCGAATGAGGTAATATTTATCCACTCTACAATAGTGTGAATGGAATGTGTAGTCAAATTATATAGTATGATATTATTTTCCAACTTCATGAATAATTATTTCATTGGAGAATCCATTATAGTTTTTATTATTATAAAATGTATCCATTATTTTTGATTTTTTAAAAAATAATGTATTTGAAGGCAAAATGGTATTTTTCTGTTTAATTTTTAGTTGGTATTTTTAATGAATATTCATTTATTTCAACATCTGCTATTGGGTTATATGATATACAAATGTTATTATATTATGATACCATATACACTATTTAATTATAAATTAATGATTAGTTTTAATGATGATGTAATATTTCTAATAACATTTTCTATATTACTCAGGATGGTATATGAATAACTTAATTTATTGGTGGTAATTTTTAACATTTTTCTTATTTTATTAAATATTAATTTTTTTGATGATTATGTTTCACCGCATTCAATTAAGGAATTAATTTGAATTTTTATGTTTTTGAAAAGGTCCACTATCAGCCCTTCATACATATTTTAGTGTCATGAGACAATCTTTTTGGGTTTTGACTGATGGGATACCCATTTACATAATATGACATTAAATTATGTTACCAAAATTCGATTATGATTCAATAATTATTAAATAACTCAATATTTAATTATTTTATTCAAGTCCATGTGATTATTTCATTAGTTATGATATCCATAGACACATTTCAATATAACTTCACTATATATATGGAATTATCTTTTATCATTTTTTCATGTAATATTATTCTTCTTGATTATGATATTGTTAATAATTCATGTGTTAGATATTTTCCATTCCATACTGTGTATGTCGTATTTATTAATTTTAACATCCTATATAAAAGTACACATAATGAGAATAAGAGCTCAATACATTTTATGATTATTATTATGATGATTATGGGTATTTTATTTTGATTTATATGAATATATATGAAAAATGGAATAGAGGTGTACTCATTAAAAATAAAAGTATGTGGAATGTCTTCAAATGTGATATAATATTCAACTATGTATTTAATTTTCTATACAACTATTTCCTTTGATATGTGATTTACTATTTCAATTTGAAATTTAATAAACGGAAAACATTCCCTATATTATGAGTGTTAGGATTTTTAATGATATAATGTAAATTAATGATTTCTTTTCAAGTGAATAATGAAATATGTTTCCATTCATGAAAATTAATTTTCTCACCTAATACAACCCAATGTAGTATACATAAAAATCTATTTATCTAACTATCATTATAATAAATATCATTTTGAACACATTAAATAGATTATCGATATATATGATATTTCTAATTAATGACATTAAATTGAGATGAATAAATTTGAATTATAATTAAATAAATTTGATGGAGGTAGTGTTACAGTGATTTAAAACACAAAAGATAATGTAAAAGGATATTGAGAAGATAAAACATATAAATATTTTATTATATCAATTAATTTAAATTTATTTCATTTTAAAAAATATATATTAAGTATTTCTCAATGATGTGATAATGAACTATTGTAGAATATTCAACCAATATATTTTAATTAATTTAATGAATAATATTTTTTATCACATTATGATAGAAATAATTTTATGGTATAATTTTAATGAGTTAACAAATAAATATCATTTATAAATAAATTTTATTCATTTTTACCATAATTTTGTGTATATTTGGATTAAGAAATGTAATTTTTTACTCCAAAACATTTTTTTTAAATGAAAATTCTATATAGAACAAATGATCTAATTAAACACTGATCACATTTATGATTTAATGTTATACGGAAAGCAACATAGAGAACATTTTACATCTCTCATAGGTTAAAATATTATAATACCATTATATTTTATTTATTTAGATATATTTTTCCTTGTTGAAAATTCATGATTCTTTTTTAAGAATATGATTCCATTATTATTAATGATTTTAGATGATTTTTAGTAGATTAAATACTACAATGTAAAATGTATACAACATCTATTTTTATTTTTATTAAGAATTGATTCTAAATGAAAATTATTATTTAATATTAATATAAAATAATTATTTTGGTTGGAGAATTTATAATATTATTATGGAAATGTTTTCTCAATAAAATTGTAATATTTTTAAGTTTTTTACCTTTTAAACTCCCCAATAAAAAGGTTACATAATTTGGAAATGATGCATTACTTTAAATGGATAGAAAATTTTAAATTAATTAACAAAATTTATATTCTACGTAAACACAATTATTTATTTTTTAATTTATTTTTTAGATAATTTTTAAAAAAAAAACCATTTTAGGTTCTTTTAATATCAATGAATCCTAACATAAGTTTTTTTCAATTTTAGAGTGAAATTTATTTTTTCTATGAACTAAATTTCATATATTAAAAATTTAAATTAAATTTAATGAAAGGAATATCTTATATTCTTAAATTATTGGAATTTTATAGGTTCTATAATATATCAAAAAATGATTAAAAATGTACATTCATTTTATTAATGATGAACATTTTCAAATTAAATATTATCAAATGACAATATAATTGATGATAATACTAAAGTCTATAATTTAATAGAAGATTAATGATAAATATTTCAATGAAGTATAAATTGGGGAGAAAATCCTATTAAAAAAATTATAGAAATTAATTAATGTAAACATATTTTTTTAATGAATAGGAATTTTATACAGTATAAAATTGAAAATAATAGAAAAAATATATTTTAATTAATTTGGTAAATATTTTTTTCAAAATAACTTTTTCAATAGATAAGAAAATATTAATTAGGATTCAATAATTGATAAATAAAATATTTATTTGTTATTAAAATAAATTATAAATTTACATAAAAGGACTCAATATTAATTGGTTATTAGAAATAAATGAATATTTATAAATCAACTAGATTATTCTTATCATATTGATATATAAATATATATATATATATATATATATATATTATTCAATGAGGTTATAATTTTTTGAACATTGAACATTGTTTCATGGTAAAAAGACACTAAAATTATGTTATTCTATGTTATAATTCAGGAATTTGTTCTATTTTATAATGATTGTGAAATTTTAAAATCTTAATAGATTAATTTCAAAAGAAAAATATCCATAATATCAAATTGGGTTTTTCTAAATAATTTTTCCTGATGATTTTTTCAAACATTTTAAATCTATACAGTCACAAAAAAAATTCTAAATAAATTTTATGAAATATTATCGAGAATTCTAGTAAAAATATTTTTAATTGGAAAAATAAATACATCATTTTTAGGAAATGTTGAAAGAATATTATCTTATTCCACATTATATTGAGGAAAAAACATTTGATCATAAAGTGAATTTCATTCTAAGGAATAATTATAACAAAGGACATCATAATTTTTAATATTTATATGGGAGAGTTAAAATACATTCAATAATATATAATTTTTCAATGATATAATGGTATTTATCATATTCAATTTCTGTAATCTATTAAATTATTTAAATGGAATTGACATTATTTTTTTAGTTGGGGATGTGTACAATGAGTACATCATATAAACTGGACTATAATAAATCATTAATATCAATGTATATGAAACATCTAAAGAATGAATTATGGTTTTTGCTATCTACCTTCTACAATTAATGATTTTACGATAAATTGATTCTTATGTTCTATTAGTCAATATGTACCTAATATGATTCATGAAAATGTGGTCCAAAAAAATAATTAATTATGTTATTGAATTATAATAAATGGTTCATTTTTTGGAAGAACCTCTATTAGAGTGAAAATATATTCTATATTGATTATTGAGGATAAATAATCTTCAGAAAAATAATAAGTGGAATAAATAATATTCTAGGAAACATTCTACTTTTGTAGTCATCAGAACAAATATTCTGTTGAATATATTTATTATAATATATATCGGGATCAATGTTTATGTTTTAAACAAACAATTACTAATGAAAATAATTATTTCTTCAAAATTATTATTCAATTTTATAGATCATATAATATTTAAATTTTTATAAATTTCTTGTGATATTTTAAAACTAATTATATATATGTAAGACATCATTATGTTTGTGATCATTTCAAAATTCTAAAATTATCATAGAGTATGTTTATGATCGTGATCAATTATAATACATTTTAAATAATAAATAGTATATAACTATCTATTAGAAAACAATGTTTCAAACTAGTATGATTTTAATATAACTAAATCCCTTTATATTGATAATGAAAATGGAATATTATTTATTACATCAAATTATATTATATATGTATAATTCATTCCATATTGGAATAATATTTCACAATCGATATCATTTATATTTCAAATTTTTGATATCAATTTTTTTTTGGGAATATAATATTTTTCACTCTATTTATTTCATTTCACTATTTTCTGTTATATTTATTTAATAATTATTTTATCAGATTTTATCTTCAAAATATTATTTTAAAAATATTCATTACATCAAATCCAGAATGATTTAATTATTATTTATTAAATATAGATTTATTTTTTTCTAAGAGATATTATAATTTTGATTTTATATTCCATTTTTTATTATTGAAATGTTTAAAAAATTAGTGGACATTGGAATAAACTATTACTATTTACCTAAAATATAAATTGTTCTATTTTTTTGTAAATATGTTATTTTATGTAACAAAAGAATTGTATATTTTGATGACATATTATTTAAAAAATTATTAAAATAAAATGAATTATTATATTAATTAGAGAACATGTTATGAAATTTTCAAAAGTCCAGTGATTATTGATGGAATCATTTCCACATTAATGTTATAAATTTATCAATTACAAAATAATTATTTTATTTATGCTAAAATTATATAAAAAATGGTTTATGTTTTCCCATCATGTATCAGAAAATTATGATATTGAATTTTCAATGTTTATTTACAAATTAAATTGATCTATATTTATTTATTACTCATATATTCTTACTATTTCAATTTTATCTATTGTATATTTTAGTTTTTTTAATTTTTTACAAAAAAATATCTTATATAATATATTCTAATATTTTGAGAAAATATTTATGATTTTTCATAGTTTCACTATCTATATAGAACATATCCACAAACAAGTATATTAAGAATTTTTTTTTCAATTTGTTAATACAAAAATTATTATATATATAGCTATACTCTATTAATATTCTTACATATTTCGTGACTAAAATTTGACTTTTAAATACTTCTTATATACTTAATAAACATCATATGTATGATCTAAGAAACATCCATCCTAGGTAGGTGGGTTATATATCTCCTAAACTTATTAAATAAATGATAATGATTTAATATTTCATATACACCAATTATATACTAGCATAACATGTTAAGTATGATTAAAAAAATTAATTGAATGGGTGTTTATTAATAACTTTTTATGCATAATATCTTACATATAACTTAACAAGTAGATCATTTAGAAAAAAACTAACTCTTAATTATTTTTTATATGATTCCATGTTTCAAAATACATCATATTTTTAACATAAATTTAGTAACCAAAATGGTTTATTAATATTTTCAAAACTGTTGAATTTAAATTTGAAATGTTTTATTAATAATTAAATAAATATCATGACATAAAAATTTTGATTACTATTTACAATTCATATTTAAATAAGGAAATTCAATATGTAAATTTTATTTGTATTCATTGAGTTTATTTATAATATTATTTAGGAAAAATTAGTAGTATATGTGGCTATTAAGTTCTATTGATTAAGAAGAATTTAAGAGAGTATTAATTTTTCGACAATTTCATATTCTAATAATATTTTTTTAAGATGTCAATATTTAATAGACTATCTGGGGACTTCTATTTTTTAATTAGTAGATTATTAATAGTGGGAGATAATTTTGGCAACCCCTATAATAATAAATATTATAATACGATATTATATTTAAATATATTATTCCGAGAAAAATTAAATACAGTTGTATATACCTAATGAAACATATTTATTGTAACTAATATCTTGTTATTATAAATGTTAATGACTTTTTACAAATGACTATTGTTTTTAGCTAAACCAAATTATGTATTTCTATACATATAAGGATATATTGATTTCTACTCCACATCTTTCTGAACATTAGTTTTCCATTATGGTTCATTGATTTTATATTCAATCCATATATATCGTTTAAATTTAATTATTGGTCTCTATTTTATATTCTTAAGGAGGATTGGGTGGGCTATACTACTCAAAAATATTATTTTGGGTTATTACACAATATATTAATAGATATGTCTTTGTGATGTGCATCAAAAGTTAGAAATTCCTTTACTTCAGATATGACATATATTTGAAATTTTGATTGTAATGGGTGGTGACTCCCAATTTAAAAGAATTTTTGGTTCATTGGTATTTACATGGAAAAGAATCTTTAATTGGTGTTCGAATCCCCTTCAAATGTAAATTATTTTTAGGGGGATCCATTTATATACAGTTTTGGTATATGTTAAGTATATATGTAGAATTAAAATAATATGAATTTATATAATAATCCATTTTGATAAAATTTTTATTTTTCAAATTCTGAATTACAATTTTCTATGAAATAGTATATAAAAATTTTAAAAAAATAAAAAACCCACAATATTTAACATTTATCAATCTAATTATCTATGAAATAAAACATATCAGTGACGTGTTTTCTTTTAATCCTCAATATGGAAGAGGATCGATGTTCATAAACATTAATTTCCAATGGTGGATGTAATGTTTGTTGTACTCACTAATGAATCTCATCTTGGTCTTAGTTTCAAATTTATGAAGAAGATAAAATTTTCCTTATATGGTTTAATTTATTTATGTACCCATGAGTATAACTATGATTCCTATTATCCAAAGACATAAGAATTCGTATTACTATTTATGTTGTGGTGGAATTACTGAATTAGTTATCACCTTCTTTTCATCAACTAACATATGTTCATGGAGTATATTTTCTGGGAGTAGGATGTGAGTATGTAGGAATAGAGTTTGTTAGAACACCCATATTACAATGAAATTGATATATAAAAAACATAGGGAAGAAGAATGTATTGATAATGATTTTAATTTAAATTAATGGTTTTCAATTTCTATGTGTCTTGTGATTTATGGATTGTAAATAACAATCTTATAGTGATGCATCTTGACCTAGAGGAGGTTCCTTATAGAGGATTAATGCACCATTTGACCATGTAGTAATCCTTGATAGATTATGTGGGTCATTATTTGTTGGAATAAAAGGTAGGGGTGTTTATTTTTTGTGTCATTCATGGTGATTCTATGATGGGTTGGATAGAAGATAGTCAAAGACTATTTTTTTCTAGGGTTGATTGTTTATTCCCTTAGTGAAATATGAAGAGGATATCCATGTGTTTTATATAATAACATTAAATAAATATCATAATATATTATATGTGAATGGGTACAAGAATATTAATCATTAGTGACCTAGATTGAATCATTTATTAATTGATTTTTCATGTAAGTTTATTCTCTATTAGTAGGTGAAATAGGAGAATCATGATATAGAATGGTCATTTCATTAGTATAATGTTATTGAGTACATGTTGGAGGAAATATGAATTGATTTTATTCACTAGTATACCATTATCCCATGTATGATATGTTGTTATTTGGGTAATTAAATATCCATTGATAATCGTAGATCATTTAAAGTAAATAATGTCGTTAGATTGTATGGATAATTTGGAAAGGCAATATATATATGAGGTATTGAGGCTTTAAAGGGTATCCATTTTGAATTTAACTCTTTCCTAAAATTTATAACTAGTCTCAATATATATATTTATTGAATTATGGAGTGGACTATACAAATTTTATTAGATATCTTGTTGGTTTTATTGTGGATTTTGGTATATCATGGAGAAATGGTCTTTATTTTATTCGTTTTTTTATAAAAACAACTAACATTATTCCATATTCATGGAACTTTTAATATAAATATATTGGATTCCTACCTTGTATAATTTTTTTCTTCACTGCTTATTTTGAGTTGGAGGTATAATTGAAAAGAAGTTTTGAAAATTAAACTTCAGTAGGTTCAGATAATTGATGATCAAATTCATGTTACTCATGAATGTTAAGGGTAAAATTATGATCGGGGATGAGAAACCCATTGTATGAGAAATTATAAATTTTATTCCAACGTATTTTTCATTATTAGAGTGTGTAATGTTATTTCTAATATAGTATGATTTCACCATGATTTTTCAGACCATTTGGTTAATTTTACTGTTTTCGTGATGTACTGAATCTTCTCACACTTCCACTATAGTTATAAATGAATCAATATATAATTTATGTGTCCAAAATATATTCATATAATCAAAATGAATCCAATGTATTAACTTATATACATTATTATGTAGAGTATTTCATAATTAATTGGGCGTGTCACGTTGAGTATAAGGATCATGATGATATGTTGTTGAATAGTTGATTCATTCATTTAGTAAATATTTTGTGGAGGCTTAATGGTTGAGTTCAATGTTTATTGAATCATAATTCTCATAAGTATCTGAGTTTCATTATAAATATTAAAAATTTATTGATTAATTATGAGACATTTTATATGGATGTGGATTATTGTCATTATATTCTCTCTCATTGAAGAAGACAAGAAATTTGAAATCATAAATAATTGATAAATAAATAATCAAGATAATAAAATATATTTTATGGATTATATTTAAAAAGATTTTATTGGAAACTAAATGGGAGACATGTGCACCAAGAAGTTGATCCAACATAATCAATGATTCACTGTCGATAATATGAGATCTAACCCATAATTATACTCTATGATGTCTATTATGTGTAGTTGATCCCTGATTTAATCACAATGCCATGATTGTCCATTAGTATAAGAGAATAATTTTTCACAATACACATGTTATGATCCCATGAAATTAGAGATTAATTTTATTATACTCGACATGTTATAGACATGTTTTATCAATTCATCCTCGTTTGATGGTATACATAATAACAATATGTTGAGTTAAAACTATATACTCTTACTATTTAATCTCCTCCATGAACACTCTATTCGAAATAATCCACAAATTTCTATACAGAATAGAAATAAGTCCCCCACTTTTTTGGAATCCATCTTCTAAATGATTATAATAAATAAAAAATCCACCCTTAAATATTTTACATAGAGAAAATCATGTAGTGGGGAATAAATAATCCAAAGGTATTGTTATATTTTAAATAATTTCCTAATAAAATTAAATGGTAATCAATAAGGAAATCCATACAAGAGAAATGAATGGGAAAAAAATGACGCCACAAGTCTCATTCAAAAATAAATATCCACATGAGTTCTATTAGGGAAAGCCAATCATAAACATCTACCGTAAAAAGATATACCCATAAATTTTAATCACAGTTGGTTTAGGTGTGAAGAAAAATCCATGAGGTGGTACTCATGGAGTTCATCCCATAGAAACTGATAACTAAAATCTCATCCAATAAAGTCAGTATTTACGGTCCTCAATGTCAAGGCATTCATTCATGGAAGAGACATCAT
This sequence comes from Viscum album, assembly GCA_963277665.1. Taxonomy (NCBI): domain Eukaryota; kingdom Viridiplantae; phylum Streptophyta; class Magnoliopsida; order Santalales; family Viscaceae; genus Viscum; species Viscum album. Next base: position 58,752,926 of record OY728128.1, on the reverse strand, counting down.
GTCCACTGTAGTTGGTAGTAGTCAATAGGGTCCACTCTTCTTTCCCAATTAACATACAACTAATTTTATTAAAGGTTCTCGTTAATGAAATTATTCCTTCAACATGTTAATTTTTTATATAAAATGAGGATTACGTGCGATGTAATAATGAACATCAACAATTCCTATTAATATAGTAAAAATAATGAAATGGGAAACAAAATGATTCCCCTAAAACCACCTGATATACAATATTATGCTATGCGAACTATTGTACAACCATTCAATCATGTATTCCTTTAATAAATTAAACTAATCACATTTTCTTCATTAGATTATGATACCAAAATGGAATAATTGTTTTCCATTTATAATTTGGATATCAATCCTTTGGATACCAAGGTAAGCTCTCATTGACTATATTACTCACTCTATAAGACCATTCCTTAATATTATTTCATCTTATTGATGGTTTTTAACTCAATAAATATTCTATTTGGTAGGGGATCCCATATTTAACCAACCCCTACTCTTTCTTCATTGATTAAATACACCATATACTTATTTATAAATATCCCCACCCTACCAACATGATTGAAATTGGGATTATAGGATTATTTCCATTTTGTGTGACCTAATATTTTTTTATTGTAAAAGTTTTTAGCTAATATTTCATAGTCATAATGAGTATCCTTAGTGATCAATACCCATTAAAAATTTTTGATACATTCAATCAAAATGATTAAAATATTCTACTATATCTTTTTTCCAACACTAAAATTTACTCACAAGGTCGTAGAGAAAATATTTTGTCACCAATTTAGTATAATTGAAATATTTATAATATTTTTTCACATCATTAGTGTATGTTATTATTTATGGCACAAGGATAGATTTATATTCAATGATATGATCCATAATGTATGAAAGGGACCACCCCAAATGAAAAATAACAATTATAACATCTCTCTTGCACACAATATATAATATAGATGATCCAACAACAAGATTATAAACTATGTTGATTAAATAATAATCATGATACATAGGAATACATGATAATATATAAACCACATATTGTTAAACATCATGGTATCTTTTATCACATTAAATTAAATTATTACACTCAAACTAAGTGCAATTTTATTTTAATATTAATTGGATATGTAGGAAACATATCCATGGTTAAAACTCAATATCCTCAACAATACATTTATGTCCCTATAGGGACATATTTTCTATGAGAACATATGTCCACTTCATCATGGTGATGTTACCTGATAATTTCTCCCATTGGGATTTAATTCCAGTAATATCATTCCCACACTAGAGTCTATATTCCCTATGACTAATAATAACATCATCCCCATTTGTATATATCTTTTATGGGTAGAATACTGTTATAAATCATCATTGATATATCAATGAAAACATTTTATACAAGACATATTGACCCTAGAATAAATATGATTTTGATTGGAAATATTATATTTTTATCCAAAAAGTAATACTCATATTTATGTACTACCCAATAAACTTCAATTTTATTATCACTTATATGTCCAATATTACAAATTTTAATCATCATCCAATCTGTCTTCCTCAGTTGGGATTAAATGTTATGACGTGATATTTTTATGGGGAATTGAGTTATGGTGGTTTGGATTTCCGTTACAAGTTCATGATGGAGTCCACCTCCATGGGCCTGATCATAACTTCATAACAACAAATATCAAAAAAATTTAATAAAAACTATATCACCCAGATTATAAAATTGAAATAATGCCATCCAAACATTGATCACCACTATGAACTATTATAATGACAGAAAAGTTATTATATATAAATATATATGTTAATAGAAATTCATTATTTGATTCCATATTTACCATTATGGTTAATATATCCAATGTCTAAAAATTATAATGCATTTTTATAATGTACAAAATCACAAGGATAATTTTATATTAGGAAATAATTTCTGACCAATGTATGTGACTAATCAAACCTCTTATCCCATCAAAAATGACAATTCTTATTTTTCACAAACTATTAATTGTATTGTCTAGATATCATTGAACAATATGTACAATAAATTTATCATTATATACCTATAATGACATGTTAATTTATTGCAGTTTACATCATAAATATAATAGTGCACCTAAATTTAATCATTTTATGATATATTAACTATGTTATACATCCATACAAAATGTTATTGGTTGAATACTAAATTTTTAGTAAAAAAATCAGAAATGTGTATCATGTTTTTGTTTGTGATACTCTTCTTTGGAATCATATAAACATATATATATATATTATTCAATGTTATCGAACCATCCATGAACTGAGTTAACTCTATCGTTATTGTGCATGTTATTAACAAGATAAATAGGTAAAAATATATCCGATGTTAATCCCGAACCACCATGTCAAAAATGCACTTATACTAGACGTTAATATCTTTTTTCCATCATAACAATTGAACTTTTCATGAGAAATATAGGAATTCATTCCTCAAGGTAACTTCCATGACATATAAGTCCTCAAAAATTTTATTTCCACTAATGGCCAAAAATACATCTTCGGGAAATGAACACAAGAGAAATAAAAATCATACATATATTATATTAGTGGGGAACATGAGGAAGCTATATATAACATTCCTACCAATCAATATCACCTTAGGGTGATTTTTATAACTAAAAAACCAAAAAAAATTCCAGATTATATTATTCTATAATCAACTATTTGATCCCTAAATGATGTATCATATACAGTCACTACCGAAATGGAACCTAGGAGATCTCAATAAGCCTAGATAGATTCTAGATAAAGTTAACTAACTCAAATTACTATTACCAGATAATAATTCATCCAAAATAATTTGATGAAAACTACATGGAAGGCCTACATCACATCTGACACTTATTTTTAGTGTCATCATACCATAGAATCATGAGGAAAAACATGTTGGAATATCCTGATATCTTACAATAGTTAGGATCATACTTATATCATATCATATAAATACCATTAAAATATCAGAGAAGAAAATAATGTGTTGGAGTTGACAGGTTTCCCCACTCTCTCCATAAAATGGTTTTATATCCCATTCCTATGATGAAAACTTGTCAGTAAGTTTAAGTGATAATTGAGGGGAAATACATTAATTAGAAAAATAAGAAGATATTTTTTAAATAAATTAGTATAGTAGTGGATTCATAAAAAAGCGAACCCAATATAATATTTTCTTGAGAAATATGGTAAAGGAATATATTATAACCCCTAATAATTTTTGAGAATCTTGTAATTTATTTTGGGAGTTTCCATGGAGTGGTAACATGTCACTACTCCCATTTTGTTTCATCATAGGCATATTGTAAAGCATAATAATGGTTAGGATATGGATTATAATCCCATTTAAACTAGTTTTTTAGTGATTTTTTTCAAAAAAAATATAAATTGAATTTATTCCCATAAATATTACTAAAAATAAAAATAATATTAATGAAATTTTCATGTTCATGGCACATATTACTCATCCCAATTAATCCTTGTTGATTAATCAAAATACACCAGAAGCATCCAAATGTGACGCTCATACTTCTATAAAATTGAACTATATTATAAAATATTTATGATGACTACGAAATAATGGTATTAATTCCCTTAATTGACCCATTACTCAAATAATCATATACCAATATTTAAATTTTAGTGAAATGTGGAGGATCATGACAAGTATGGATGCTATTTATAATTTTAGGACATGATGGAACAATAGAAAAATTCAGAAAATGATATCTCATGGATGGAAACACATAACATTATATAAGGTTCAAATCCATAAAAAAACTAATGATAGAGATGCGTGAAAGAATATTTCACCAGTGGCCCTTGATTCTAATAAATCATAATAAAAAATGAGAAGAAGTTTTAGTCACTAAAGTTATACAAAATGTACTATATTAAACAATTGGGGTGGTAAAAATTGAACATAATCCACATGTTAAATACCAATGAAAACATAAATATTTATTTTTGGAACTATTTTCTTGAAGTAGCTCATGAATGTTTTCATCATGAGTAAAAGATTTTTCTGCCATAATGTCCACCCCTTGCTAATTCATATGGAACTACTAACCATGAAGGTCATCCTATGAGAATATATATATATTCTCCCTAAAGTCTCGTATAATTCGGACATGAAGCCTCTCATGTTTTTATGTTTCCCTGAAGTCACCCTTGAATGGAGGGATTATTGATAGATTAAGGCCAATTATATCTATTTGTTCCATCTCAATTAGAGATACCGTATCTAAATAATGGGATAGTCTATTAAAATATTATTTAAACAATTTTTATTAGAATTCATATACCCCAATATTAGCTAATTTCTCATTTATAGACCTCCCCAATTGACAATGTTTGGAGGATGTGTCTATGAAATCCCAAATTTTAGTTATATAATAATTTCAATACATAGAATACCGTAGGTTTTCTAAAGTGTAGTTTCAAGGAAATCAGTTAAATAAAACATTAAAACATTTAAAATTATTCTAATCAACTATAAATACCTGGTAATGGGTTTACCCAAGGTTACTTTTTTAAAATCACATATCCTAGGGAAATATATCTTTGGAATGTGGTGAAAATTTAGACCTATAAATGAATAATCATATTAGAGAAAATAAATGTGATTATTTGAAATATAATTAAGGAAATCTAAAAACAATTCCATGAATAAAAGGAATATAATAATAACAATAATAAGAACATGAATCATACCATGGAAATGTAACTATAGAATTTAATTGAGACAAACATCAGCATATAACCATGGTTTATCAAAAAGGTTTCATAAATCATAAGTTCCAGGGTTATTCAATACGGTCTCTTAAAACATGTAACATCTAGATATTGACATTTTTATGCAATGAATTTGAGCTCTATCACTGTGAAACATAAATATACATTAAATTTGTGTGATTAACTTATATCATAATAAATAATTTAATTAATAAAATATGGAATAAAATAAACATGATTTTTATCAAAATCATGTTTTATAAAAGTCTATAATGGAGTTATAATTATATAATTTATATCTTATTAAAAGAGAATCTGTTTTGGGTTTATATAATTCCTAAAATTAGAAAATCATTTTTAATCAAGGTGAATTGCAACAACAAAAAATTTTATTCTGTGACTCTATTATAAACAGGTTTTATATCTTCGATTGAAAACATTAGACGAATCACCATGGTCAAATGAAATCCACAATATTTAATTATGATAGTCATCACATATGATATTTTCATAAAAATAATGGATTATATTACTATAATAATGAAAATATTTTTTACATAAGTTTATAATATGAATATATTGGTTAAAAAAATTTATAAATTAAAATTAATACCAACTTACCAAAAAGGATGTGTTTTAAAGAAACTATTTTTTATGGTTGTGATAGAATTTTATATTAATTTAATAATATAATAAATATTATTTAACTATTTTGATGAAATTTATATGTTATATATTCAATCATATGTTTTTAATTTCTTATAATAGGAATGGTAGGATCATTATAATAATAAATCTATTATTGATCATTAAAATATTAATTTTTTTAAAAAGTATTTTTTCAACCATTTCATGGAACACCTATTTTGAAACAAAATTGTTCGTATTTTATAAGTTTTGTTTGAAAAAATAAACTTCGTTTCTTAAATCAGATTAACAATATATTATTACGGAATAAATTTGGTATTTTTTAGAGAAGTTTTATCTTTTCCCGACTAATGATAAATAATAAATTTCATATACAAAAATGTTTTTCAAATAATTTATAAATATAATAAAATTATATATAGACTATTATTATATTACATTTAATTCATTTAATTATAAATAAATAAATTTTTTTGTCATATAATTTTACATTGAAATTGGGTTTTATAAGTTATACATCATTTTAATTTTTTCATTTTAAAAACCCTTTATGACATTTGGACTATGTGAATAATATATAATATAATTTTTTCAATTATTTATATTTAATTTTGTAAAATTTATTATATATTTGGTTTTATAATTCATAATTATTTTATAAGATTAAATTCATTTTTTTCCATAAATAAGTTACAATGTTAAAAAAATTAATTACAGAGGTATTGGTAAAAATTTAAATGGGTTAATGTTAAAGAGTTTAAAGATTAATGTACCCAAAATCAACAAGATTTATTTAATGGTAGAGGTATTGATTTACCCATTAGAAAAATTTAAAATATAAATTATAGTCCATAATAATAGAAATTAATGCCACCTCAATGTGGCGGTCATTAAATATGAAATAATCATTATTATAATCCCATAATCCCACATCTACCCATTGAAATATAAAACCAATAACCACCACTTCTAGACTCAAATGACTTGAGTATCATAAAATGTAAACAAAAATCTCTCAAACTCAGTATTCCCACACACTTGGTCTTTAGGTTTCAAAAAAATTAAAAATCCAAGGTCCCCAAGTTTCCCTTATGAAGGTGATATTCAAGAGGTCATTGTTTTTAATATAAAACTATTAATTTGTTTTATTCATAATTTTTTCTACACATATACTTTTAGAAAAATTACATAATGATTATAAATTAATAAAATTACTATAATTTTATGTTTCTATTGGAATATATTATTTCGATCATTTTAATACAACCTCTTGTTCAACGAATAAAAACTATTTTCTAAATTTTGTCGGTTAATCGTCTTTGTGAAGAATGTTTTGGTTTTCTTGCATTAACGCTTAATTTATTTCCATAATAAAATTATTATTGTTGAATAATGTTTTCTTATGTATATTATTACTTACTTCATGTCCATAAATATATATAAAGACTAAATATTAAAATAATAATACTAGTTTTGTATGGTATGATAAATCTCCAACATAAACTAAACATTTAATATTAATAAAATTATAAATTATTAATTCTCATATAAAAATATATAATTATAAATTGGGGATAAATAAATTTACAATATTGAATAAATAAAATTTAATTTCACTTTTGGAATTTTATTTTTAATTTTCAACAAAATCCATAATTATAAATAGATGCACTGCTCGTGAATCCAGGAAATAAACTAACACGAAACTGTTAAAATAATCAAATGTTATTAATTAATGGGTAATAATATCTTTTGAAATAATCACATAATGTATTAAAAATATTAATATTTATCATTAATTAATTAATTAACTCCTTCAACAGAAATATATCTATTTTTATGAAATTAATTTTTTGTTTGATAGCATACATGATATGCCTCATTGAGCATAAATGAAAAATTAAATATTATTAAATATTATTTATCATTATAACCTTTCTATTATAATAGTCGGTGTGTATAGGGTTAACTAATTTATGAAAATATGGTTTACACATGATTATATAATTAATACTTTGCTTAACAATTAATTATAAATAAATAAAAGCAATATTGAAATTAAATTGATTTCAATTTCTGAATAAATATTTAAATGTGAAAAAAAAAATATAAAATTATAAAATAATTATTTTTGGATTAAATTAATTATATATATATATATAATATTTCAAACTATTAAAAATTATTTTATAAGTTTTCTAGACATTATATATGAATAAATATATTTTTTAATAAAATAAGTATTCAAAAATAGTATTGCTACCTTTTCGTGGCACACTTATTTTAAATTAAATTTTTACTAATTTATTTATAATAAATGAAAAAAATTATTTTATATATTCATATAAATATTTAATATGGATTCATATTATTCTCTGATACGTCTCATGCTATAATGAATAGGAAAAACAGTGTATTTTCAATAAAAAATTATTTTCTGTCTAATTAATTTTTATTTTAAATACTATTAATGAATGGATTTTATTTTATTATTAGATAAAAAATTAACCACTTAATCCTATTATGTTATGTGAAAGAAATTTCACATTGAATTTGGAGATAAAAACACTTTAGTCTGTTGAAGTTTCTAAATTTGAAAAGATGTTTCCTCATTCCGTTAGTGTGAATAATATTTGAATATTTTTTAAATTTTTCTAAATTTATATAAATGTATTGCATATTTGATATCATAAGGTAAAAATTTATTAAATAGTTCCCTTTTATTATTGGGAAATAGTAATAGTATCATTAGTATTTGTTTCTTCCACGATTAGGGGTAAATTGGGTAATTATTGTCACAAATATTATATAATTTCCCTACCACATGTTTAACATTTATTGGATTGGTTTCATTCCCAATGAATTAATGGATTGGTTATGAGACCAATTATGTCGTTTTAGATGATAATATAACTACTATAATATTTGATTCAATGGAAATTTAATTTTTTCAACCTTATGTTTTTATAAAGATATATATTTTTAAGTTGGTTGATATAATGTATATGTTAAATTATAATTATTATTTATAAATATAAAATGCTTATTTATATCAATTTAATTTATTTATTATTTTATGAATTAAATAACTACCTAAAATAGTGACGCAATGATGAGTTGGTATATATTTATTTAAAAGAATAATTGAATAAATGGAATTAAAAATGTTAAAATAAATATAATTTGATTCAATTAATGTAATAAATGTATTTTATGGATTAATTTGACAATTAAGTAATTTTTAAAATGTTTTTTTAAAATATATATTATTTTTATTATATTTTTAATGGTCATGTGATGGCTACTGTAAAATTGAGATTAATGATATTTTAAAATAAATAATATTTTATTTAAAGAAATAAAATTATTAAATATAAAAATATGTGCCGTATAATTGGGACATGTTTTATTATTTCTATAAGAATCCAATTTTTATTACTTTGAAACATATAATAATTACATTAATAATAAATTGTAAATTACATGATATAACGAAAAAAATTTAGAACGTAAAATACGGGTTAAACAAAAAAGATAACGATTAATAAATTATAAATCATGACACATTTTACATAGATGGATTAATTAAGACATGGAATCATCCAATACAAGAAATATATCTATGTTTTCATTTGTAATATAAAACTTCCCTATATTAATTTAATAATTTAATGAATTACAAGAGTGCCCCTCATGTAACAACCCGCTTATCCTCATTGGCTTGAGAATACAACAAGTCATTACTTGGCCACAAGCGACATCCCCAAGGTGCCAAATGCTAGCAATAAATGCCGAAGGGTTTAAAATACATGTGGGAAATGATTTAACATTTATGAAATAAACCCATAAACCAACCATAACCAATCATTTACTATATGATGCATGAACAAATGAAAGACCAACTAAACAACTTCATTTATATTAAACCGCAAAAGAGTACACAATTGTGGAAGACAAAACCAAACATCAAGGTACACAGAAGAAAAACAACACGAGATTCTCAAAAGACACCCCAAATATGTGGTCCACAAGCTCCAAGCTATACTGCATCTCCCAAACATCAACCACGATCCATTAGTAATGAGATTATTTACCTTTACTTGTGTCTCAGAATACAACATCTCCAAAAGCACCAAAGTTCTAAATTAGGGGTGAGTATAATACTCAATTGGTTTTCCCCAATGACTTCCCTACTCACACCACTAGGATAGAAGAGTTAGTCACATTTATACAAAAACAGTTTATATAAAACATTTTCACCAATGAATTTTATAACTAAATATAAACATGTTTTCCAACACCATCCATGCTCAAAAGCATCATAGTGCAATTAAACCCACCTTTTCCAAAACGATATTTTTCCAAAAAAATTATTATATAAATTTCCAAACCATTTCACAAACATCACGTTTTGGGATTCCCAACCATTTCCCCAACCCATGAAATCAACCATGCATGCTTCGTTATGACAGTTCCATACTCATGAGCGGTCTCTCTTCGATCTACCAAGTCATCATAAGTTAATTATTTACCATGTTCCATTACACCTTTGTCACCGAGAACAAGGTCATATTTCAACCAAGCCTCATACATATATTTACCACATTCCATTAAATGTTTGGCACGGAGCACTAGGTCTTATTTCAACAAAGGCTTGTACATGAAATATGAACACACACCACACATTCCCAACTATCATGCCAAACCATCCATTAAATAAAACACCTTTTGTTGAAAAACATTTTCCATCCAATCTAAGTGTGTTCAACCAATTCAAACCATTTCAATAATGTTGCCTTTTATTGAAAACCAAATCCACCAAAACCATTTCAATAATACTCCCATTTTATTGAAACCCCATTTCTCGTCAACCCATTTTAAATTTTAGAAATTTCAAAATTAAAAATCAACATTTTAAATTAAAATAGCCATGTCACATTGCACACAATTCACCAAGATTTCACAATTTCATCAATACCATAAATCATCACTAAAGAAGATTTATTCCATGATTTTCACAATAAATTCCATTCAAATAATCAATTTGAAACTAAACCAACCAATTCTAACAAGAGGAGTTCAGAGTGAAGCCACCTACCTCAACACAAAGGTGAAACCAAGCAACGGACGAAGAACACTCAAGAAAACCAGGTCAAATCTCCAAAACCCCACCTTATATCACTTATCCTAACACAACTAAGACCAAATCTCGTCATATTTAGATCTAAGGAAATAATCAAGAACGAAGGAGAATGATCACATACCTCAAGAATCCGGCTTCGACTCGCCAAAAGAAGCCTTCAGATCACCTCCAGAATGATGGGAGAAACCTCTTTGACCTTAAGAGAACAAAAATCCCAATCTAGGGCCGCTTAGGAGTTTAATGAGACAATTAAAGGCAAAACGAGATAGATCTGCAATTTAAGGATCTAATTTTAAGGGACCGTATGGTTAGTTCGCACGGGTTGACAAACTGTGTGTTAACCGTGTGTTGGCTACGGCCTCATCAACCCCTTCTCGCACAGTTTGGCCGCATGGTTAGACAAAACGTGTGCTGAACATGCTGATGCCACTTCCGCCTCAGACATCTATGCACAGTTTGGCCGCACGGTTTAGAAAAACTGTGCGCCTCCCATGCGACTTCCCCTTTGCCTCAAAACATCATTCCGTGTTCTCCCGACTCTCCCATTCAACAACCATAACTTTAAAACATTGAAATGCATCACGAAATGGGTACATTCCAGAAACAGGGGGTACAAAATTCTCCCCACCATTGGCCTTTTCGTCACCGGAAAGTAGAAAACCAATGCTTGTCTGAAAAAGTTCTGGCCACGGCTCTCTCATTTCTTTCTCACATTCCCAACTCTCTTCCTGAATCTGAACATATTTCCACAAAACCCGCACTAGACCGATGATTTTCCCACGCAATACGTTATCCTACCTATCCACAATCCACCCCAGGATATGTACCAATAAAGCATATGTCTCTAGGTCAACGTGATCCCATCTGATCACATGGTCAGGATCGGGTTGATACTTTTTTAATTTAGATACATGGAACAAATTGTGCACCGAACTTAACCATGGTGGTAATGCCAACTGATATGCCAAATCCCCATACAGTTCCAGTATCTCAAAACGGAGTATATATCGAGGAGATAATTTTACTTATTTCCAAAAATGATGATGTCCAAGCCTGGGAGAGATCCTCATGAAGACATGATCACTCACAACGAATGCCAACGGTCTGCAACGGTGATCAGAATAATATTTCTGATGACTCTGATCCATCTCCATCATCTTTCTAATCAACTGAATAGTCATCATTGTTTCATGGACTAGGCTCGGCCAAATTAGTGAAGTATCACCAGTTTCCACCCAGCATAGTGGAGAACAACAAGGACGCCAATACAACGCTTCAAACAGGGCCATGTGTATCGAGGCCAAATAAATGTTATTGTATAAGAACTCCACTAAGGGTATATTCTCATCCCAGGAGCCAACAAAATCCATTACTGAAGCCTGAAAAATGTCTTCCAATGTCTATATCTTCCATTCGGATTGTCCATCCATATAGGGATGATACGTCGTACTCATAGTCATCTGAGTCCCAAGGGCTTGTTGTAAGGATTTCTAGAATCGAGATGTGAACCTCTAATCTCTATCTAAGACTATAGAGACTTGTACACCATGACTCTTTACTACTTATCAGATATAGATTTTTGGAATATCTTCCACCATATGGGTTTCAAGAATAGGGATGAAATGGGCCGACTTGGTTAGGCGATCCACTATCTCCCAAATGGCATCGTGTCCCCGGACCATTCTTGGAAGACCTGTAACAAAATCCATTACTATCTAATCCCATTTTAACACTGGGATAGGTAAAGACTATAATATACATGCTGCTATTTGATGAACTTCTTTAAACTGCTGACAAGTTAAGCATCGTGAGATGATGTTGGCCACCTTCCTTTTCTTTCCTCTCCACAAAAACTGCGCCTCTAGTGCCTTATACATCTTCTGTGTACCAGGATGTACAAACCTTCTTAAAAGGTGGTATGCATGAAAGAGTTGTTCCTTAAAAACCATGGGTAAAACCATCCAATCACTAAAACACAAAACTGAACCTACTTCTAGTTTCCATTCATCAATGGTCTCCCCACAATTTAGTTTCTAACTCATTACCAGGCATTCTGCATCAGATGTTTGTGCCTCTTTGACCCCTTTTACCAAATCAAGAACACGAGTAGGTGAAATGAAAACCGCAACATCACCTCGGTATTCACATTCAACTTGCATGTCGGCTATGACCAACATCAACTGCCATTCATCGGAAACTTCCTTTTCCAACTGTGAATATGACTTCCTGCTTAAGGCATCGGCCACCGAATTTCCCTAATCCTGTGTATACATTAAGTCAAAGTCTACCATTTGAAGATACTCCATCCATCTCCTCCGCCTCAGATTCAAATCTCGCTGTGGGGAAATGTGTTTCAAGCTGTTGTGATCCGTAAACACACTAAATTTCTCCCCATAGAGATAATTTCTCCATGTCTTAAAAGCATTGTCGACTGCAAATAACTCCAAATCATGTTTTGGGAAATTTTTCTCATGCATCCTCAATTTCCTTGAGCCATAAGAAACCAGATGGTCTCCTTGCATGAGAAGACAACCAAAACCTATTCCTGAAGCATCACAATACATTACCTACCCTTTCCCTGATCTAGAATGATGAAGACATGTGCTAATGTAAGGTGAACTTTCAACTCTTGAAAAGATCTATGACATTCCTCAATCCTTTCAAATACACTGTTCTTCATTGTCAATGCTGTCATAGGAAAAGCTAGTAGTGAGAAGTAATGGAAAAGCGTCCGTAATAACCAGCTAGACCAAGAACACTTCTTATTTCAAAGACATTATTCGGTTGTTTCCAAGAAAGAACAACTTCTATCTTTTATGGATCCACTAAAATTCCTTTCTCGGAAACAACATGGCCCAGAAAACGTTCATCTTGTATCCAAAAATCACACTTTGATAATTTGTTATTCAACTGATGGTCTTGCAAGATTTCTAAAAATATCGCCAAGTGTTTCTCATGCTCTGCCATTCTTCATGAATACAAAAATATATCATCCACAAACACCACAAAAACAATAATCCAGATATTGCTAAAATATTTGATTCATCAAATCCATGAAGACCGCTGGTGAATTCGTTAGACCGAAAGTCATGACTATATATTCTTAGTGGCTATATCTGCTTCTGAAAGATGCCTTGGGAATATCCTCCTTCCGAACTAACTATTGGTGATATCCTGATCACAAGTCAATCGTGGAGAACCCCTGAGATCCCCTTAATGGATCGAACAGAGCATCAATGTCTGGAAGTGGATATCTATTCTTTATCATATCTTTGTTAAGTTTACGATAATCTATATATAGCCGAAGAGTTCCAATTGCTTTCTTTACAAAAAAACTTGTGTTTCCCATGGAGATACTCTTGGCCGAATGAAACCCTTGATTTACAGCTCCTCTAACTGCACATTCAATTCCCGTAACTTTGGTTGTGCCATCCTATAAGATGGAAGGTAAATAGGACTAGTACCCAGAATGAGATCAATCGAAAACTTCACTTCTCTTACAGGTGGTAATTTTGAGAAGTTTTCAAGAAAAACATCAGGAAATTGATCCACCACAGCTGGAAAACTATTTTCCTCACTCTCTTCCAATGATTCCAAAGTCAACACTACCAATTGGTAAGAGATTGTTCCCACCATTGGTGCCAACAATCTCTTTGCACCTTTCATTACCATTCTCTCTCCTCAAATGAGACGGTAGACGTCATCCTCTTTCGTGATTCTAATTGTTCTCCAATAACAATAGATGTGATACATAAACCTTTTTAACCAATCCATTCTTAGGATTATATCATAGGCATCCATATTCAACATAGGGAAGTCCCATTTGAGCTCAGCTCCATCAACATTTAAAGCACATGCTCTACACATGAAGGCTTGACATTCTCTTTCACCAAGAAGAGTTTGCATTTTCAAAACACAAGGCATCATTTCTAGTTTTATGTTTAAAAAATTACCAATACGAGAAGAATGAAAAGAATGTGATGCAGCAGTATCGAACAACACTTGCATGAGGGTAGAATTCAAAAGAATCGTATCTCTCACTGTAGATGGTCCAGCCTGATCATCGACCATCAACTGTTCGGCTCCATACAATTGCTTTGTTGCTGAACATTTATCCTTATTGCTTTGTTGAGATTGCCCTGGCTGAGGTGTTATGGTTTTCCTAGAATCACGATAACTATCTCTGTTCTTTTTGCGAGACTGATTTTGATGTCCTCACCCTATCGAAGCATATGATGCTTGTGATGCCTGAGATGTGTCCTGAACACCTGATTGTGGAGCACTGAGACAATATCGTTGAAGATGCCCCATATTTTTGCAATTGTGGCATGCTCTCGGTGGTGTTTTACATTTTCCTTTCTTGTGATCAGTCGAACCACATTGAAAGCAACCTACTTTGAAATGGTGTCGTGGAGGAAGGTTGACTAATCCCGTTGTCTGGTTTTGATTCACACTCCCACCTTGGAAGTTGGTGTCCCTCTTCTACTTGTTCCCTGCATTGGAGTTCCCACTCGTTCCCATGGTTATCATCACGCCTCCTCCTATTGATCCCAAGATATCACGTTCAGCAATAGTTTTTATGTTCATCATTTTCGTATAATCCGTAATACAGAGCCACACAATCTTCGATCAAATCTCCTACCTTAGCCCTGATTCGATGATGCATTCCTTCAAAGAAGAACTTGTCAAAATCTCTGGTGCCAAACAGACAAAATTCATGAACTTATCCACATACTCTGTTACAGAGACGCTCTCTTATTTCAAGCTGAAAAATTCTATCATTTTCTGGATCGTGAAAATGTGAGGATATAATTGTTTATTAAAAAATTCTTCAAAATCCTCCCATGTAAGGGCTTCAACCAAGTTTGAATGCACCACTAAATCCCACCACTAATGTGCATGATCCTCGAGCATAAACATCACCATATTTACATTCAGATCCACTAGTGTGCCGATGAAATCGAATATATGATTCATCCTTCTTAGCCACAACTCTGCCTTCTCGGGTTCTTCATCACCCCTAATGTTCGGTAGATTCTGCTTCATGAACAGGATGGTATGATCCACATGTCATGGCTCATTCCTCTGGTTCCCCATATCCACAAATTTATAGTCTTGGAAAATACTCTGAACCAGCTCTTGGTTCACATGTGGTTCTTGTGCGACCATATTCTTATCAGTTTCTTTGGTTGGTTTCGACGATGCCTACCAGGTGCCATTTTCTAAATCAACAACAAACTCCGTCAATCTCACTCTCTAGCAACTGTTTTCATAGCATTTCAAATTTTATCACATCAACTGTCACAACATTGTTCTCAGACAACCTATTTCAATGTTCAACCACTTTTCAAAACATTCAACATACTTTTTTTAAAAATCAATCCATTTTCAAAATACACCATATTCCCTGTTTTCGAAGTCTTTTGGTTGAATAAAATTTCATCATTTTTTTTAAAGAAATGGCACTCATCACAAAATACTCAATCATTCCTCTCAAAGAGATATGAAATCCTAGTGGGAAGTCGTTCCACTAAAATTCATGTTATGATCATCTCATTGGCTAAACCCATAACAATGAGATTTCCAACATTCTAGAAGTGTATCGAAAACTCTTGTGTACCCAACACCCTGGTAACTTGAAGTTCAACATAAACGGGTTAGCTACGTCCTCTAATTATATTCATTTCAAGTTCAAACAATCCTACTCTTGTCCAAGATGACCACCCATGTAATGGACAAGAAGTAATTTCAACTCCAAGACCAAGATCATCGATGACCACTTGTTAGGCAAGGACTGAACAAGCTGATATCATTTGTAATGACCCGCTTATCATCATTGTCTTGAAAATACAACAAGTCATTACTTGTACTTAAGCGACATCCCAAAGGCGCCAAAGGTTGGAAATAAATGCCTATGGGTTTCATGTACAAGTGGGGGACGATTTACCCTTTATGAAATAAACCCATAAGCCAACCATAACCAAACATTCACTATATGATGCTTGAAAAAAAGAAAGACCAACTAGATGACTTTATTTATATTAAAGCACAATAGAGTACACAACAGTGGAAGAACAAACCAAAAATCAAGGCACACAGTAGAAGAACAACACTAGATTCTTAAAATACACCACAACTCTGTGGTCCAGAAGCTCCAAACTATATAGAATCTCCCAAACATCACCATGAGCCATTAGTAACGAGATGCTTTACCTTTACCTGTGTCCTGGAAAACAACATCTGGAAAAGCACGAATGTGCCAAAGCAGGGGTGAGTATAAAACTCAGTAGGTTTTCCCTAATGACTTCCCTACTCACGCCACTTGGATAGAAGGGTGAGCCACATTTATAAAAAATATAGTTTTTATAAAACATTTTCACCCATGTATTTTATAACTAAATATAAACATGTTTTCCAAAACCGCCCATGCTCAAAAGAATCAAATTGAAATTTAAACCAGACATTCCAACAGGATATTTTTCCCGAAAAATAACCAAAAAAAATTCCAATCCATTTCACAAACATCCCGTTTTGGAATTCCCAACCATTTCACAAACCATAAAAATCAACCATGCATGCACCGTTATGAAAGTTCCATACTCAAGAGCGGTCTCTCATCGATCTACCCAGTCGTCACAAGGTAATTATTTCCCATGTAACATTACACCGTTTGAAACGAGCGCAAGGTCATATTTCATCCTAGCATCGTATATATAGTTACCACGTTCCATTAGACCTTTGGAACCGAGCATAAGGTCCTTTTTCAACCATGCCACATACATGAAATATGAACACACACCACACATTACCAATAATCATGTCGAATCATCCATTCAATAAAATAGCTTTTATTGAAAACCATTTTCCATCCTAACCAAGTGTGTTCAACCAATACAAACTATTTCAATAAATCTACCATGTATTGAAAACCAACTCCATGAAAACCATTTCAATAAAACACCTTTTTTATTAAAAACCATATCCATCAAAACCATTTTAATAAAAGTCCATTTTTATTGAAAACCCATTTCTCATCAACAAATTTACAATTTCACCTATTTCATAATTTAAATTCAACATTTTAAATTCAAATACCCAAGTCACTTTGTACACAATTCACCATGATTTAAAAATTTCATCAAAACCCTAAATCATCACTAAAGGAGATTTATTCCATGATTTTCACAATCAATTCCATTAAAATAACAAATTTGAAACTAAGCCAACAAATTCTAACAAGAGGAGTCGAGTGTGAAGCCACCTACCATAACTAAAAGTTGAAACCAAGAAACAGATGAAGAACGCCCAAGAACACTGGGTCAAATCTCTAAAAACCCACCATAGATCTCTTCTCCTAACACAACCAATACAAAATCTCATCATATTTGGAATCCACACACATCGATCTACCCTTAATGGGCGTAGATCTAAGAATGCAAGAGAGGACGAGAAGTAGATCTAATTAGATCTATGAAAATGATCAAGAATGAAGGAGAACGATCACATACCTCAAGAATATGGCTTCGAATCTAGAAGAGAAGCCTTCAGATCACCTCCGGAACAACGGGAGAACCCTATTTGACCTTAGGAGAACACAAATCTCGAATTAGGGCCGCTTATGAGCATTAATGATGCAATTATATGTAAAACGAGTTAGATCCACAATTTAGGGATCTGATATTAAGTGACCGCATGGTTTGAAACACTGTTCGCTAACCGTGAATTAGCTACTGCCTCAGCCACCCCGTCTCACACAGTTTGGCCACACGGTTAGACAAACTGTGTTCTAAACATGCGGAAGCCACTGCCTCCTCAGACAGCTATGCATAATTTGGACGCATTGTTTAGAAAAACCATGCGGCTCCCGTGCGACTTCACCTTTTCCTAAAAACATCATTCTATGGTCTCCCGACTCACTCATTCAACACCCTTAACATTAAAACAGTTAAAATCATCAATAAAAGGTTACATACCAGAAACTGGGGGTACTACACCACGCCTCTCCTAAAAAGGTAACCCATTAATCTCATTTCCTCACACCATCAAAACAATTTTTTGTATAATAAAATAACAAATAACAACTAATAGAATCCATCCATATATTATAGAGATATTATTTTAGTCATAAAAACCACATTAGTGGTATTACGGTGTTAATCAAAGGATATTGTCTGAAGAATAGGTATCATTTTTAGTTATCTATTTTGGTTTTTATTATTCATCACCATAAAGAAAATATTAATCTTATATGATGAATTAATAAAAATAATATCCTATATATATATATATATATTTCTTATTAATACCATCATCTAGTTAAATCTCTACTTCCATCAAATGCGAAAATAATTATGGTTCGTGTGTCTGACGAACTTCATCCTCATGGACTGATATAATTCAATTTCCATTACTGTATCTAAATATTTGTTATAATGATGTTAGTATGGTTTATATATAATATTAATTACATATTAATAATATTAAATAATGATATTTCAATTTTTAGTCTCCGCCCCACACACACATACATTTAAATGATAACATCGTTAGTGCATACATGTGAACTATCACCACCACAAACCGATGTGATTCATTTTTTCAGTACCTCCTCATGTTGATAAAATATATATATAAGTATATTTAAAATTTTAATAAGATATTATTTATATTATTATAAAAATTTAATGAAAATAACATATTTACCTTGTTACAATAATTATAAATGAAAAATAGAAATGTTAGTCAAGCCTACATATTGATTACCATCTCCACGATTATAATGAGTTTATTTATCATATCAAAATTTAATTTATGGATTTAAGATAATAATTTAGTTATAATAGTGATTATTATATCACTAATAATATTTTTGATATTATGTAATAATTTCCACTTTGACAATTTACATCACACCAATTTGATTTTGGACTGTTGCTCTGAATATCATCAAAACATCCAACACAAACATAAATAAATAATTAATTTTTTAATAATCATAACATAGAAAAATGTAATATAAAATTAATAACAAAATTTTAATTGTTCATAATAAAGTAAATACATAACATAATTTTTTTATATTGGAAGACAAAGGTCATATGTTATGAGTCATACTCAAATTAATAGTCTCAAAAACTCAAATAAGTATATAAATGTTTTAATGATTTATTATTATATATAATTCCCATTACTAATGATGATATACAAATTGGTTTTATTAAAATAATTATATGTACATTAATATTTTCAAAAGGAAATTTTTTAGTTTCTTTAAAAACATTAATTTGGTATAGGACAATTTCATTTGAAAATAGTTTTTTAAATTTTTAAAAATGATTTTAAAAATGGAATGGTTATTTCAAAAATGTAAATTTTTTTCCATGTGTGAATATAAAATTTCATAATTTATATGTTAGATATTTTACTATTTTAATTTTATTTAATATATTACTATACATAAACAATTTATATGTGGTTTTATGATAACATAGGTCTTCTGGTTATGTTATAACCTCCAATGCATTGGCTATAAAAGATGAACATATGGTTATTCCATTTCTAAGAGTGATATATATGGAAGTCATCTGTAGGAATATTACATTTTTATGAGTTTTTTGTATATATATTGATCGTAGGTCTGTTACATTGAGAAGAGTGACATGTAAAGATGTGGGATGTTTCGCTAGTCCATTTCAAAGAGTGACATTAATTGAAGTCAATTGAATGACTATTCCATTTTAGTATAACAATGTCCCAATTTACCTGAAAATATATTATATGATTTCTTTTATATTTTTAGTAATATTTTTAATTAATAAATTTATGATAGTGGTCATATTGAAATGATTATCTTTTTTCTGAGTAAATATTTATGTTTTTAGAAACTTCTTTATTATCACTCAATGGACTAATATTTTATTTTCTATTAATGTTCATAGAGAATGTTTTGTGATAATCAATTGTTCTAATATTTTTTTCATAGGGTGTATTATTAGTAAATATATATAATATGTATTTATTAAATTATTGATGATGTGTCTCCAAAAGTAATGATGTTTTATTTTAAAAGGGTTTCGGTATTTTGAAAAAATGGTTGACGCATACAAGTGTCCATAGTTAATATATGTGTATTCTATGAAAGTTTGTTTTCATAATTCTAAAAAACAGTAGTGAAAAATGTTCTTTTGTAAAATAATGTTATTTGTAGTTTTAAAATTACTTGATTAATTTATGTTTATTGATGGGTCACTAAAGGTGGTATAAGAGTAGTGTTTAAAAAATGTATAGATTATGTTGGTTTCATATGAGATAAGGATATCAAAATTGGTGTATAATATTAAGGATTACAATTAGATCCATTTCATAGAATGAACTTTTGAGGCTATATGATATGAAATTTTAAGGAGGCGATTGGTATTTTTGTACACATTCATTTTTAGAGTTAAATATGAGTTGGTACATTTTGGGATGAAAAATAGATTGTATGATAATTTTTTTTAAAAAAGATAGTGTTATTTTAAATGAATTTATAAAATTTCTAAAATATGATATTAATTAAAAGAATTTTATGAAATTGATGACTTGCAGGATGCATAAAAAACCTTCATGTCCCACAAGGATACAATTTTTGAACATCAACCGAATGGAGAAATTGGTGAATCACCTACCACTCCCCAACATGAATCCATAGTTTAGTAGGAATATGAAATTATAGTTTATCAATTTTTTGAATTATAATAAGAATATTTTTTGGATATATGTTTTATTTAAATGACTACCCTTTGTTTGGGAAATTATTTCATTATTAAGAGATAAATGTTTTTTAAGATGAAATTCACTATTTTTGGAATCCTATATGATCAAGTTATGTAGAATACTATGGGATTATTTTTTATATGTAAATGATGAATTATATTTTGGAAGAATATCTGAATTTTTTGTGATATAGTTTGTTTTGGGATAATTAATAAATAATTATCATATATTTGATATTATGTTATTTAGGTAATTGATTTTTTTGTAGGATCCAATTTGTGTGTTTAATTTTATTTTTAGATAACTTTTAAATTTTATATTTGAAGAATAAGAGATCAAATCCTTCTAAATTTTGGGTTTGAATTATATTTTGGATTATTTTTAGGAATTTTATGATATGTAATATCTTGAATTTTCTATCATGAACATTTAATATTATTGATTATTTTTTAGATCTTGGTAGTTTTTCATCTTATAAATTTTTATTCATTTTTGAAAATTAAATTTTCTTGTTGTAACCGTTTTGGTTTTAGATAATGAGTCAATATATAAGAAATACATAGATAATCTTCAATATATTCTGAGAATCTCAAGAACATGACTCTTGTTCCTTTGTCATGTGAAATTAATCTTGATTACACAAAATATAGATAAAAATATGGTATTGTGGTGGAAATTGATTAATGTATTTAAATCTATATTCAAGTAAGTATGAATACATATGTTCTTAGTATGAGTGGTAAAAAATTTCCTAACTATATGAAACTAATTTTGACTAAAATATATTATTGTTTTATGTTTCATTATATGAAATCAGTTACCTCTTAACCCACCCCTGATTTTAGGTTTTATTATCATTATCATGTTATTTTTCACTCCCAATCAGAACATGATAGTTTGTTTTCAATTCCTTATCCATATTTTCTTACATGAAATATTAGTAACTATTATCCCTGGTGATATTCGTACTTCCATTTCATTCATTAAATATGGATGTTTCATTAATCCATTTCTAATGTGGGATTTCAATTAAGGTAATATGAATTTTTGAAAACTAGTTAGTGAGAAAAAATTCATAAGTATGAGGAAAAAGTTTCAAAAATGAGGGATAATATAACATCTAGAGATTATAAAAAATAAATTTTATATTCGATTGTATACATGATAAGACAAATCATGCATAAAAATACTAATAAATTTAATTTTATAAATGATATCATTAAAATATAGTCATTAGAATAGTGGTTATGAAAATATATAACTGAATTTTTAAAATATGGTTTATGAATGTATATATAATTAATTATTTAGTTTCATTTCAATTTTAAATTAGAGAAAAAACAATAGAAAATAAAAAAAGATCAATTTTTGGAAATTTATTTTAATGCAAAAAATCAGTTCTCTAATAAAATTAAATCACCATTTTAGGATTCAATTAATTATATCTATATATATAATAAATATAATTTCTAAAATTAATTTAATATTTTTTCTAGAAATAAAAAAAGAAATAATCAAATTTTATAGAAAATTAATGTATTTTTCAACAAGAACTAGCTTCTCCACCTTTAAATGGAGAACTTGATTTAAATCTAGTTTTTGACATATTTATAGATAAGTATTCATACAATAAACCTCTAATTTGAAATCAATATATAATAATTTACATTGGATGATTTTGTTCGATTAATTTTCAATTTAAATAAATTGTGTAAAAATAGTGTATTTTAATCAAATAATTTTTTTCATCTTACTTATATATATTTTAAGGTCATAATTTGGGATGATTTTAATTTATAAAAGATCAATATTCTAATATTTAATCCAAATAAGCTAATTGGAATCAATATCACATTATATGTGGATATAAAAAACATCTTAATCATTTGAACTTTTTTAATTCAAAATCCATCTTTTCTCATTCCATCAATGAGATTAATTTTTAATTTGTCTATACATTGTACATTTTTTTAATTTTGAAAAATAGATTCAATATATGGAATCATAGGGTTCGAATTTAGTAAATAGGTATCTTTAATGTTTTTTCCATATTAATAGTACCATTTGTAAAACAATTTATCGTGGTTATGTGTAAATCAAGTAAAAAAATTTAAAAATATTATATAATTACATTGAAAAATGAAAACCAACCTGGGTCAACCCATAAATGATCACCCATTCCAATCCATGACATGTCCCAAAGGAAAATATCAATTCCCATGGGATGATATTTATGGTTGGGCCTCAACAGAGTACACTAAGGGAATTATTTCTCCAATGAATAAATAAATGACTTCAACAGTGTAATGAAAGCAATCATCCCAATTCAAATGAAATTCCAAACTGAACATCTTTTAAATTAGATCAAAATTTAAAACAAATATAAATTAAATCCAACCAAATAATATGAATACACAATAATCACATGACCTCACAGTTCCCTCTCTAATAGAAAGGTTAACCATCTCCCAATGTGATCTAACTCTAGATGAACCCATCACCCACTAGTGCAGAAAATGTTTTTTGTGGTGGTTATTTATTATTTTTTACATTATATTTTGGCCGAAGTTATTATAGGAGACCTTATCTACATTTTTTATGGTTGGTATATTAAAATTGATATAAAAAAGAATAAAACTGAAGCATTTTCCGCGTCTGTTCATAAAAAAGCGACATGGAAACGCTTAAGATTCATGATTTATAACAGCTGTTTTTAAATAACTGACGTGGTATATACATTTTCACATCCATTGTAGAATAAACGATGTAATAAAATTTACCTCCAAAGAGTTTATCACATCGGTTGTGTTCATAACCGATGTCATAAACCAGTCCGGAAAGTGGTTTTCTTGTCTGTTAAATAATAACCAGCGTTAAAAAATATATACTACGCCAGTTATTAAGTAAGTGATGTAAAAAACTAATTCATTCCATTTATTACTTCATTAATTAAATAACTAATTTAAAAACCCATTTCCATGCATTTGTTACATACGTTATTAAATAATCATTGTTAAAACCCATTATTATGCATTGTTTAGGCCGGTTATAAAATAATCAATGTAAAAACCATTTTTTAAGTAAAACTATTCAACCAAATCTATGCCCTACAAAATAAAACATGAAACAAGACAATAAAAGACCAACACCAGAAAAAAAATTGACCACTCCATAGGACAACCCTCTAACGAACTGAACCCCCCCCCCACAACGCACTAGAAATCCTCATACCCCTGGATAGCCCCTACCCTCCTGGACATCCCCCACCCCCATGGATACCCCGAAGACCCCCCCCCCCCCCACTCCCCTGGAATGACTTCCGACCGTCTTGGACACCCTCCCACTCCCATGGACAACCTAAGCACCCACCCACCCCACTAGACATCCATCCATCACCCTTGGAAACCCCCCAACCCACTGGACACCCCCCACACCCCTAGACACCTCTAGACAGCCCCCCTGGACATCCTCCCACCCCTTCGACTTCCCCCACCCTCTGGGACCCCCCCCCCCCCCCACACCCCTGGACAAGCCTACCACCCTCCTGGACACCCCTCCCATCACCATGGACACCATGCACTGCCCCCACCCCACTGGACATCCCCCACACCCCTAAATCCACCCATAACACTTTTAACGTCTCGGATCCAAGTGTCACACAATGGTTTCCCTGAACCCAATTGGTCACATGATTTCTAGTGAATTTCCCCATATGTCAGAGGCTTCCAACTAGAAGCAAGGGCCAAATACTGATAGTGGGGAAACTATTCCGTCCTTTGTCAAAGTGTTGAACAATGGAAATAAATATAGAAACACAAACGCGGAAGAAGTAAACAATATAAATCTGAAATGGACAACAAATTAATAGATAAGTAGAATTCATATATATGATGATGTAATATGTCACTAATTATATGAAAGCAACCAAAATAGGATAAAGTACAATCTAAAATAGTACAACACAATGAAAAAGTGTAGCACAACAAAACAAAATAGTGGAGTAAAAACTAAGCAGCATAGCAAGCCTAAGCTCGGTTCCATGCTCTCCATCTCCTCTGCAAAAATCAAGTACATGTATAGGGATTCTTTCCCTTATCAACACCTACATAAATATAATCTTTTTGGGCCCAAGATATTACCCAAACATGGTGTTAGAAATAAATCCCAGTAGGTAAATACAAAATTCTCATGCCCAACTATTAGTGAAAAAATGTGTTACAATAGTATACTATAAGGAAATAGTATATTCTAGGAAGTAATCAGAATCACCAACTCCTACAATTTCCATTAACATTTAGTTATTATTTAACAATTCGATATAATTTTATTATATGTTCTTGAGACCCGTCCTCGATCAACCATCTACAATACAATTCCGCAACAAAAACCACATCACGCTACCTACCAAGTAGAAGGTAATAAAAATACCAATTGTGTGCTATAGCTTGGCTGGTATAACATATGAAACCACCACAATGAATATTCAAAGTATCCTATGTCCTCAGACATGCAAATCCATACCCACAGGTAATCATAATCGAAACTCTCAGGTGATTTCCCTCAGGCATAACGAATATTACCCTCAAGCATACGAGATATTACCCTCAGGCATGGAAGTGACTGTCGACATCCATAAGAAAAGTTTCCCTCAAGGTACATGAAACACAGCTCTCGGGCTAAGAAAAACACTTCCCTCAGGCCAAGAATGTATCCATGCTGAGCCTAACTCATCAACAAGCAATTTATATACATTTCATCTTAGGAAAACCTAAAACAAGCTTATAATCACAACATACCCACGTGTATCCTGGCCAAATATCTAAACATGGGAAATGGACCCACATGGTGGCCCTGGATAAAGACAACGATCCCAAACATCATTTTATACATGTCTATTAAATTACCTAAGAAATTATAGGAATCTTAATAGTCAAGGCCTCATCCAGACGACACCCCAAACATGGGCGCGTAGCACCACAGTACACAAAATCAACTGGACATTTGGAAACAAACATCAGACCACCTACCTTGATCTCCTCTAATCAATATATGTGAATGATGCCTCATGAATCACCTGAGAACGACATAGGTCTTGGAAAAAAATATACCTATTCAAAATAAAATAAAATCCATTAGGGAAATAATTGGATGGAGAGTTTCAAGAAGATTGAAGACCTCACCCGCGCGGTTCAAACGAGAACTACGATGAACGAATCAGAGTCCTGGTGTGCGGTCGACAGGTCCTCGAAGATCTAACCTCCTCTCCCAAGACTCTCATAGAGTTATATGCCTCCATTTCCAAATGAAGATGATTCTGCCTATTTTTAATGAAAAAACATAACTACACAACATGTACTCTCATGTACACGATGTGTACTTTCAATTTTTTGAACTGTTCCCCTAATGAATTCATTCCACTTCATTGTTGTTTACTAGTTATCATGATTACACAACGTGTATTACTAAGTACAGGGTTTGTACTATTGTTCTACTGGAAGCTACTCCCACCACCTTAATGTTCACCTGCCGAATGAGTACACAGCGTGCATATACTATGTACATGCTGTGTAGTCAGTTTTTTTTACACCCTTCATCGCTAAAATGCCTACACGCCCTGTATTATCAAGCCACATGGCCAAAGTACACATATTGTGGAAAAAGTACATGACATATATGCATAAATTTTGGGATTTTCCCCTTTTCCATTTTTTTCAAAAAAACTTAAAGAAAAGGAAAAGAAGAATCCCATACATCAATAATAAGAATCGGGTTCTTACAATTAATCCCCCTTAAAGATATTTGTCCTGGAAATTCTCTTCCATGGGTGGTGAAGATAATTCTAAGAATCACTCTATACACTGATCATGTATGTTGGTAATATGCTCTCAGGTTTTATCTTGCACTTGGCCATGCTGCCATAGCACCCGTATGAGGGGATCTGACTGGCCTCAGAGAGAATTCGTACTCCTATCAACAATTCGAATTAAATTCTCCTCAAAAGATGTATCGAACCGAAGTTCATCCACCTCGGGCAGAAAAATGTGATATGGGTCTGAGTGATAACGACACAGCTGAGATACATAGAAGATGTCATTCATGGCCTGGTACCTCTATGGTAACTGCAACCAATATGTAACCAACCCAACTCTCTCCAAAATCTCAAACAGACCTACCATCCTCGTTGAACGTTTACCCTGTCTACTGATCCGCCTATATCCCATCCTCGGTGAAACACGTATGAAAAGCTTATCCCTAGACACAATCCCCAGGGGTCATCTACGGCAATCAGCATAATATTTCTGGTGAGACTGTATAGTATCCATCCCCTTCTGTATCAACTGGACCTTCTCTAAAGTCTCCTGCACGAGATGTCATCCCGGTAAAGCTACCTCACCTGCTTGCAACCAGCACATGGGTTATCATCATGTCCTACAATATAAATTCTCTTATGTTTCCATATCAATAGTTTCCTGAAAACTATTATTGTGGGAAGACTCGACCAGGGGAATGTGCTTCTCCCAAGAGCCCCCAAAGACTAGGATGCATGCCCGCATCATGTCCTCAAGCATGTGTATCATATGCTCTAAATGGCCATCAGTGTGAGAGTTGTAAGATGTGCTCAGAAGCACCTGTGTATCCAGTTCCCTCTAAAAAATCATCTAGAAACGAGTCATAAAATGTGTGTCCCTATCTGAAATGATAGATAAAGGGACCCCATGAATATGTACTACCTCTCGGATGTACAACTTCATAAGATCATCAATACTGAAGGTCTCCTTGATCATCCGAAAGTGAGCTACCATTGTAAGTATGTCCATAACAATCCATACATCATCATTTCCTCTAGGTGACCTGGTAAACCCAATCAAAATGTCCATCGCAACATAATACCATTTCCACAATGGAATGGGGCACGGTTGTACCAGTCTAACTAGCCTCTGATGCTCCGCCATCACCTGCTGAAAGGTGGAATATCTCGTAACAAAACTAGCTACCTCTCTTTTCCTACCCAGCCAACAATACCAATGTCTCAAATCACGGTACATTTTGGTATAATCGGGATGCACTTCCCATGATGTTGCATTAAAATCCCAAAAAAAATCATCACGTATTTCCCCATGAACGTAGACTCATCCATGGATTCACAATACCTCATCATTTCCTACCATAGATCTAGGAATAGGGTCGTCACTTGCCATCCACTCCCATAGAAATATGTCATTAGAATTTGATAGTTCTCTCATCCTCACTCTATCCAGGAGTGTAGAAGTCATAGCTAAGGATAAATGATATTCTCCCATTGACTAATGTGAACCCTTAAATGCATCTCAGAGAATAATGGCATAAGAAACCACTCGCTACTAGTCTCCTTCAATGCTAGTATCTAAGTCCTCCTACTTAGTGCATCGACTACTGTGTTTCCCTTACCAGGTGTATAGGCAAGCTCAAAGTTGAAGGACTGAAGGTATTCAAGCCACCTTCACTGTCTCAAATTCAGGTCATACTGGGTAAAGATGTATTTCAGACTTTTTTGTGGTCTATAAGCAATAAGAAATGTTCTCCTAAGAGATAATGTCCCCAAAAGTGCAACGCATGAAAAACTACATCCAACTTGAGAGAATTCCTCAAGTAATTCCTTTCATGTGGGCTAAACATCTGAGACCCGTACTCCACTACATGATCACCCTACATCAACACCGCTCCTAGCCAAACACCTAATGCATCACAGGAAACTGTATAGCTTTTCCCTTGCTCTGGAAGTATCAGGACTGGTGCTGATGGAAACCTTCCCTTCATCTCCTGAATGGTCGTCTCAAAAACATATGACCAAGAGAAATTCATACCCTTCTTAGTCAAACCCACCAACAACACTGCTAAGTGGGATATAGTCCTATATAAAGCACCAATAGTAACCTTCTAGCCCCATGAAACTTAGTATTTCAGACAAGTTCTTCGGCTTCACCAAGGAAACTTCTACTCCCACTTTCCTTGTGTCTACTGCAACTCCTGCCTCTCAGATAATATGACCGAGGAATTGAATCTGGTCCAACAAAACATGGCACATTGAGATCTTAGAATATAACTAATTCTCTCTCAATGTAATTAGTATGATCTCAAGATGTGTGGCATGGTCGTGTTGAGTGAGAGAGTTCCCCAAGATGTCATCCACGAAGACTTCCAAAAATGAATCTAGATATAGGTGGAACACACGATTCATCAGAGACATGAAAACTACTCGCGCGTGCATGAGTCCAAACAGCATGACCATGTATTCATATAGACCATATCTGCTTCGTGGAATGTAATCGGTTTGTTCGATGGTCTAACGCACAACTGATGATATCTAGATCTCAAATCAATCATCGATAATACTCGTGCTCCTCAAATTTGATCAAAAATATATTCAATCCTTGGAAAGGGATATCTATTTTTGACTGTCGACTTGTTCAGATTCCTATAATCCACACTATGTCGTAAGGAACCATCCGCCTTTTTCGCAAACAGGACCGACGAACCCCAAGGGGAAGTACTGGGTCAGAGGAAACCATTTTCCTACCACTCCTCCAACTACTTCTTGAGCTCCTGAAATTATGTTGTAGCCATCCTTTGCGGATTAATGGACACTAGTGTCGCTCCTGAAACAAGCTCAATAGAGAAATCCTCCTCTCGCTCCGGAGGAAGAACTGAAAAGTCATCTAGGAAGACATCCCTGAAACGATTATCCATGGGAGGGAAATACTTCTTACATGTACCCTAGTCATCCAGATATAAACCCGTAATCTAGCCAGTCACTAAACCTCTGCAATGGTGCTCAGGTATAGTTCTGCTGGCCTAGACATCCCATTCACCCTTATATAAAAACTTCCCTCCCTATGGTGACATGAAACTGACATTATGATGATAGAAATCTAATATGGATCCAAAGGGTACCAACTAGTCCATCTCAAGAATGAAATCATTGTACATCATCTCTAAGACATAGAGGTCCCATAGAAAGTGACAACCACCAACCTCTATGGGGAAATCCTTGCACTGACGCACACTGACTGTTCTAATTCCCAATGGAGTGTCTAGAATCATGATATAAGATGAGGATGAAAAATAGTGCCCAAGGCACTCCACAATGGGAATAGATATAAATATATGTGTTGCTCCAATATCAAAAGGCACTAAAGATATAATAGATGCAACTAGAATTTTTTCTCTGATAGTGGAAGGTCTGGTATCCTGCTCCTATTGGGTCTATTACAATGCATATGCTTGCCCACTACCACAGCCCTACGACACAGCCTGACTACCATGAGCTGACCCCCCCCCCCACATGTCTCTGAGATACTAGTGTATGGATACACGACCAAGAACACCAACTAGGCCTAAAATTCTGGACGTATTCCAATTCCCTGACTGGTAAGAAGATGCTGGCCCTACTCCTGCATGCGGAGTCTGCACAGAACCCCTCTCACTAGTCGCTGGTGGAAATGCCCTGTAAAAATGTTGAAGATGAAATATCGTTCCACAAGATCGGAAAATTACTGGGTTACATGGACACTACAGTGTCTTTTTCCCCTATTTACCACTATGGTATCACATCACCTGGACACATGAAGAATTCTTCTGGCTAGTACTTCCATGGTGAGAGAAATACATTATCCTCTTCCTGTTGCTGGTCGAAATAGAACCAAAAACTTGTGTCAAACCGCCCGGGCCCGCACCACTCGCTTCCCGCAGGTTCCGCTCAATAATAAGTGCCTGGTTCAAAATAACATGCAATGTAGGGAATCTGAAAACATTCACCAGTTCTCAGATGTCAATTCGAAACCCATCCTCAAAGTGTCTAGCCAACAACATCTCATCACCCACCAGAACAGGTGAAAAGCAGTGTAGCTCAGTGAAGCGGGTAGAATATTCCATCACAAACATGTCTCTCTACTGCAGATTCATGAACTCTCATGCTCGAATTGCCCATAGCATCACCAAAATGAAAATTTCATAGAGGGCTGCTTAAGAATCTTCCCACACCATGTCTCGGTGATGCTCATCCTGGGTTGTAACATCCCACCATCTCTTGAAAGATTCACGCCCCATGTGAGTAGAGAGCATAACCCTCCTTCCAGGGGGTGCCTCTAGATGTTTGAAGAACATCTTCATAGATCATAGCCATGGATCTGAAGCCCCTAGTCCTCCATCCATTGGAAATGTAGGTTGATGCTGCTGCTGGAATATATGTGTTAGCTCTTCCATAGATGTGGCTACTGGAGGTGGTCTCTAAGAGGTCTACATAAACCGCATTAAGCCTTCACGTTACTACACATCAACACCTGTGTCTGGTGTAATAGTTGACAACGCATCTGGCACTGCTGGAGGATCCATCGGTAGCCAATGGCCTACCATCTATGGAGTATAATCGTTGCCGCTCTCTTGGCGAACAACTCGTGGTCATTTCAGTAGAATGAATCTACAAGGTCAAACACATTCCTTAGATCTCTTAAATAATAAAATAATAGACATGATAATGCTAATCTTAGTTTTTATTATTTTGGTTATAAAATAAAAAATCTAAAAATTAATTTTCATCAATTTTTCATGTTAGTTATACAATAACAAATGTGATAAATAAATTTTTACATCTTTGCACATCAGTTATATGTAACTGACGATAGAAATAATGACATGCTATACATTTTCCAATAGTGACTGAAGGATTAATATGAGAAGAAACTATAGGTGTTTGTATTATAACTCATTAGGTAATCCCAAACAAATATATTCATAATGTAATTCTTTTATTATAAATGAAACATAAACTTCATGTAAGATGTATTGTAACATCCCTGGTAAATAAAGAATAAAACATTCTCATATTTATTAATATTTACGAATTAAATATTAATTTCACTTTAAATGGGTTTCTATGTTCGATAGCGTACCTGATACGCAACAAAGAGTTTTATTGAAATCTTACGTTGCACACTAGTAATAAAACAATATTGTTTTAAATGGTAGTTAACACGTAGTCGTTGTATTGGCGGGAATGAATAGAAATAACTAAAATATGATTATATATGTTTTTTAAATGTTTTTAAATTTATCCAATAAATGATAAAGGCTTAAAATATGAAAAGAATTCAATTTTAGGTATATATACTCCAATTTTCACTAAAGGTCGACTTATCACGTTTTGATGGAGAACCGTCTATAAATATAGTTTTAGTCACTCTTATACATTCTATTGGTCCAAATAAAATTCTTCTTTTGAATCGGGACATCAAAATTTACTTTTTGTGAATTTTTTGCATTTTTTTGATAAAGTGCATTTTTTTAATGAAAATTGAAAAATGTTGTATTTTAAATCAAAACCTTTTTTAATCTAATTTATTTATATGATTTAATTGAAAACCACTTTTTAATCTAATTTATTTATAAGATTAAATTATATTTAGAATTGGTTTTAAAGTGAAATTAGATTATATTTTTACCATTTAATCCAATAGTGGTTGTTGGAATTAATTTCACTTGGAAATTGGACTTAAACTATTGTCAATATTTTGATACATATTGTTTCATAAAAACACGATATTTGCTATGACAACGGAAATCAATTCATTAATTAATTAATGTGACATATATAATTTTAATTTTTAAAAATAGACATCATTTTTGAAATTGGAATATCAAATATAGCTTAGGGTGAGGTTTTGGTATTTTTTTGAAAAACTTCAATTTTTGATGAATAGAGAAACCACTAAGTGGTACTTATAAAAAACTGATTTGCTGTTTAAATGAAATTTTACCACCTCTATGTTTTGAATTTAAAAAATCTGACATACATGTCATTATGAAGTAAAATGTTGTTCAATGGGATTAAAATAATTTTTTTGGTGAATAGTGACCTTTATGTTTTTAATCGCGATTTGAGGTAATTAGTGTAATTTATTGTAAAAATAATGTTTTAATAATATGAAATTACCTAGGAACATGTACTACCCTTATTTGATGTGTCATGGCCGACCAATACAATCCATGGGTCAACTCGGGGACCCCATGGAGCCACATTGGTAGGAAAATGACATTAATAACTTTTTATTTAATGTTAAAATAAAAATGCCACAAACATGAGTTATTTTACTAAAAAAATTAAATGGGGTTATACAAGTCATATTTTTAACTATAAATATTCATTAGAAATCTAAAAAATTTCCTACATCATGATATTTTTTGTATAATTTTTAGACATTAAATAAATTAAATTATTTATGACCCCATGATGATGCAGCGATTACCTCATTATTAAACGATTTAAATAATATGAAAAGATAATGTAAAATCTAAGAACTACACATGTCAAAAACCTATTGGATGGGTGGATTTAGAACTCTTATCACCTTATCCTCTACATATATAATTTAGGGACCCTTTGTATCCGAAAATAATTTTATAATAAAGTATCTTTTCTTAATGTCCCAAGAGTGCCCCTCCTCTCCTCTTATAAAAGTCCCCCACCTCTACCTACTTACCCTCACCTCTCAAGCCTTTGGTTAGGCCAAGATCTGATATTTTTGTCTCTCCACATACCTCTCTTACTCCAAGATGCCTCACTTTGGGCAGAAGTCTTCCCAAGGAATCCTTTGAGCTCAAATCAAAAAGAGTTACATGTTTTTAAGGTAATGTATTCACTTGTGTTCTTTTATTTTATTTTTCTTATCCAACCCCCTAAAATCATTTTATTAATATCTTTTGTAACAACTCAAGTATATTCAATATACTAGGATGTTTTTATAATATGTATTTGAGCTACACTTACACACACCTGCATCTAATGGTTAAAGAACATACTATTTCTGTGGATGGCGAATTTCTGCCTCACAAAACGATGATTGTTCAACACTCATATAACACCTTCAAAGGTGGAAATTAATATTTCACTATGTTTATATATGATATATAACATTTTTTTGTTTTTATTTTGCTTCTGTATTTTTTCATTTATGGAATACCTTTATGGTTTCCATTATGGGTAAACGCGATATCTTCATTTTAGGAAGTGCGGACTACCGCCCCGTCAAAGTGATTTGATTCGTTAATACCATATATGGTACATATAAAGGATATATTAAATGATATTATATATGATATTATAATTTAATTATAATATACCTTTATATAATTAATATTTATTTCCATTAAAGTATGATATATAAATGAAAGTAACATTCATGCGTATGTACGGCTTACCGTTTCCATGAACGGTGCATTTCATTTCTTATCCCCAAATGTAATGTAAATTATAAAAACATATATATAATGGATATATATTATGTATGTTACATCAAAATGATTAATATAATTCTGTAATTAAACTATACATATCTCTCATTTTGTTTTAATTCCATTAATATGACATAGAAATGAAAGTAGCGTTCATGCGTATGTACGGCTTACCGTCTCCATGAACGGTGCATTTCATTTCTTACCTCTAAATGATTATGTAATATTATAAATACATGTATATTCTGGATATATATGATATATATGATATCTACATCATGAATATAATTCTTGATATAATGGATATTTTACCCCATGAACAACTTATAATTATAAAGAGTTTATTTTTGACTCAAGTACCAATGATAGGCAAAACGACCATTATTAACATAAATAATAACATAGTGTTCGTAACATGGTAATAGGTGATATAAAAGGAATAATGAACTTGAAAAAAAGGTTCTTAAGCAAGTATAAATTAACTCAATTTTATTATTCAGGAGATTAAAGAGCGATCGAGTCAAGTCGGACCCGAGGTATGGGACTTCGTCTCAATCTCCTTTCATTGAGGCATATTTTTTATACAAAACCTTATTTTATATGGTGTATAAACCCCTTTTATGTTTATGTTTATCCAAAATGAATCTTTTTTAAACAAAGAGTTTTACTAAACGACAAAAGGCAATGTTTTTGTCGTATGTATGCGGCGACAACGACTTCTCTGCCGCCGTGACCATTATTTGAGTTTCGGATTGCTCTATAAGACATGCTTTTTTTAAATGAAAAATAAATACCATGTTTTAATTCTCTTTTATTTTGGTATTGAATTTTTTTTCATTATTGTTTTATTATATCAATGTGTTGTATTGATATCTTGTGATTGAAATTTGGAAATGTTATGTTTCCTTTATGCATTTTTTATGTGATAAGATTTTGTTATGGTTCATGGGAATTGTTATAAAGACGCGTGGTTCCGTGATAAACTAAGGGTGGGGGAGCCCGATATGGCTCTCCAATGCATTGGGTAACGCGAATGAGTTAAACGTTAAGGTTTCTCCGAAGAGATTTATGAAATATACTGTGATGGGTATTCCAAAAGTAACAAAGAGGGTTACTCACTACGTAAGAATGTTATGAATGCCTCAAGTTACCTTTATGTCTTATGATTTATATGATTTATTCATGATTTGATGAGGTATGTTAAAGTGATTATGTTTTATGAGTATAGTATGATTTCATACAAGGACTAATGTTTTCATTTCGTACTTTTATATACCTTAATGATATTTTTAAGCTCATCCCAAGTTTTTGAAATGTTTTTCTTAGGTCAGGGGAAAGGTATATGCTATAATAATAGTGTCAAAAAATGTCAAGAAAGGATCCATGTTTTATTTTAAATATTTTTCCATTGATGGGAAAAATTAATACTATCTTTTATTGAAACCACTTTGTTTAAATGTGGGATGTAATGCATGTTTAATGATCTAATTCTCTATAACTCTAAACCTGAAAAGATCCTCAAGGTGTATTATTTAAGTAACTCAAGATTAAGTAAGGTTTGAGGCTCGGGACTTATAGTTGGTATCAAAGGTCGGTTTAGACAACTTTAGGAGTTAGAACATTTTCAAATTATAAACTAATTTATGGTATGATTGAAATGATATAGCATTTACAGATTACCATGTTGCTTCACCTAAGGTATTTCAGTGTTATGAATGGTTTTTCGTAGAGGAAACCGAGAAGATTTTTTGGGAAGGCATACTGAGGGAAATGACCTTCCAAATCAGCATACTGAGATGGTCAGAATATGAATTGAGTAGTTTACTACAGTGATGGCTCAGTTGAATCAGGTGATAAATGTTGGTTGTGTTATTGATGATATTTTGGTGTTTTCTAAAAGTAAAGAGGATCATAAAATTCATTTAAGGGTTCTCTTGAAAACCTTAAAAGAAAATAAACTGTAGGGAAAATTCAGCATGTGTGACTTTTTGTTACAAAAAAATTCTGTCCTTGGTCATATTGTTTCTAAAGATGGGATAACTTTTGATCCTACAAAAAAAGGTTGTTGAACAATGGCCAAGACCCACAAATGTAACTGAGATTTGTAGCTTCCTTGTTTTGGCAGGCTTTTACCAAAGGTTTGTTAGAAATTTTTCACTGTTATCTACTCCAATGTCTAAGCTAACTCGGAAGGGTGTTAAGTTTATCTGGACAAAATAATGTGATGATTGTTTTGAGGAACTGAAAAAAAGATTGGTGAATGCTCTAGTTTTGGAAATACCTTCCAGGAATGGGAAGTTTGTTATCTACAGTGATGCTTCATTGAGAGGACTTGGTTACGTCCGAATAGAGAATGGTTAGGTAATTTATTATTCTTCACGACAGTTGAAAACTCATGAGGTAAATTAACCTACACATGATTTGGAATTAGCTATTGTTGTTTTTTTCTTTAAACATTTGGAGGCATCATTGGTATGGAGTAATGTGTGAAATATATATCGATCACAAAAGATTAAAGTATATATTCACTCAAAAATAATTGGACATGATACAGATGTGATGGCTATAATTAATCAAGGATTTTGATTGTACAATTCATTACCATCCAGGAAAAGAAAATAAAGAAGATGATGCTTTGAGTCAAAAATGTAATGCTTCATTGGCAAAGTTGTGTTTGGAACGTGATCCTTTGGTTAAGGATTTTATTAAATTTGGCTTAGAAGTTGTTGGTGTAGGATGTCCTTCTATTTTGTTTTAGGTATCAGTGAAATATTCTCTATCAGATAGAATTAAGAAAGCACAGAAGCAAGACAGCGAGTTGTAGAAAATGGTAGAGGTGGTTCAGAAGGGTAAGTTTCCTGAATTCAATATTGATAATGATTTTGTTTTGAGATTTGGGAAGAGATTGTGTGTGTCGTGTGATTCAGATTTGAAGAGAGATTTGTTATGGGAAGCTCATAGTTCTCCGTTTTCAGTCCATCCTAGAAGTACTAATATGTATAGAGATCTTCGAGAGTATTACTGGTGGGACAGAATGAAAAGGGATATTGCAGATTTTACTGTGAAGTGTTTGATTTGTCAACAGGTTAAAGAAGAGAGGAAGTTAATGAAAGGGATGCTTCATCCTTTACCAGTACCAGAGTGGAAATGGGAGAATATATCCATGGAATTCGTTGTGGGATTGATGAAGACACCTTGAGGTAAAAATGCAATCTGGGTTATTGTTGATCGCTTGACTAAATCTGATCATTTCC
This sequence comes from Viscum album, assembly GCA_963277665.1. Lineage (NCBI taxonomy): Eukaryota > Viridiplantae > Streptophyta > Magnoliopsida > Santalales > Viscaceae > Viscum > Viscum album. The sequence goes on along the minus strand of OY728128.1, from coordinate 58,715,066 downwards.
TTGCCATACGAGATACTTTTTCACGAGATCAACTTTCCCATTTGTATCATAAAGAGATGTTTAGGTTAAATGGAGTTCTTCTCTCCATTTTATTTTACCGTGATTCCATGTTCACTTCTAACATTTGGAATGTCCTTCAGAAGTCGTCGGGTACTGAACTAAATTTTAGTACAACTTTTCATCCTCAATCAGATGGGCAGTCAGAATGAAAAATTCAGACTTTGTAGGATATGCTATGTGTTTGTTTGATGGATTATCAGGGAAGTTGGGACCAACATCTTTCTTTGGTTTAATTTTCATATAATAACTGTTTTCATTCTAGTATACAGATGGTACAATTTGATGCATTATTTGGGAAGTGGTGTCGAACTCCAGCTTTCTAGGATGAAGTGGGGGAAAGGAAGTTGATGGTACCAGAATTGGTAGAAGAGACCGTAGAAAAGGTTCAGTTGATTCAGAAACACATGAGAACAGCTCAAAGCAGGCAAAAGAGTTATGCAGATAACTGGAGGAAGGATCTATCTTTCGAGGTAGGTGATCATGTTTTTCTTAAAGTTTCACCATGGAAAAGTGTGATGTGATTTGGTAAGAAAGGAAAGCTGAGTCCAAGGTTCATTGGACCATATGAAATTCTAGAGAAAGTTGGATCAGTTGTATACCGAGTGGCTTTATCTCCAAGTTTATCTCAGGTACACAAAGTTTTTCATATTTCGATGTTGAGAAAGTACATGCTAGATCCATTTCATGTTTTGAGCCCAGAGGTAGTTCAGTTGGAAGATAATCTCTCTTATGAAGAACAACCAGTCCAGATACTTGACCATAGAGAGAATGTGTTGTGGAATAAGGTAATTCACCAGGTAAAGGTTTTATGGAAAAACCATATGGTTGAAGAGGCAACATGGGAATCTGAAAATACTTTGAGGGATAAATACCCCCACTTATTTTGATAAGTGAATAAAATTGTGAGGACACAATTCCCAAAAGGGGGGAAGAATGTAACATCCCAGATAAATAAAGAATTAAACATTTTCATATTTGTTAATATTTAAAAATTAAATATTAATTTTACTATAAAGGGGTTTCTATGTCCGATAGCGTACCCGATACGCAACAAAGAGTTTCTTTGAAATCTTACGTTGCACACTAGTAATAAAATAATATTATTTTAAATAGTAGTTAACACGCAACTATTGTATTGGCGGGAATGAATGGAAATAACTAAAATATGATTATATATGTTTTTAAATGTTTCTACATTTATCCAATAAAATATGAAGGATTAAAATACAAAAAGAATTCAATTTTACGCATATATACTCTATTTTTCACTAAAGGTTGACTTATCACCTTTTGATGGTGAACCATATATAAATATAGTTTTAATCACACTTATACATTTTATTGGACGAAATAAAATTCTTCTATAGAATCGGAACATCAAAATTTACTTTGTGTGAGTTTTTTGTATTTTTCCGATAAAGTTCATTTTTTAATGAATAGTGAAAAATGTTGTATTTTAATTCAAAACCTCTTTTTAATCTAATTTATTTATATGATTAGGTTATCTTTTGAATTGGTTTTAAAGTTAAATTAGAAGATATTTTTACAATTTAATCCAATGGTGGTCATTGTAATTAATTTCACTTTGGAATTTGACATAAACTAGTGTCAATCTTTTGATACTTATTGTTTCATAAAAACACGCTATTTGCTCTGATAGCGGGAATCAATTATTAAATTAATTAATGTAACTTATATGTTTTGAATTTTTTAAATACACATCATTTTTGAATTCGTAACGTCAAATATAGCTTAGGGTGATGTTTTGGTATTTTTTTTAAAAACATCAATTTTTGATGAATAGTGAAACAACTATGTGGTACTTATAAAAAACTGATTTTCCGTTTAAATGAAATTTTACCACCTCTGTGTTTTGAATTTCAAAAATACAACATACATGGTTGTCATTAGGAAGTAAAATGTGGTTCAATGTGAATAAATTATTTTTTTGGTGAATAGTAACTTTTATATTTTCAATCGTGCTTAGAGATAATTAGTGTAATTTAAGGTAAAATAATGTTTTAATAATATGAAATGACCTAGACACATGTCTTAACCTTTTTTGATGTATAATGGCAGACCAAGAAAATCCATGGGTCAACTTGGGGACCCCATGGAGCCACATTGGTAGGAAAATGTCATCAATAACGTTTTATTTAATGTTAAAATAAAAATGTCATAAACATGAGTTGTTTTACTAAAACAATTTTTAAATAGGGATATACAAGTCATATTTTTTACTATAAATATTCATTAGAAATATAAAAAGATTTCATAGATCATGATATATTTTTTATAATTTTTAGACATTAGATAAATTAAATTATTTATGACACCATGATGATGCAGCGATTACCTCATTATTTGACGATTTAAATAAAATGAAAAGATAATATACAATCTAAGAACTACACATGTCAAAAACATATTGGATCGGTGGATTTAGAACTCTTATCACCTTATCCTCTAAATATATAATTTTGGGACCCTTTTTATACAAAAATAATTTTATAATGAAGTATCTTTTATTAACTTCCCAAGAGTGACCCTCCTCTCCTCTTATAAAAGGCCCCCACCTCTACCTCCATACCCACACTTCTCAAGACTTTGGATCGGACAAGATATGCTCTTTTTGTCTCTCCACATCCCTATCTTACTTCTATAAGTCTCACTTTGGGAAGAAGTCTTCCCAAGGAAGAGTTTTAGCTCAAATCAAAAAGAGTTACCCATTTTTAAGTTAAAATCTTTACTTGTGTTCTATTGTTTTATTTTTCTTCTCTAACCCCCTAAACTCATTTTATTCATTTAGTTTGTAACAACTCCAGTAACTTAAATATACTAGGATTTTGTTATAATATGTATTTGAGCTACACTTACACACACTTACATCTAATTGTTAAAGATCATAATGTTTCTGTGGATGGAGAATTTCTCTCTCATGAAACGATGATTGTTCAACACTCATATAACACCTTCAAAGGTGGCCATTAAGATGTTACTATGTTTATATATGATATATAATATTTTTATTTTTTTCTTTTGGTTTTGTATTTTTTCATTAATTTCATTCTTTTATGTTTTCCATTATGGGTAAACGTGATATCTTCATTTTAGGAAGTGCGGACTACCGCCCCCTCAAAGTGATTTGATTCGTTAATACAAAATGTGGTACGTATAAAGGATATGTTTAATGATATTATATAGGATATTATATTTGAATTATAATATACCTTTATATAATTATTGTTTCTTTCCATTAAAGTATGAAATATAAATGAAAGTAGTGTTCATGCGTAAGTACGGCTTACCGTCTCCATGAACGGTGCATTTCATATCTTATCCCCAAATGTAATGTACTATAATAATTACATATATATAATGGATATATATGATGTATGATACTTATAAATGCTTAATATAATTATGGAATTAAAATATACATATCTCTCATTTAGTTTTAATCCATTAATATGACAGAGAAATGAAAGTAGCGTTCATGCGTACGTATGGCTTACCGTCTCCATGAATGGTGCATTTCAATTCTTACATCTAAATGATAATATAATATTATAAATACTTGTATATACTGGATATATATGATATATATCATATCTACATCAGGAATATAACTCTTGATATAATGGATATTTTACCCCATGAACAACTTGTAATTATAAAGAGTTTATTTTTGACTCAAGTACCAATGATCGAAAAAACGACCATTATTGACATAAATAATTACATAGTGTTCATAACATGGTAATAAGTGATATAAAAGGAATAATTAACTTTAAAAAAGGTTCTTAAGCAATTATAAATTAACTCAAGTTTATTTTTCAGGAGATTGAAGAGCGATCGAGTCAAGTCGGACCCGAGGTATGGGACTTCTTCTCAAACTCCTTTCATTGAGGAATATTTTTCTTTATACACAACCTTCTTTTATATGGTGTATAAACCCCTTTTACATTTATGTTTATCCAAAAGCAATATTTTTTATACAAATCATTTTACTAAATGACAAAATGGAATGTTTTTTTCTTACGTATGCGGTGACAACGACTTCTCCACTGTCGTGACCATTATTTGAGTTTCGTCTTCCTCTACAAGCCATAATTTTTTTAAATGAATTATAAATACCATGTTTTACTTTTCATTTATTTTTTTATTGAAAATGGTTTTGATAATGTTTTTATTATATCAATGTGTTGTATTGATATTTTGTGATTAAAATGTGGAAATGTTATGTTTCCTTTATGCATGTTTTATGTAATACAATTATGTTATGTTTCTTGGGAATTGTTATGAAGACAGGTGGTTCCATGATAGACTAAGTGTGGGTGATCCCGATATAGCTCTCCAATGCATTGGGTAATGCAAAGGAGTTAAATGTTAAGGTTTCTCCGATGCGATTTAGGGAATATACTAGGATGTGTATTCCAAAAGTAACTAAGAGGGTTACTCCCTACGTAAGACTGTTATGAATGCCTCCAGTCACCTTTATGTCTTATGATTTATATGATTTATTCATGATTTGATGAAGTATGTTAATGTGATTATGTTCTATGAGTATAGAATGATTTCATACATGGACTAATGTTTTAATTTCATTCTTTTATATCCCTTACTGAGGTTTTTATGCTCATCCCATGTTTTTTAAATGTTTTTCACAGGTCAGGGGAAAGGTACATGATATGATGATAGTGTCAAGGAAGTGTCAAGAAAGGATACATGTTTTATTTTATATATTCTTCCATTGATGGGAAAAATGAATACTATATTTTATTGTAACCACTTTGTTTAAATTTGGGATGTAATGCATGTTTTATGATCTAATTCTCTAAAACTCTAAACCTGAAAAGATCCTCAAGGTGTATTATTGAAGTAACTCAAGATTAATTATGTTTTAAGGCTGGGGCCTTATATGTACAATATATAAAAGTGGGTATTTTATATATGTTTTACATTTAAAAAGATATGGTCCATTACTCTACATCATTTCAATACCAAGATCATTTCAAAAAGTTAAAAATTTACATTTCCCAGGGGGAACATGATTATTTCATTATAAAATAGAATAACAGAATATAAAAAACATTTACTTTAAAATCTATTTATTATAATCATTGAGAATCCAACACATCAAATTCCATGAATGTAACGACACATGAGATAAATATTATAATAATATGTTTAGGGAAATGGAAACAAACATAAAAGAGTAATACATTATGTCAATCATTTATACAAGAACATATATGCCAATAGTCATGGGTGAACCTCAATGATCATGAATATTCAAAAAAAAATTCTAATATATGATACACATCCTCAAAAGCACACCTCATAAGATGAAATAAAAAACACCCTAAGACACCATCTTCCCAAACTGGGGAAAGACCGAGAAGCAGATTATGTAGTAATAAAATAAATATATCCACCTGTTACAGGCCACTAGCTACTGCATAATTTTTCCAGTGTAGCAATCATTCTCAACAAATTACTTCACTATTTTAGGTTCCCATGTCTCATGTATAAATAGGATGATCCAACCATTTCTAACTAATATTCTAATAACATGCATATATAATAATAATAATAATAAATTACATCACCTTGAATCGCCCATAGGATCTCTCTAATGAAATTGAAAAAATAATACTCCAGGAGTTTGTATTTAGGAACTCCAATTATCATAACTGTTCTATATAAATCATCATCTAGGACAACCCATCCATTGGAAATTGATAAAGAATGAGTTTAATAAAATGGAGGTTTTCATATCAAATAGTTTTATTATTAAGAAAAATCGGACTTTAAGAATTTTCTACAAAACTATCATTTTTGAATGATTCAAATCCATGTTTAATATGTTGGGTAAACCAATAATTCTCCACTTTAATAAAATTTATTAATCACTTTTAAAACATTCCAATAACACTTTCAGTCTAAATACATTTTTATAAATATAATAAATGGTCCATAACCCTTTTTCAATTGTCAAACCCATTTATAGATAAACAAACACTTATTCTAAACCTTTAACCGCGTGAAACTCATTAAATGAACACAAAGTCATCATTTCCCAATGCTTGTTTTTATTAAGAAATTATACAATGATTTATTTTCCATTAACTACTCAAAAAATACAACGTGGAATTCCATCGAACACTTGGTTGGCAATATTTTTCAATAAAAATAAATTCATCACAAAAGAAGGATTTAAAAACACAATACACAACCAATAAAAACATTAATGGACAAATGGGAATAATTATTATTTAATGGAGTCGTGAAAGGAATGAAATAAAAAAGTATTAAAATAAAATGGGCATGTTATTCAGAAAGATATCTCGAATTCATGGCACTTCAACAACACACACATGAAATAACTCTCTGGGGGTTATAGAAGACTATGTATAAGAATAGGAACTCTAAACACACAAAACCCCCCCTTCATAAATCGAGGTAAATAAGAAACCCATATCAACATGACCATGGAAGAAAATGATCCAATGATGAAATATATGCAAGAGGAATAAAGAGGTGAGAGGATATGGTTTAAAATTTGAAATCTAGACCCATTTGGAAGAAATATTTGGTCTACAACAAGGGATGAGGTGTGGAGTCCTTGAGAAAAAGGGTAAATCACCTTAAGGTGGAATGAACCAAGACTGTGGAGGATGGAGCATTTTTTGTTATAAATAATGCTGGTAATGGATGAAATTTAATTATCTTTTAAACCTGATAAACTAGGATGGTTTGGAAAAATAGTTTACAAATCCATGAACCAACATTTTTGTAACCATTTTTTTAGAGATTGTCAACTGGATAGACATGCTCCATGGATTCACCTACTATATGCAGACTGTGATTCATGTTCTAAATGAAATCAATACCTTTAGAATGATTACTTGACTTCGATCACTTTTTTTTCTGAACCATGAGCTGACTGTGTTGTAGGTTATATATGAAACCAAAACCATTCATGTGGTAGCCTAGGGTTGAATGCATGGTTTACCATACTAAGATACAACCATGACGAGGAAACTACCATTCCAAGAAACACATGTTTTATCAATGAACTCCCAAACTAACTGGGGATCAACCAGGAAATAAAAACTAGATAAATAAACACTTCATAGCTTTACACCCATAATAAATGTAAAATGATAAAAATCCCATTATTTTGAATAAATAAGAACATGAAATATAGATGAAAACCCTGTTTTTATAATTCTCCCCACTATTAAGGTTTTTCCTCCCATGGAAATTATAAACACATTCTTGTTGTTTTATTAATAATCTAGGATTATATTACAATGTGATAAATTTTATTAAACCATGAAAATTTCATCCACTAATAACATAACATATGCCACTTTCCAAAAATTGAACAACAAACTGACTAGATTATATAACATTAAAATGAAGGACCAAGATTCTGTACCACAAGCCATGTCTAGAACAATACAGTGGTTCCTTCTCCAATAAATTCCTTTTCTCACCCAAACAGAACACCATAACAAAACCTACAACATCAATGAAGGATGGAAATAACTCCACGTTATTAAAAATTTAATCACCTAATAAATTCTTAAGAGAAAACATAATGTGACATGAGGTGGGTCTCCCCCCATTTTAAACATAATTGCACTGACCAAACTTGAATTCAACTTGATCCAACACCATGACATTCCCACATAGGCCAACCAAACATCCTTCACATCATCCTACCAACCATGGCTAATAAGGACTCAATAAGAGCACTAATACAACTCGTTAATGAATGGAGGGGACAATAATTGAGCCAAAACACCCCACACCACTGGTGGTCTCCAAATGACCCACCAAATTCACTCTGAGGCCTATGGATGGTTCCATAATGTTTAAAGAATTTATTGTATCACATTTTGGAAATAGTAACTCATAATGTAAAAAACATCAACCCATTAGGTAAAGAACCATTATTTTTGAAAATTAATACCACATTTCTATTGAAAAAAAGTGATAATTTAAAGACAAACAACATTCCCTTACATTTCAGACTCCAAAACATGACAAGAACATACACTATATCAAAAGAGACCACACAAATGGATTGACACTAACATAAAAGAAACTTTAAATGAGTCCCTATAAGCACACCACTTATTAGAATTGGCCACATTTCACATTTTAACAGTTCCCCAATAATACCAATGCATGTGACCCATGACCCCACAATCAGAGTAGGGGTTTGAAGAACTTTGAAAAGAAGAAATAATATTACATATATTTACAATTATATAACACACCAATATAGAATGTGTATAAGGGTTTGATGAAAAATTTCAAGTCCTTTTGATTCAATGAATATATCTAATTGATTTCATCTTCATTCGTACATCCTTACTAAAATCTCCACCAATGATTCCTAGGATTTAAGGAGGGAGTACAACCTGATTCACTCCTACTATCATAACTTCAATATGATTTGAGTTCCTAAAAACATCAAGAAAAATAGATTATACTGAAATATATCACCTTCGACGATAGATCAGGATGGATCCCAAACATAAAATGTTGTGCCTTAATGGAATCATCCCCAAAAAAACTCTTGAAGGTATGGAACGACAACCATAAGGTGATGAAAATACCCCAACACGGATCCATCACCCTACCACATAAAAACACATTTTCATCCCCATTCTGACAGTTTTAGTTTCATAAAAACAATGAATAATGAGCATAGACATGACGAACTACCAATTAAGATCTTCAGAAGGCTTGTTCAAAGAAACTAACACCCACCAATTCCACAATGAACCTTCAATAATGAATGTTGAAAACATAACCTTCTATTATTAGGGAAACTCAATATGGGTAAATTTCGTTTCAATAATTTTCATCAACTCTTCCCCTTTAATCCGATCAATTTAACCACAAAAGACAGGTGTATTTAGACTATGAAACCATGACAAAAATCCATAGGTTGATCCACTATAAATCCTACTAATCTAAACTCACTCGTAGTCTCATTGCAATCTTCCATTTAATCTCATTGGGTGTAACATCATGATAAAATGAAACCAAACAACTAAATAAAGGTCAATCCATCAAAAAAATTCCTGAACCACAAACACCTCATAGGTTATAACCATGAACATAAGAAAAAAAACACTGTTAACATGAATACATTCATTTGAAGAAACATTTTTTTAAAACAATCACAATGGGACCAATGCTCTCCATTATTATCTCTTAGTGTCTTATATACATATACATTTTCATGCCTCCTAATTCACTATTAAACCATTAAATATCTTAAACAATCCATATTTACATATAAAACCAAGCATGTAAGCTCCCTGAGAACACCAATAACTAAAATAGAAAAACCTAATTTCCCAAAGCTAATTATTCAACCCAATTAAAAATTCCATGAAAATTTTTAAGGGATCACCAACCATGACATCCAAAAATACTATAAAATACCAAGTTTTAATCCATTACTATAGGCTCAAAAACAAAATCCCATGAATTTTCATCCAAAAATTAAATCTTCATCATTCAAAACATCTTCTTAAATCCCATCAAATCATGTTTCATCAAAACTCATCAAATTAAAAACCCACTACCTTTCATTTAATAAATTATGAAAAAAACATCATCATTCATACTATTGTTTTTTATAAATATAAATTTTTTATTATAAACATATAATATCACAAAATCATTTCCATTTTACCCCATGATGTCATATTGTAAAAAATAATTTCTTCCTAAAAACATTCAATGGGTTAATTTAAAAAAAACATTATTCTCACATTCTAAAATACATTCATTACCACTAAAACTCCACTATTACACTTCCGACACAATGTTTTTTTCTAACCATTAGAATAATCAAGAAAGACACATAGAGACTCACACTGGGTAAAATATTATCAATGGGTTGATTTACCATATGTTTGGAGGCCATATGCAAAAAACCCAACCAATATAGTGATTTTTCTGGGACCACCCCCTGTAGAATATGGCTTTCAAGGTCCGATGAACTCATGGAGACCATTAGACCAAAACATTTTTTATTTCTAAAATTACAAATAATCCACAGGGATCAAACAAAATACAATACTAGCCATCTCATGGAAAGTTTAGGATCAAAATGAAAGAGGGTTTTTGAAGTCCATCCAATACCTATCACTCACATTCTATGAATCCTACTCCATCTACCTTGACATCCCAATATTAAATTGGGAACTCCGAAATGAAATTCCCCCGTAAGTGATGGTTTTCTCTAACAATATTTTTTCATGAACTGACCTAGTTGAGCCCTAAACGAGTCACATAAGTGGATCATTGGTATGGCTCTAAGGGAGTTCCCAATCCCCATGAACAAGAAAGTATTATCGACCATCACCCAAGTGCATAAATGGAATGATTTCCACCATGAATAAATAAACAAACTAAATAGTGGAACTAGAAAAAAAGACCAATTCATAAACAATACAAAACAGAACATCGATTACATAAGGATGAATGTTTCAACAACAAGACATTAAAACCAACCGAACAAGATGATTACATGATATCCATGTAACCCCTCGCATCACTCTCCAACACAGAGATCAACCACCACACAATGCAATCTAACTCATGTAAAAACCTACACCAAAGGAGAAAAATAAGAAGAAACTCTAGGTGTGAGTATTAAAATTCTATAGTTATTCCTAGATAAATCTTTAAAAAAATCACACCCTTTATAATTAATGGAATATCAACACAATGATTAAAATAAAATATATAATATAAATCTTTTCAGTTTGTTTTACATGAAAATGTGATATGGTCTATTATGAAACTTCATTTCATAACCATGTTCATTTCGAATTGTGAGAAGATAACATTTCGATGGGGGAAAGTGATTCTTTCATTTTCAAATGGTATAGGTTAATATAAAACAATTCTACATGAAGGTGTTTTTTGTACACCTTTGGAAGCCAACACATAACATTTCATGAAAGGATCCACACATGAGAGAACTCTAATAATAATATAATTGGGGAACTAGAAATAAACGTACAAGAGTAAACTTGTATATAAATCATTACATCAAGTAGTTTAGTGAAAATAGATAAGGGGGAACCTAGGAGATCATTAAATATTCATAACACACTAATACATGATACATATTCCTGAAATCATGCCTCCCATAATGAAATAAAAAACTCCTTAACACTATCATCCACCTTATATCGGGACGTACCACAGGGAACATCACATAGGAATAAACTCAATATATCCACGAGCTATTGGCCACCAGCTAGTTCATAATCTAGTAAGTGGAGCAATCTTTTTTATAAAATTATATTAATATTTTAGGTTCACATTCTCATTTATAAAGGGGGCGATCCAACTGATTCCCAGAGGACATCCTATCACATTCATATAAAATTTAATCTAATAACATGCTTCACCACGAGCCACCTAAATGGTCTATCCTATTCCATAGATTAAATAGGACCCAAGGAGTCCGAACTGAGGATGTAAAACTATCTTAATGGATTAAATAGATTCCATAGGGTGGAAATCCAATCCAATATAGATCTATAAGGCTATAAATTCCCCCATTGGAGGTTATCATAACAAATACCATTATCATTTTTAGAAAATTTTGAAATGGGCCATTAAATGTTTTACACAAAAATGGTATTTTTCGAAGTTCCAAATACATCCTTAGTATAGTGTGTAAATAGTCAATTTACTACATGAATTGTTTTGAGAAAGACATTACAAAAATTCACATCACACTATCATGCCAAATTAATTTTATAAAAATTCCAAATAGGGCACAACCCATCACTACTTGTCAAACCCCATTAAATTCCAAACACATAAATATATTAAATATGAATCCACTTGAAACTCATTAACGAATCCCATGTTATTCATTTCAAAAGCCAAATATTTATAATAATGTTAAACAATTCCTTAAATACCATGGACGACTCCCAGAATATAGCCAAGCATTACATCATATATTTAGTTTTCAATATTTGAAAAATTATTATATTTAAAAAGCCACGTTATTCACACCCAATAAAAATATCAAAGGCCACACATATATATTTAATATATACGGGAAGATTAAAATACATGATATAATATATAATTATATTAAAAATATAATGTTCATGGGAAACCTACCTCGAATCCATTGCGCTTCCAGAACACACAGATAAAATCACCCAATAGGGGTTCCAGACGATAAGATCAATGAAGATGAACCATAAACAGACAAAACCACCAACATAAATATTGGGAAACAGAAAACCTAGATCCACCAGAACAAAGATGAAGAATATACCAAGATGAACTAGAAGAAAGAGAATGAATGAGATTAGATGAGGGGGATTACCTTGAAAATCTATCCCCAACATGACGAATGCATATTTCTACACCATGGGAGAAGGGGGAGTGGCATGGAGACCAATGGGGAATCCCCATAGTGTAGTACAAACTACGAGAGGGGAGGTTGGTAAAATATTGGATAAAATTCCTAGGGAAATGTTTTTAATTTTATGAAATTTTATATCCTGGGAACCCGAAGGGTTTGGCTAAATAGTTTAACTAATTGTGCGATAAACGTTCGATAGCCACTTCCCTAGAGATGATATACCACATGTCTAACCTAATGAATTTAACCTAAGAACCCTAGAAGGTGTGTTAGGTTTTGACTTGAACCACTACATCTCACATGGTTACCTAGGTTTGGCTACATAATTTACCAAACTGTGCACATACTTTGAGGTAGGTTCTTTACGAAAACAAAACCATCCACACAATTACATAGGATCATCCACACGATTTACTAAACAATGATCCCACCATGTGAATGATATTACCAAGCAAAAAATCCCAAATTTTTATCCAAGATCTCGAGAAAAAACAAAATATCAACCAGGGAATAAAAACTAGAAAATCGAAAACATCATAATTTATCCCTCATCACACCAAGATGTCAAGATGAGTACTGATATTCCCAACAAAATGGAACATAAGATAGAGATAAAGAAAAAGGTGTGAAACTAATGCATGTCTATTTTCATTAGATGAGTTTATTTTGACCTTAAGAATTAAATGTTTATTAATTATACAATTTATATATTTTTGAATTAGAATATAATACTAATAATATTATATTCAATGAAAGGACATGTTTTTCATTCTATTTTTTAATAAAAGAAATATATTTAACATCGGGTTATATAAGGGATATGATGACTATAAATAGTCTTTAGAAAAATAATATGTTTCTATATATCCTTAAAATTTATTTATAATTTAATTAATAAAATAATATACTAAAATGGTGAAACAATGATGAAGTAGTAATTGTTTGATTAAGGGATGAATCAAATAAAGGATGCTAAATATATTAAAATTAATATCGTATTATATAATTAATATCATAATATAATTTTATAGATAAAATTGAAAGTATTTTAATGATTTGCAATTTTATTTTTATGATATATTATTCTTATGTTATTTTAAATAGTAATGTCTTGTATAGAGTTAGAATCAGCATTAATGATATTTTCGAACAAATAATATTTTCTAAAATGATATAAAATTAATAGATTTCTACAATTATTCCAAATTATTAGTAAAAGTGTCATAATTTCATTAATGAATCATTTATTGGAATTTTTTTATTTTATTATATTTATATTGACAATAAATGAGTAAATTACATGATAAAATGATAAGAATTTAAAAGGGTAAATAAGGGCTAAAACAACTAGATAAGGATTAAAAATAGTAATTCATAAGTATTTTTCATTGGAAAAATTTATATCCATAAATAAATATTATATATTATAAATAATTCTATTTTCAACCATTTTGAATAGAATTATAATTTATATTATATTAATAGGTTAGAGAATTACAAGACATCCCCAGCCAACTCCTATAAGAGGGCACCCATTCTTATCATTTAATCAAACATAAAAAATTAAATTATTCAAACCATATCAACCAAAATACCGTCCTATATTCCACAAAAAATTATATTACACTGATTTTATCCATAATACCTAACATTGAGGAGTTAATTTGTTAATAAATGATTAATGTATAAAGAAATCGTATCATTTTTAATTAAGATTTTTTGTATTGTTTCTTCATCCAAATCCTACAAATTTACCAAAAACATGATGATATAATAGATAATGTATCATAAAAATAATTATATATTATTTGGAAAATAATTTCTCCTAAATCAATCTCTACATATATAAAATGAAAAAAAAGTATCATTCATGTGTACAATGAACTGTTGCCACACAGACAGATATAAATTTTCTTCCAACATCGTCCCATAACACTGGTAATGATGATCGAATTAATATTTATATATTATAATTCCTGACATATCAATAATTATTATATTATAATAAATAGTTTAATCTTTTATCATTTCATGGGAATAAAAATGATAACATTTTTCATGCGTACGCGTGAACTCTCACCTTCACATGGCGATGTGATTCATTTTTCCAGCACCAGATCGCATGGACGATATATATAAGTTTATATATATGATTAATATGATATTTTTTAAATGTTATTCACTCTTTAAATATAATATAATTCTTTCCAATATCCCATAGATAAAAATTAAGAATTGAAATGTTAGTTATGCGTACGAACATCTTATCGTCTTCATGATTGTAATGTAGTACATGTTTAATATCCTTATGTAATGTCTGGATATAGAGGTATAATATAATTATAAAAGTTATTATTATTTCATTAATCTTATTTTGGAGATTATTTAATAATTACCACATTGACTATTGAAATCATTCCAATGTCATTTTCGACTCAAACACCAGATATAATCAAAATGCCCAACATGAACATAAATAATTATGTTATTTTTATAACATGATATCATGGTAATAGATGATAAAAATGAAATAATAAATCTGAAAAGGATCTCGATAAAGTAAATTAAATTCAAATTTTTATTATTCAGGAAGATAAAGGACACATGTGATGAATCCAACTCAATGTAATTAACACTTTAACTAAGACATCGTTTTAAATGAACGAAAGCGTCATTCATAAAAATCATTCAATTTTATGTTTCTGTTTTCAAAATAGTTTTTATTAATTTATTTCTATGTACATTATTGTTTTAAAATTTAAAATTTTTAGTTTATTTAAAATAGTTAGAAGTGGTATTCGACACATTGATTTCAAAATATTGTTCTAATTGTTTAAAATATTTTTTTAAAATGGATTATTTTTTTAAATATCATAAAATGTTTTCATACGTGTGAAAATGAAATTTTATTATTTAAATATTTAATATATCAGGGTTTTATGACATGTTAATATATATATGTATGTCATCTTGGTCTTGACCAAATTTACTCAGGATTTTAGATTTAACCAGTCACTTGTAGTTTAGCTTGGGTTTTCAAAGCCTTAGAGACCTAAGAAGTAACCAACAGACACGTAAATCCTATGGATTGTTTTTTGGCTATGAAGTGGCCATCATGGGTTAATTTTATGTGGTTTTAAATGAATTATAAGAGAATTTAGTAAATTAAAATTAAAAAATGAGTTGATCATTGGTTATCACTTGTGGTAGGATTAGATGAAATTCATTTTAACGGTTTCAAATTCTTATATTTGTGATGGGTTACTTAACGAAGACTAAAAAACATCATTACATATTGGTTTTGTACCAAAAAACACAAATACAAATCACATATACACTTGGAGTATCAAATTTAGGAGAACTCCAAGGTAGATGACCATATTAAGAAATGAAGTATGTGGCCTTAAAATTCAACAAGGTCAAAAAAGATTCAAAATAATAAAATATAATATAAATTTAAAAGTGGTGATTAGAAATTAATAGGGTGTTAATTAAAATCAAATCTACCGACTTGATACTTCATTGTATCTACCCAAAATTTGGTCATCTATCCATCTGATTTATGGTTTCAATTGAACCGCGATGTAGACTCATGAGGGAGGAAATGGAGAAGTAAAAAAACAATGAAATAATGATCACTCCACTATGGTGTGATAATATCACTTGGTCTGGTGGGAATAAATTCACAAAATGTACAAATAGTATCAATGTGATTTTATGAAAATTATAATAATAGTTTATGAATAACATTTATTAAGAAACTTAAGTGAATTAAACAACTTACATGTGAAAGACAATCATGAGACAAAAAAATTTCAACATAACATTACAATGAAATAATGATCTAAAGATGCATAAATCCTCCAAGACCACTCTATAAATAGGAATTTTTGGAGCCTTGTTTAGAGCCTCCAATAGTGAATGTCATCCCAGTTGAGTACGGTAGGCCTAGTGTGATGGAATGTTTGTGGAACTTAGAATCCTCCTCCCTTGAACAGAAGTGAAAGGCAACGTGAATCCACCGAAAATATGCGTGTAAATGACCTTTTAGATGGCTGAATAAGAGAAAGAAATTGCCGAAGAACATGGATCCCTTTCTGTATCCAATCCTCCTGTAAACTTTCAGCTCAAATATAATTTTAGTTTGTGATATATTATTAAAATGGTGGGCTGTTTTTAGGGTCGCAGAATCGGGCCCAGAATTGTTTCTCTAACTTGGGTCTCGTGGAATTCCATTCAAAAATCATAATTAGCTACATCCAATTTTTTAGGAAATAATACCCATGATTTATTTTATCTTCAGATCAATTTTCTATTTAATTGTGCTTCAATATTGGCCTCTATAGTAGTTTTATTGGGTGGTTGTCCAATTAACTTCACCCATAATCATGTTTGTTCAAGGACAACTTTTGAGGTTTTCCAATATGAATATTCAAGTACTCCAAAATAAATAATTGTTAAAAATATAATTAGAAGTATGAAAATTAAATACGGAAATATAATAATGATTATTGGGTACTTTATATGATGTTAAAAAATTTACCATGTAATAGTTCATTTTAAGAAGGAATTATTAATATAATATGAAATAAGGTTCATGTGTATAATGAGATAAAATGGGCTGTATTAATAATATAGAACATGAATATTATAATTATTAACAATGAATATTAGGCTCATTTAGTGGCTATTCACACCCCCCAACTTGAGTTTTTCTATTCCCAAGAAAAATATATCTCAGAAATTTGAAATTCAAATTCTCATTTCTAAACACATTTTAATAAAAAATGATCACAAAAAACATTTATATCAAAAAAATATGAATCCCATAAAATTATATTAATACAATATAGTTTCATAAGAAGATCCCAATCCCATTCCCAACCCTTTGTTCAAATTAATCTCCATATATCACACAATATCAATTATGAATGAGGATGTGTTGGGTATCTCAAAACACATGGGGGTTCTTCATTATTCAAGGGGTAAATGACGGAAGCTATAGGTGGAATCACTTTTCATTATTAGGATGAGTATTCGATTATTCTTCAATATTTACATGGAAATTGAAATTGCATTCAAAAGATTCAACCCATGTAGTGAGACTTTGTCGATGACTCCAAGACTCATTGTTCTTATGGAACCAAGTTAATCGCACATACTAAGAGATAATATTGAGTTAACGCAGTAAAAAAATTCAACTGAACAAAAATAGAGATAAAATTACAAACTCTGGGCCAAACAACTATGGTTTCATGATACCCAAGTGCAGAAAGCCACACATTAGATCATGTTATTTATCTACATGCAAATTTAATTTTTTTCATATCTATATTGATTACTCATATTAAAAGAAAAATGATCACCAAACCTATGCTATTAATTTGGGGGACCCCATGAACTCAAAATAATACCCCACTATCATGAGGACGTGTATGGTAATCATTTTTTATTGGGACTAAAATATAATCGATAAAATTTCTCATTAGACAGCCACACTTTCAAAAATATATGCTCATTAAATTATACATTGATTAAAATTAGAATCAGGGCATGCTAAATTATTTGATATTCAGTTTCAATGTGGGAAATGTGTATTATCATGTTTATGGTTAATGAAAATTTTCATTCCTCTCATTTTTATGAAAATAAAATTAATTGTTTTTTCATTAATGTAACCCCCCAAACATAAAATAACATTTCCCCCATTTTTTAAAGAAAATAAAATTTAGAAGGGGGTAGAGGTAGATGAGAAGAGTTCTGAAAGAAATTTGAAATCTAAGGATCATGGAATGATGTCACTTGGTGGTTGAAGTTGAAGTTCATGATACTGTAATTTAGTCCTTCGATATCGATGTCACTTGTAGAGATCCCTAGTGGAAAAAGGAAAAAACAAACAATCAAAGAAACATATATCTATATTTATATATATTGAAATAAAAAAGTAAAATATAATTTTCTATAAAAAATAATAGAATTTGGGAGCACTATATGCCATAGGTCAGTGGTAAGTGTGTGCCACTGTCTCTGTACAGTCTTAGGTTCGAGTCCCTATGACTTCGCTGGTTTTGGCATGGTTTTCCCCAGGACTAACAATGTGTCCTTTTTTATTTTTATTATATTAACCAAAAAACACATAAAAATAAAATGAACTGATGATACAATGTTTTCTTTTAAATTTCTAGGTAAGGTATTACTCAAGTACCACACTATGTGACACATATGAATATGGATCTCCTATTTTATACCCATCCATATTCATAATTGAAGTTCATGTCAAAAACCTTTTTTTAATTAATTTTTTTAAATATCAAGATGAATCATTAATCATTTTGAAAAAATAATGATGATTCAAAATGATTAGAAACACGAAAACCGCGGGTTACCTCCCATGCAGTGCTTTTTTATTACATTGTTTTCCAAAAAAGTGATCCTAAATATATCTATTTTTTAATGGTTCATCGATTTTCTCTGTTAACTCCACCTTTATATCTTGTTTATTGAATGATTCAGTGAATGGTTTTGACCTATGTACATTGACCTAAAAATGTGACCACTTGTGGGATCCTAAATCTCTACTACCCCATGGGGGTACACATGATGCACTATGAATGGACCTGACCATCTAGACCTTAGGTTTCCCTAGTGTAAATGTAGTTTTTTACTATACAAGAGCATGAATCTTCCCAGTTCTAGATGTTTGACATTGATTTTCCTAGATTGGTAGTCTTGAACTGTTGCATTATATAACCTTTACTTTTCTTAGTCCTCTATCATAGGTTCCTCAAGTTCATTAATAACTAATTTACTCTTTTCTTCGGCCAGAGGAATGTGAAAATTCACTTTTTTGAGTCCTTAAAATGCCTTATGATCAATTTTAACAGGTAAATGGCATGCTTTCCCATATACCAACCTATATGGTGAAATTCCTATGATGGTTCTGAATGTTGAATGACAAGACCAAATGTAATCCATGAGTTTCTCAAACCAATCATTCCTATAGGAATTGAGAGTTTTTTCAAGAATTTGATTCCTCTTTAAATTTGTTTACCCAACATGACTTTTGGATTGAGGATAGTATGTAGTGGAAACATTATGAGAAATCTCATACTTAGAAATGAGTGAAGAGAATTGACGGTTGTAGAAATGCGTACCAATATAACTGATTATAGCCCTAGGAATTCTAAATTGATATAATATATTCCCTTTTAGAAATCTGATCACAACATGATGGTCATCAGACATAGTGGGAATGGACTCATCCATTTCAATACATAATCAACAGCTAAAATTATGTAGAGGTATCCCTAGAGTTTTAGAAGGGTCTCATGAAATATATTCCCCAAAAATCAAATATTTCAATTATTAGAATTTGATTTATGGGGTATTATATTACTTTTGTTAAGGGATCATAATTATTGACATTGAGGACAAATTTTGTAGAATAAGTAGGAATTATTAGTGTGGTTTGGCATATAGAAACCACATTGGAGGACCTATGATGTGGTTTTATTTGTGCAAAATTTCCCTCCACATGTCCCTACATGATAGAATCTTAGAATGGACTCTTTCTTATACCCATGAACACTTCTATTAATTATTAGATCTGGAGAAAACATGAAAAGGTAATGATCATCAAACACAATTATTGAAATCAGAAATGAATTTTATCTTAGCATGGGTCCCAAGAAATTTTGGAATGTCACATGTAACCATGTGGTTTAAAATGTCACCATACCATAGGAAATCACTCACTAAATAGAGGTGCTCGTCGAGAAATGAATCAGACATAGAATGGTTATGTGAGTTGTCTTTGAATTCCATCCTAGTGAGGAGATCAAATACAACATTTTCAACACCCTTTTTATCCTTAATGGTTAGATTGAACTCTTAATAAATAAGTACATACCTAATCAAACTATCCTTTTCATTTTTTTGTTGGAAAATGTATTTTTAGGACTGAATGGTCGATGAATACAATTATGGGTGATCCTAAGAGGTAAGACATGAACTTTTCTAAGCCTATTACAACAATAATAAAATCATTCTCAAGGGAGGTGTAGTTTATTTGTGCATCATTTAAAAAATTTCTTACATAATCAATTACACATAGCATTTCCTCCCACCATTGATCTCATGCTGCTCCAACCGTAAAGTCACTCGCATCACACATGAGTTCAAATGGATGTTTCCGATTTGGATCCTGCATAATAGTTGGAGAGATATGAGCTGACTTAAGTGTAGAGAATGATTCCTCGTAGTTTTTTGTCCATACAAATGGAGCATCTTTCACTAATAGAGTAATAATTAGTCAAGTAATAGAGCTAAAATTCCTAATGAACCTTCTATAGAAACCATCATTTCCTAAGAATGACCTCAATTCCTTAATATTTTTAGGAGAGCGAAGGTGAGAAATGATGTCAACCTTAGCATTATCAAATTCAACCGCACTAATAGACACCTGATGGCCTTGAAAAAGTCCCTCCTTTACCATGAAATTGCATTTTTCCCAATTTTGGATGTTATTATTATCCTCACATCTAGAAAAACCACTTACAACATTTAGAATTAATTCATTTAATGTTTCCCCAAAGATGGAGAATTTATCCATGATGACCTCTAAAAAATCCCCTACCATTTCCTAAAAGATTCCCATCATGCACCGCAGGAAGGTTCCAAAATAATTACAAAACCGAAAGGGCATGCCCATGAAGAAAAATGTTTTGAATGGAAAATTGACAATTGTTTTTTCTTGATCCTATAAGGATACTTTAATTTGATTATACCATGAGAATACATCTAGAATTAAATTGAATTTATGACATGCCACTTTCATGAGGACATGATCAATAATGGGCTAGGAGAAATGTTCTTTCTTAGTATAAGAGTTGATCTTCCTATAGTCAGTACAGACTCACCATCCACTACTATCCCCTGTGTAGAGTGGTTCATCACCCTCATTGGTGATCACAATAATTCTATCTTTCGTAGGTACAACATGAATTGGGCTTACCCACCCACTCTTAGCTACCGAGTAGATGATACATGCTTTCAAAAAATTACGATGTTCTTTCCTTACCACATCCATAAGCTTTGGAGTGAGTTTCTATTGAGGTTGACGACATGGTTTGGAATCATATTCATGAACTATCATATGTATTCCAATGAGTGGTCTTATCAAAAAATATTATAAACGGTCCATCTAATTGCATTATTATGCATTATTTTGACAATAAAAATCATCACCTCTTGATTGGATTAATGGGAGGAATAAATGAAAACAAAAAAGGGTTGATTTTCCCCTAAGAACTCATTCTCGGGTGATGAAGGTTATACCTCAAATTTGAGATCATATTGGTTATAAATTTCCATGAAAGTATTTGACTTTATATTGAACTCAGTTTCATTGTTCAGATTTCATAACAGAATCGGTTCCTTGTGAATTAAATTTTCATCCACTAAATTAACCATATCAGTATCATGAATGGGTATGGACATAATGTGACTTATTTCACCCATGGTATCATTGATTAATGATTCTAAAACGTCCTCATTAGAGCTATCTGAAAGATATTCATTCCAAGGAGACAAATATCCCTCATGTAAACAAAGAAAATCAATCTCTTATTGACATAAACATATTTCAGTAATTCCATGATGTTCCTGGAGTTCACCATCAACAATACCAATATAATTATCCTCATGGATCTCTTAATCATCCCCAATTTGAGTGTTTTCAGTTTTTAGGTTCAATTATAGACTCATGATTCCAAAGGGTATGGTCATATTCCCATTTCGGACTCGGATAACAGATTTTATTGTTACAGGGATGGGACGACCAAGGATGATTGGGGTTCTCTCCCTAGGTCCTAAGCTTCGGTGATTTTTAATGACAATGAATTCAATTATGTAAATTAAATTTTCAATTTTAACCAAAACAACCATTCAGATCCCCTTTGGAACTTGAATGCTATGATCAAAATGTTGAAGAGTATAAGATGTGGGTTGGAGTTCATCAATCCATAATTAACTATACATTGAAAAAGTAATGAGATTATCACTATATCTCTGATCAGAAACGGATTTGACAACTTTTTTCTCTCCTAACTCAACATTGATGTATGTAAATACTTGATCATTCAATCATATTTGGAGGAATATTCTCTTTAATGATGTTACTCATCTCAGTAGCCAAAAGTATTTCGTTCTTATGTGAATTTTTTTTTAAAAGAGCACATGTATTTAACGTACTTTGAGTAGGATAGAATATTTTGGATTGCATCAATAAGTGGAATGATTAACATTACCTTATAATACATTTTAATCAATGTTTTATTTTGTTTTGGTTTATATTTTTCTCTCATGTGTTGAGGGAAGGGAGCAGGTTTTCTTAATGTTTGGTATGGTTGATTTTTCTTTATATTCTAAATGGAATTTTCAGAATCTATGAGTTATTCTTCATAATTTTCTAGCATTGTTGAACCTTTGAATGTTTCTTGTATGGATTGTTAATGTTTCTCAATGGATTTCCCACTTCTGAAAATAGTTACTACTCTAAGTTGTTCATGAAGGGATTGTGTGTAACTGAATTTTCCGCTTAATGTTGAGGAAGGTACCACTTTAGTGGGAACGGGTGCCCTTCCTGTTTTAATGGTTTGTATTTCATGTTTATGGGATAAGACTTCAGTATCTATTTTCACCATTTATTTACATAACTTCTCTAGGATTGGATGATTGAATGATTGAGTAGGGGTTTTATCTAGTTGGTTTATCCATTGAAGATACATTGGATGTTTGATTGGTTATTTCATAGGATTTTGGATGGGTTTTTGGAATTGGAAAAAGAAAATTTTGGTATTGGGATAGTTTTGGTTTGAACTGCTTATGGTATTGAATATTTTGTGGAGGGTTAGGGGTTGGTCCTTGGGGATGGGTAATTTTTTTTTTGGGTTTTTGGATATCTTTACAATAGAATCATTGATGGTTTTTGTACCTTTTATTGAAAGTGTCTTGGTACTGTGGATTTTTAATGATTAGAGCATTTTCCTCTAACGGTGGTCCTCCTAGAAGAACATCTTTATTGAAAGGGATGGTTTTTCAATTTTCAGTATTTTGGTCATGTTTGTCATAAATTGTGAAAATATAGTCAACAATTTGAATTTCACAGACCATCTTGTTGAGTGTATCGTGTATCGAATGCATTCCTCCTCCCTAAGTTAGTTAATTCCACCAGATTTCAATTTCTTCTCATAGTAAGGTGATGTACTCAATATCTGATTTTGATTAGCTGGGCATTCAAGATACTCGTAAGCTTCATTTGGGGCCTTGTTTTTGAAAGATACATTACACATCATGTCAATTATTTGTTTGATCCCTCGAACCAAAACTTCATAGAAAATTTATCACATGTTCAGGAATAGAAAAACCAGGGTGTGGAACCATGTTTAGAGTGTGTTTGAACCTCTCCCATGTTTTTTATAATGACTCTCCCTCTTTTTAAGAAATTTTTTGGATGCACTTTCTATGTGTAATTGTTTTGTGTTGGGGAAAATATTTTTTGGATAATTCTATTTGTAGTTGGTCCAAAGAGTTGAAGGATCATGTTCTCAAATTTTTAGCCAATTTTTTGCTCAATACATTAAATAAAAAGGAAATAGCCTCATATTAGTTTACTCTAGTTGATGTGGGGGACATACAGTTTCATCAATGTCATTGAACATCTTAACGTGATTGTTGGGCATCTCGGACGCCATTGCATGGAATGTGGGAAGGTGGTTTAGGACATGGGGTTTACAGATGTAGTTGTAATCACCTTGGGAATTGGGTCTAATTCAGGAGGTGAATTGGTCCATGTAGGTTTTTGGTAGTCATTCATGGTTTTAGTGACTGTGTTCCTTCCCTTTGGGGCTGCCTCATTTGGATTTCCATTATTGTTCCAACCTAAGTTTATGAGTTGGTTTAATTGAATAAATTCCTTTGCAATGGGCACAATTTTGTACTCAAGAGTATTAGTAATATTAGGATCACATGGAATTTGTACCCTTGGTGTAATTTACTCAACAACCCCCAGGCTATCCACCTGAACTAGACTGTTTGATTCATCACGGGTGTAAGAAGACATGCAAAAAAAGAAAAAAATGAGAAAGGTAAAAGATATATGAATTTGGATGAGAATAGAAGATATTTGGGATAATATATTGGTTGTTGAGAATACTTACATGGGTCCCTGAAAAGAGCACAAAATGTTTCTATGGCCCAAATTTGACCAAGATTTCTTGTTTTAGATGTCTCTTATAGTTTAACTTGGTTTGTCGAATCCTCAGAGTCCTAAGAAGTAACCTATAGAAACATACATCATTTGTATTTATTTTTTCTATGTAGTGGCCAACATTGGTTGATTTTATATGGTTTTAAATGAATTCTAAGAGACATAAGTGAATTAAAATTAAAATAATTATTTGATACTTTGTTATCAATTGCAGGTTTATTAGATGAAATTCTTTTTTAACGGTTCCAACTTCTTATATTCGAGATAGGTTTATCCATGAATATCAATCAACTTAGTCCCTAATTGGTATAAAAGAAAAAAACTTTAATACTAATCACCTATACATGTGAGGAATCAAATTTAGGATCACTCAAATGTAAATGTATGTATTAGTACTTGATGTATGTGGCCTTAAAATTCCACAAAGACGATGAAGTTTCAAAAAAATCAAATAAAAATATCAATTTAAAGGTGGTGAATAGAAATTAATGGGGTGATAAATAAAATACAATACATACCATTTCTAATTCCATGGATCAACTCATATGTGGGTCATCCCACCATTGATTCTATGGTTTCAATGGAATCGGGATATAGACTCATGAGGGAGGAAACCGAGAAGTAAAAAAACAATGAAATAACAGTCACTCCACCGTTGTGTGATAATTTCCCAATGTTTGGTTTGAATAATTTCCACCATGAACCAACAATATCAAAGTGTTATAAAAAACAATATAATTAGAGGATAAGAAGAACTTTTATTAAGAAACTAATGTTAATTGAACCACATATATGTGAATGAAAAACGTGGGACAACAAAATCACAGCATAAAATTACTAGGAAAAGAAGCTAAGAAGATGCTTTAATCCTCCAACACCACTTCCTTAAATAGAAATTAAGTGAGGATTGGGTCTGGACTCCAATAGAGAGTTTTATCCAACATGATTATGGTAAGCCTAATGTGGTTGAAAGCTTGTGGAACTTAGAATCTTTCACTATTGACCTGAAGTGGAAGGTAACTTGCATCCACCAAAGAGAGGAATCTAAATGACCTTATAGATGGACGAATTAGAGAGATCCATAGAAGAATAAAATATATCTCCGGATGTTTTATATCCTCTTGTGAAATTTTCTCCCACAAGGAATTTTTTTTTGCGAGATATTATTGAAATGGTGGGCTGTTTGTTTAGGCCGTAGAATCTGGCCCAGAATTTTATTTACAAATTGGGCCGCCTATAACTCCATTAAAAAATCATAATTTTCTTTGACCACTATATAATTAAATGTTCCACATGACTTATTATATCTTCAGATCAATTTTAATAATTATGGGGCATGTATATTGGCCGCTACAGTAGTATTATTGGGCTATTGTTCAGTTCACATCACCCAAAATATTGTTTGTTCAAGGCCAACGTTGGTGATCTTCCAATATGAATCACCAAGTACTCCAAATGGATGGATTGTTACCGATTTAATGATAATGAAGAAAATAAAATATTAATATGAAATAAAGATCATTGGGTACATTATATGATTTTCAAAAATGTACCATGTAATAGTGCATTTGAAGAAGGATTTACATTTATAAATTGAAACAATGTTCAAAGTGTAAAATTCCCTAAAATTGTGTTTATTAATTATAAAGCAAGTGAATATTATATATATTAATAATTAATATTTTCCTCATTTAGTGGATAATCACACCTTCTACTTGAGTTTTTCTAGTCCCAAGAAACATATATCTCAAAAATGATAAATATGAATTCCCTTATCCAAGAACATTTTAATAAACAATGATCACAAAAAACACTTATCTAAAAAACTATGAAAAACATCCAAATATTGTAATACACGATATTTTCATATGTTGATCAAAATCCCATGCCCAATCCTTTGTTCAAAATAATCCCCATATTTCATCCAATATCAATTAAGTTTGTGGATGTGTCGGGCATCAAAATAGTTATGGGGGTTAAAAATTATTCAAGGGGGAAATGACGGAAGCGCTCGGTTGAATCACATTTCATTTTAAAGATGAGTATTCAATTTTTTTTGTAATATCTCCATCATAATTGATATTGCACTCATAATAGCGACCCCATGAAATGAGACTTTTCTGATGACTTCCAAGCTCAATGACTTTAGGGCACCAAGTGAATCCAACATACTCGGGTATCAACTCATGTTAACTCAGTAAAAAAATCAAATTACCAAAAATAAAGATAAAATTACTATCACTGGGCCAGAAAGCTATCGAGTCATGAAATCCATGAGCCAAATTCTACGCATTAGGCTATTTCATTTCTAAATGTGCAAATTTATGGTTTTATTGAATACTCATATTAAAACTAAAATGATTAAAAAACCCTTGATATTTATTTGGGGGACCCCATGTACTCAAACTAATACCCCAAAATCTAATGTATGTGTGTTGTGAACTCTTTTCATTATTTTTAAGGAAATATAAACAATGAAACTTCACATTAGATAGCCATGAATTCCAAAATATATTATTATGATATTATATATGGATAAAAATTGGAATCATGGCATGATAAATTATTTCATATTCTATTTCAAAGTGTTAAATTTGTATTATCATGATCATGGATAGAGATATTTCTCCTTCCATGAATATTTTTATGCACAAAAAATTAATTAATTCTTTTTAATTCTTTTCACCCCAAACATAGAATGACACTATCCCCAGTTATAAAAGAAAATAATATTTTGAAGGAGATTATGATGATGAGAGGAGTTCTAACAGAATATTGAAATATTAGGATCATGGAATGAATTCACATGGTGGGTAAAGTTTATGTTCTTGCAGCTCCAATTTAGTCCTTTAATATCCATGTCACTTGTATAGTTCCCTAGTGGAAAAAGGAAAAAACAAATATAAAAATAGAAAAAACTATATAAAGAGTTATATATTTATTCATATAAAATAGTAAAACATAATTATATATATATATATATATAATTATAGAATAAGGGAGCACTATTAGTCATAGGTTAGTGTTAAGCGCACTCACCTTGTCACCCTTCAATCTTGGGTTCGAGTCCCCATAGCTTCACCGGTTTTGATGAGGATTTCCCCATGACCTAAGATGTGTCCTTTTATTTTTTTTTAATTATTTTTTTATATTTTATTTTAACTTACAACCACATAAAAATAAAATGAACAAATAATACATTATCTTCTATTTTAAATATCTGGGTAAGGTATTACTCAAGGATTACACCATGTGACATAGATGAATATGGTTCTCCCATTTAATACCCATCCATACTCATAATATAAGAACAAATAAACATTATATTTTTTTAATATTTTTTTTAATATCAAAAAGATTCTTTAATCCTATATGAAAAATAACGATGATTTAAAAAAATTGAAACATTAAAACCATGGTTTGCCTCTTGTAGAGCACATTTGTTTATCCTCATCATCTCAACATGGATCCAAAATCTTTCAATTATTTCTTGGTACATAGGTTCGATCAGTTAACTCAACCTCTATTTGTTGTTTACTAAATGATACAATGAATTTTGTTAACCTATTACCATTGACCATGAAAATGTTATCACTTGTGGGATCTTGAATCTGTATTAACCCATTGGGTTACACATGATGCTCTATAAAAGGACCTGACCATTTAGACCATAACAATCCCAGGTGTAAATGATGTTTTAAACTAGAAAATAGTACAAATTTTCATATTTCAAGATATTTAACATTCATATTCCTATATTGATAGGCTTCAACATTATCTTTATTTATCCTTGGATTTTTATGCCTCTATCCCAAGTTCCTCATGTTCATTATGATTTAATTTCCTCTTTGAATCGGCCATAGAAATGTCAAAATTAATTTTTTTGATTTCCCAAATGAATTATGTTCAATTTCAATAGGAAAATGGTATTATTTTCCTTAAACCAAAAAATATAGTGACATTTCTAGGATAGATTTTAATATTGTACGATATTCCCAAACAACATCCACGAGTTTTTGGGACCAATCATTCTTTGAGGGATTGATAGGTTTTTTAAAAATTCGCATAATCTTCCAATTTTCTAACTCAGCTTTACCATTGGTTTGAGGATGTTATATAGCGAAAAATTTATGACAAATCGCAAAATTATAAATGAGTGAAGAGAATGGGATATTGTAGAAATCGATTCCTTGATTTCATAGTATAGACCTAAGAATTCAAAATCAAGAATATATGTGCTCTTTTAGAAATTAGATCAGAACATGATGGTCATTGAACATGGTGGGAATGGCCTCAACCCATTTCGATAAATAACCAATATCTAAGAGGATGTATAGGTATCCCTTATAGTTTGGTAAGGGTCTCATGGAATCAATTCCCTAGGAATCAATGATTTCAACTATTAGAATTGGTGTGAGAGGCATTAGATTCCTTTGGGTAAGGGATCCTAATTTAAAAAATTGAGGACAACATTGGCAGTGTTAGTATGAATTCATAGTGATGTTAGGCTAGTAGAAACCACATTATAGGACCTTTGAAGTTGTTTTCTTTATCGAAATATGGCCTCCACATGTATCTGCACGAGAGAATATTAGAGTTCACTCTTTCTCAGACTGAGGAACACATATCATAGTGGTTTTATCAGGACATAACTAGAAGTGGTAAGGATTATCAAACACATAGTGTTTGACATCAAAAATGATTTAACTCATGACTTGGGTCCTGATAAATATTGGAATGTCCTCCATAACAAAGTAGATTTCTATGTCTGCATACCATGGGAAATCATTCCTTTAATAGAGGTTCTCAAGGGGAAATGAATCAGACATAGAAAAGTGATGTGTGTTTTCCTTGAATTTCAAACTATATAGGTGATCGACTAGAATATTTTCAACACCACATTCATCCTTAATTGTTAAATTGAACTCTTGAAGAAGAAAGGCCCACCTAAAAAATCATGCATGGGAATCTTGTTATTGGTAATGGTATTTTAGGGCTGAAAGGTCGGTGAATACTATTATTAATGATCCTAAAAGATAAGACCTGAATTTATCTAAGGAAAATACAACAAAAAGAAACTCTTTATTAGTGGCAGTGTAGTTTATTTTTTGATCATTAAATGATTTTCTTTCATATGAAATGACACATAGTGTGTTATCATACCAATGACCTAATACTACCCCAACAACGAAGTCCCTCGCATCAAACATGAGTACAAATGGATGTTTTAAATTTTAATCTTGCCTGATAGGTGGAGTGATAAGATGATATTTGAGTATATATAAGGATTCCTCACATTTTTCTGTTAAAAAAATGGAGAATATTTCACTAATAGATCACAAAGTGGTTGGGAAATGGAGCTGAAATTCCTAATAAACCATCTATAGAAACCAACATTTAATAAGAAGGACCTTGCTTCCTTAACAGTTTTTGGATAGGGAAGGTGACGAATGACGTCGACCTTAGCTTTATCAACATTTATCCCCCTACCAGATAACAAATAACATAGAACAAGTCCATCCATTAACATGAAATTGATTTTTTCCAAATTAAGGATGTGATTCGTATCCTCACATCTTGATAACACCCTTTCAAAATTTATGAGGCATCCCTCAAAAGTATCCCCAAATATGGAGGAGTCATCCATGAAGACCTCTAAACAACCCACTACCATGTATGAGAAATTTCATATCATGCACTCATGGAAGGTACCAGGAGAATTACATAACACAAAGGGCTTGCACTTCAAGGAAAAAGTAATGAATGGATAGGTTAAGGTTGTTTTTACTTGATCCTCTAAGGATAACCTAATTAGATTATACACTAAAAATATATCTAGGAATAAAATTAATTGATGAAATTATAGTTCCTCGATGACTTGATTAATAAAGGGAAAGGGGAAAAAGTCTTTCATAGTACAAAATTTGAGCTTCCTATAGTCAATAAAGACTCAAAATCCACTACCGACCCTTGTGGGGAGATGGTCACCATCCTCATTAGTGATCACAGTAATTCCAGCATTCTTTGGGTCACCTTGAATGGGGCATACCCACTCACTCCCAACATTGGGGTAGATGATACCCACTTTCAATTACATAAGATGATCTTTCCTTACTACATCCATATGATTTGGATTGAGTCACCAATAAGGTTGAAGACATGGTTTGGATTCAGATTCAATAACAATATTACGAGTTCCAATGAGTGGGATAATCCCAAGAATATTAGGAAGGGTCCATCCAATTTCTTTTTTATATTGTCTTAGAAAATCTGAAAGCATCATCTCTGGATTGGATTCAAGAGATAAATAAATGACCTCCATAAATGCTCAATTTTCCTATAGTAATAAATACTTGAGTGATGATGTTAATACCTTAAATTCGAGATCAGTTTGGTTATCACATTCCAAGAAGGGATGAGACATTGTATTGGAATCAGTTTCTTTGTTCACATTTAATGACAGAATTAGTTCTTTTTTAATATAATTTTCATCCACTAAATTTTCTAAAGCAGTTTCATGAATGGATATGGCCTTAATTTTGTTGATTTCACCCATGGTATCATTTATTGGTGATTTTATAAAATCATTAATAGATCTATCTTATATAGAATAATGCTAATGATACAAATTTCTTTCATTTGAAAAATGAAAAAAAAATATCTTCTGGACATTATCATCCTTCAGTAATTCCTTGATGTTACCCATGTTTACTATCAACACTAACATTCCAATTAGCCTCATGGATCCTTTAATCATCCCCAATTTGAATGTTTTCAATGTATATGTTCATTTCAAGACTCACGTTTCCAAAGGTGATGGTCATGTTACCATTTTAGACATAGATAATAGAGTTGATTGGTGTAATGAAGGGATGACCAATGATGATTGGGGTTTTCTTCATACGACCTATGCATGGGTGATTTTCAAGTACAATGAATTTAACTAGGTAAATGATATTTTTAACATTCTCCAAACCTTCGTTTAAGATCCACTTTGTAACTTAAACACTTTGATCATCATGTTGAAGAGTGATAAATGTGGGTTGGAGTTATTAGAGACCTAATTGAAAATACATGGCAAAAGGAATGAGATTAACACTAGCTCCCATATCACAAAGTACATTGACAACATTGTTATCTCCAAATGATACATTGATTTATTGACATCCTAGATCTTTCAACATTGGAAGAATGGTCCCTTGAAAAGTGGTACTCACATTAGCAGCCAAAATGACTTGCTTTATATTTGAAAATTTAGGTTTAAAAGTGAACAATTATTTAATTTAAATGGATTTGGATAGAATAGTTTGGATTTCATTGTGAAGTGGAATGTTCAACTTAAACTGGAAAAAGATTTTCCTCAATGTTTCACTCAGTTCTGTTTTAGATTCTCCTCTCATTCATTGAGGGATTGGAGGAGGTTATTTGATTGTTTGTTGTGATCGTAGTTCCTTCACATTCTCATTGGATTTTTTTATAATATATGGGTGGTTCTTAATCATTTTCATTCATTGTTGAACCTTTTAAATTTTCTAGTATATCTTTTTCAGGATTCTCATTGTATTTACCAATTCTAAAAATATTTTATTCATTGAGTTTTTCATGATAGTATTCTATGTAAGTGGATTCTCCCCTTAAAGTTGAAGATGGTACAACCTGAGTTGGCTTGGGTTCCATCCTATATTTAATGGTATGTAGTTCATGTTTAACTGATGGGGATTTTTAGTTCATTTTCTCCATTGGTTTAAACAATTTCTCAAGGATTGTAAGAGGGACAAATTGAGTATCGTCTTGTGCTCTTTGGATTATCCCAGGAGGATACTTTTTTTGTTGGATTGGATGTTGCATAGGTTTTTCATTATTGTAATTGGACAATAAGATGTTGGTATTGGACTGTTTGTGGATGGAATTGGTTATGGTTTGGAAAAATTCGCATAGGGTAGGGGTTTGGACATTATGGCTGGCTAGGTTGTTGTGTTGGTTGTGGGTTATCTTTCCAATAGAATCCTGGATGGTCATTGTGCCTTAGATTGAAAGTGTTTTCGTACTTTGGATTCTAAAAGTTCAGAGTGTTTACCTATGCTGGTGGTCCTCCAAAAAGAACATCTTTAATAGAAGGGATGGTTGGGCAGTTGTCAATCATGTGGCCATGTTTGTCAGTAATTTTGCAAATAGGGTCAACCGTTTGAATTTTAGGGACCTTCTTATGATCGATATCCCCGAAATTCCCATATAGTGAAGCACATTTCGAACAATGGAATTCCACCACCCTATGTTTGTGAATTCTACTAGATTTTGGTGGCTTCACATAGTAATGATATGTTCCCCATGTTTGATTTTGTATAGAAAGGCTTTCTAGATACTCGTAAGCATCATTTGGGATTTTTTTTTGAAATTTCCATTACACATCAGGCCAATGATTTGTTTGTTTCTTGAACCCAACCTTATATAGGAAATTATCAGTTTTTAAGGATTAGAAAAACCATGGGGTGGAACCATGTTTAATATGTCTTTGAATCTCTCCAATGTTTCGTAGAATGAATCTCCATGTTTCTCAAAAAAGTATATGATTCCCTTTGAAGTAAAAATTTTTTGCGGTGGGGAAAGTATTTTTTGTATAATTCTCATTTATTCGGTCCCAAGAGTTGATGGATGATGGTCTCAAACTATTTATCCAATTTTAATCTCGATCCATTGTTGAAAAATGCAATATCATCATCTTAGCTGATTCATGTTGATGCGGGGGACACATGGTTTTTACAATGTCATTGAACTATTTAATGGGAAGGTTGGGCATCTCAGACACCATTCCATGGAATGTGGGAAGGTGGTTTAAGACATGGGGTATAAATATGTAGTTGATATCTCCTTTGGAATTAGGTCTGATTAATGAGGGGGAATTTGTCCTGTCTGGTGTGATATTGTCATTCATGGTTTGATCGACTGCATTCCCCATGTTTGGGTCTACCTCATTTGGATTTCCATTTTGGTTCCCACTCGGGTTTATGAGATTTTTTCTTTGAAGAACTACCATTGAAATGTGGTCAATTTTTGACTATGTATTATTAGTAATATTATGATCTAATGGAAAGTGTTTCCATGGTGTACTTGACTCCCCAACGCCAAGACAATCCACCCTAACTAGATGGTTTGATTGGTCATGGTTGTAGGCGGAGTTGCGCCAAAAGAAAAAAAAGAGAGTGGGAAGAGATAAAATAATTTGGATGAGAGTATGAAAAATGGGGGACAATAGAATGGGTGTTGTTGTAACACCCCATGATTTCATAGTACGTTATTTCATCAAAGTAATTAAATAACTTGCACTACATGCAACACTATGTTCAAGTGCACCACGACTTACCAAACTACACATTACAAAGCTATTATGAAAAGTATTAATTTAATTTTGAACTATATATAGTCCTTATAATATTAGAATCCATATTACGAGTTTTTTAGTCATAATTGTAGACCTAATTCATTTTTTTCAGATAAAATAAGTATTTTAAAAAAATGCACATTTACTGCATTTTAATGGTGAAACATTTTTAAATCCAATATTTTAAAATATTATATATTTTATTTGAAAAAATAATCTTCTTCTTTAGAATCAGGAAATTAAAATTTAGTTTCATTAAATTTTTGGTTTTTTTCTGATAACTTTCATATTTGGGTGCATAGTAAAAAATAATATATTTTAACTGAAAACAAATTTTTTAAACAAAATAATTAACAGTGTTAAATTATAGTTTTTAATAGTTCTGAAGTATAAATATATTATATTTTTACCATTTAATCCAATTCTGGTCATTGTAAGTAATTTCACTTTGAGATTGTACATAAACAAGTGTGAATTTTTTGATATTTATTGTTTTTTTACAAATATGCCTTTGGGTTTTGACAACAGGAGTTAATTTTATATTAATAAATGAAACGTCTATGTTTTGAATTTGGTAAAATATATTTCTTTTTTTAATTTCAAAATACCAAAATTAGCTTCGGGTGAATTTTTGGTATTTTTCTGATAACATTAAATTTTTGATGAATAGTGAAAAACACTAAGTTATAATTTAAAACTGAATTTTTTTTAAATAATTATTTATTTTATTTAAATTTATTTTAGGTCAATATATATACATAATACCTATATATGATCAATGTGATTCATTTGATTCATTTTGTAATAATATTAGATATATAAAATTTTATTGAACTTTTCACTGTATTTTAACCACCTCCTATGATAATTTGAAAATTCACATAAAAACATAATTTTACCTCTTCGATGAGAGGAATTTCAAAAAATCTAGGATACATAGTTGATATCAGTAAGAAAAATATGGGTCAATAAGATGAAAATTATTTTTGGTGAATAGTAACTGTTTACCTTTATTTACCAGAGTTAAAAGTAAATAGGGTAATTAATGGTAAAAATGATATTACTCTAATCCTAAAAAATGTCCTAATTCAATTGGATAAGCGTAAATCAAAGAAATAAAACCTTAGGAATAAAATATGAACCTCATTGGTCAACTTGGATTACATTAGGACATTTATTATTATTTAATTCAAAGAAGAGTTAAAAGTGTTGAATTCAACGTTTAATAACTATATAATTATTAATATAGGGTCAAAAATAAGATAAATTCGATTATAAATTTTCATTAGAAAGATAAAAAGATTTCATACATAATTTCATCTTATTTATACTTTTTATACATTACGTAATTAAATTTATTCATGACACAATGATGATGTAGTAATTACCGTATTAATGACATATTAAAATAATTGATATTATAAATATAAAAATAAATTTAGTTTGAGAAATTTTATGATTTTCACTACTTTTATATGTTAACATTATAAATTAGGGATTATTAGATGATTTTTTTTTCTGTAATAATGCGGATATGAATTAAAAGAAACAAAAAACCCAATAGTGTCAAAATTGAAATGAAAGATTTTTTAAAACAAATATTATATTATTAATTGATATAATAGTCCTAAAAATAAAAGGTTTTGCAAAAAATAATTATATAACAATATATATGACATTAATAAACCAATTGAGGTTCTATTGTAATTTATTGAATGTTTATAAACAATATAAATTAAAAATACAAAGAGACATGGTAAATGTCAAACTATTTAACTAAGAGTTAAATCTAAAATTTAAGGTTAATATGTTGACCATAACCTGTATAAAACCTATTGGTTGAGTCATTTAGGAAAAATCCCCACCTTATCCTTTAAATAATACATTTTGGAGCCATTAGAAACTGAACGTGAGTCTATTATAAAATAATATTTTATGTTTTTACTAAGGTGCCCCACACCCCTCTTATAAAAGGGCACTTTCCCTTCACACTAATTCCACATTCAAAGCCATTTGTATCTTCCAACACCGTCCCAAATATCCTAAAAACTATCCTACATTCATCCTAGATGATTTTTTTGGTCAGAAAGACAACTTAAAGATCCCTTTTAATCAAATCAAATAGGAGAACCCGATGAAGAGGTAGTGATTTCACCACCCTATATCATGTTCTCTTATTCTTCCACTTATTCTTTCTCTATTTTTTAAATTATGAAATAATAAATCCAGTATATTCTATATACTATTATGTTATTATAAATATGGAACAACTATATTCATTATTTTGTCCATCTTATTAATGATAATGTCACCATGCGTTCGTACGTACGACTTACCGTATCCACGCCGTGGTGTAAATTTTTATTCAACACTATGTTATTTGGATGGAAATAATGATGAGTAATATTTATATAAATAATGAAAATAACATGATAATTTCTATGAAAATTAATATAACATCTAATTCTACACTTTTAAGGAAATGATATTGTCGCTCGTGCGTATGTATGGATTACTGTTTCCATGAAGCGATGAGATTCATTTCCACATTCACCATTCATTGAAGAATATAAAAATATATATTACTAATAAGTATTTAATATATTACATAAGGATTCTACATGATATATATATATATATATGTAATTACATATAACTTAATCAATAGTTCATTTTTATACGATATAAAAACGGAAACAACTTTTATGCATACGTATGGACTTCTGTCTCCATAAACTATGTTTTTCATTTCATAAATATATCTATTATACATATTTATATTCTAAATCTATTTGATACATAAATAATGTTTTATATTCTGGATGTATTTAAATCTTTATCTATGTGACACAATCAAGATTAACAAGTTAAAACACGTACGATAAATAATGTAATTATTACCTGAATTAATAATTTTACATGGAAATTATTATTAAATGGGTAGTATAAAGTCATTAATGAATCATGTATGATATCATACATATTAATATCATTATTTAATATATTAATAACATGCTATGATCTTTATATCGAATGTAAAACGTACCCTCGAATAATGGAAAGTCCAAGGGATCGGGTTTTCATCTCACTCTTTATTCCCTTCAGATTCATGCCATATTGCAACTATTAATATTTGTGTGGTGTATGTATTGCCCATAATTGTATTATTTCTATAATACACTTTAATTTATGTTTATTTCCATATTCATTGTATGATACTTCTTTCAATGGGTGTATGTTTCGTATGTTACCTAATTGGTTAGGGTTAATTTCACAATCTCTTTATTATCTGAGGTTGTTTTTATGTAAGTATCTACCGGGACATCATTATCATCATCATCCATGTTTCTTAAAAGTGTATTCCAAAACATTTTTACCATTTACTATACTATGTTTTAATGTAATTTATACCGTTTTTTTACTTTTTATAAAATGGTTTGAAAGGAATATTTCCATCATTTTCGAAATAAGGTACTTTTTAACCTTTTCGACAAAATTAATGTAAGAATGTCTTTTTTTATCTTATACGGAGTTTCCGGCTATTTTCCACCATTATAACATTGTCTAAGCTTCCATTACAATCTTATAAGTATATTTTCAAAATAAATTTTTTCTTTTATAATTATGTGAATTCAAATGATTTCAAAATAAAAGTGATATTTCTCTCAAATTGTTTTGATTTCATTTATGTCCACATCCTTTGATAAATGTTAAACATGATTGAAGTTGATTTTTTATGATACAAATATTCCATATGGTGTTTAAGGTTTTGTGATATGTTTGACTGTGGATGTTTTATTTTTATACCATTCATGGTTTATGGGTAAAGTATTGACATTTCATATGCTAGTTTTAATATAAATGTTAATGATATATTTAAACCTCTTCTTAAGATGAATGTGTTGGACTAGTATGTTCTAGGATGGGGGCTGGTAAAAGTATGCCCTCCGTTTTGGATTCTGGTTACAGTAGACCCTCCAAGTTGGAGTCAAGTTATAGAGGCTCTACGGTTTGGATTTCGGTTACAGAGGCTCTTCGGGTTGGATTCCGGTTACAGAGGCTCTCATGGTTGTACTCCGGTTATAGAGGCTCTCCGGGTTGGAGTTCGGTTTCTGAGGCTCTCTGGGATGGAGTCCGGTTACATAGGCTCTCTAGGTTGGGTCCGGTTATAGTTAGCATATAGGTCCTAGCACAAGGCCATGACATAGAATTTAAACATCGTAATTATACATTCCCTTATTATGAAATTAGTTATTACATGTGTTTAATCGACTAGTAGAATAAAGTTTTGAATGTTTATATGGTAATGTTTGATTAATTATTTCCCATATTATGTTCATGTTTATGTTTAAAAGGGCTCGTTTTTTTATCACACATCTTTCCTTAAATGTTTATAGCTTCTGCTAAATTATATACACTTACTGAGCATCTAATCTCACCCCTTTATTATGTTTTATTTTCCTAGGTTCCCAAGAAGTGTTTTATGTTTGAGATGTAGGGTTAAGCTAATGTAACAATGGAATTCTCAATGTATTTTTTTTGTTTTATGTTAGAATTTTTAATGTAATATTCACGTATGCAATATATTTTCCAAGACAGATAAACTGATCGGTTATTCGGGACTTGATTCCTTGTAATCATGCCAATGTATTAAAATAATGCACTGAATCGTGGAATCTCGAGTCGGGGAATTACAATTGGTATCTAGGATGTTTAGAAATAACATTGGAAATTAGATGTAGACAAAATATGATTAGAGAACATAGCCCTACAATACACATTGAGTAGTAGTATTGAAGAAATTCCTAGAATTTATTTAATGTAGATATTTTATGAGTTTTCCAAGAAATACATACATATCTAGATACGAGCAGGTTGAGGCGGACCTGGCAGAGATGTACCTTGGGTTAAGACCTGATAACAGCACTTTGATCTAGACTCAAACTGGAACTGGTGCACGACATCGGGCCTTGCTGCAATCTTGGTTACGACGCTCGTGGGGGATATTTTTAGGATAAATATAATTTTCTTTACAAATCATTAGGGACGATTTACAAGTATATACCTCTCAAAGAAAATATTTTTATGAATATGGATTATATCCTTAAACTATTAAATTTACATTAGGTATTTTACTTGTTTGGAATTATTCATTGTAATTCATAAACTGACCGAGTGTATGTCATTGTATTGAAATGGCACCCAATAGAAGGAATGTGAACTCCAGCAATACGTATGATCCAAATAGTAAGAAGGATCATATCATTCATGGTATTAAGACAACATTTAGAAGGGAAATTATCTCGCTTGTATTCTCAACATATGATGAAATAGAATCATGTGTAAATAAGATAAGTAAAGAATTCATTGAGTCCTATTGGTTTGAAGGGAAACAATAGAGGAAATGGATGGAAGAGAGAATGATGGATAAAGGGAAGAGGGAAAAGATAGATTTTCCCATATGTAATAATGGTGGAAATAATCACCTTGTTAAATTCTTGAAGTGAATCGGAGTTTGTTATATGTGTGGAGAAAAAGGAATCCCAGTACGTGATTTCAAGGGTAAGCCAAAAGTTTCAAATGTACAATTCTTCATCTATAAGGAGTTGGGACACTATGCGAATCAATGTCCAAATAATCAGATTATACCCCAAATGCTGCTATTGAATTAGAATCAAGTTATGATACTACCGAAGATGAAGAGGAATGATTGAGAGTTCTTATGTAGTTATTAAAGTATTGTTTCATTTGTGTGTTGTATCAACTATATACTAGTTATATGAATTATGGAAATAAATAAGGATTGTAATATAATACTATTTCATTGGGAATTTGATATTATATGGTCCTGATACTAAGGTAGTAATTTTGGAATAATAGATGGTTGATTTGGATAAATTATATTGGATATTCTTGACTATCTTATAAATTATTAATGGTTTTTTTATTTCATGATTGCTTGAGTATTCAAATTTTGTTTCATATAAGGAATATATATAGTATTCTATAAGGAATAACGGAGCACGAATGTAATAAATAAAGTTATTACCTTGTTTTGAAAGAATACATGATGAAGATATACACATGTTATTATGTGGTAAAAAGGATCTTCATTGTGTTTAACTTCCTTATAAATTATGGACTGTGAGTTTGGATAGATGTATTTTGGATAAGTCTAATGTTTAGAATAGATTTCGTTTGAAATTGGATATTATTGTTATGGTTATTTTTGGATTGTTATAAAAAGCACAACACACAGACCATGTGAAAATCGGTTGCGTTGGACATAGCTGCAGGAATCGAAACCCCACCATAGTGTGATTGGGATTTATCACCTACCACTGGACTAGATGAATTTCCTGGATGGTGTCCAGTTACAGCAGACCCTCTGGGTTGGAGTCTGGTTATAGAGGCTCTCCGGGTTGGAGTCCGGTTACAGAGGCTCTCCAGGTTGTAGTCTGGTTACATAGGCTCTCTGCGTTGGAGTATGGTTACAAAGGCTATTCGTGTTGTAGTCTGGTTATAGAGGCTCTCCAGGATGGAGTTCGATTATAGAGGCTCTCTGGGTTGGGGACCGGTTACAGTTATCCCCTAGGTCCTGGCACGAGGACATGACATAGAAATTAAACATTGGCATTATACATTCCCTAATTATAAAATTATTTATTACATGGGATTATTAGACAAGTATAATAACCATGTGCGTGTTTATATCTTAATGTTTGATTATTTTTTTTCCATATTATGTCAATTTTTATGTTTAAAAAGGATATTGTTTTTATCAGACATCATGCCTTAAAATATTTTAGCTTTCGCTAAATTATTTTCCCTTACTGAGCATCTAAGCTCACTCCTTTCTAATGTTTTATTATCCCAGGATCCCAAGAAGTGTTTTATTTTTGAGATTTATGATTAAGCTAAAGGAAAAATGGTATTCTCAAAGAATTATTTTGTGTTGTACATTAGAAAGTGTAAGGTAATTTTCATGTATGGAATCTATTTCCTCAGAGTGATAAACTAATCGGCCTTTCAGGACTTGATTCCATGTAATCATACCAATGTATTAATATAATTCACCGACTCTAGGAATCTGGGGTTGGGCCATTACAGTTGTGATTACTTACATGGGTACCATTGGTCTCGCCCAAATTTACCCATGTTTTTAGGTTTAAGCAGTCTCTAGTAGTTTAGCTAGGGTTTTCGATTCCTCAGAGACCTAAGATGTTACCTAGAGACACGTACATCCTATGGATTGTTTACGGATATTAAGTGGCCAACATGGTATAATTTAAGATGGTTTTAAATTAACTCTAATATAATTAAATGAATTAAAATTAAAATAATTAGTCAACCCTAGGTTATCACTTGGGGTTATTGCATGAAAATAATTTTTTAACTGTTTCAACATCTTATATTCGAGATTAGATTATTCAAGAAGATAAAAACATCATATCATTCCGGAGTAACAACAATAACCCATATTAAAAATAATCTATACACAAGGAGGAGAAAATTGAGGAGCACCCCAATCTAAAGGTTCGTATTTTTACCCGAAGTATGTGGCCTTAAAAATCAACAAGGACGACGATGTTTCAAAATCATCAAATAAAAATATCAATTTAAATGAGGTGATTATAAATTATTGGGGTAATTAATAA
The DNA here is from genome assembly GCA_963277665.1 of Viscum album. Lineage (NCBI taxonomy): Eukaryota > Viridiplantae > Streptophyta > Magnoliopsida > Santalales > Viscaceae > Viscum > Viscum album. Next base: position 58,673,262 of record OY728128.1, on the reverse strand, counting down.
CATCCAATATAGAACATTGATACTCCCCTGGATAGAAACTTAATTTTCTTATCCCTCCATTTATTATATGTTATCAATGGAAGCCATAAGTAAAGTCATGAGAGAGGAAATACATAAGTAAAAAACAATGAAATAACATTCATTCCAAAGTTCTGTGACAATTTCACAAGGTGTGGTGTAAATAAATTCACATATTGACCCAAAAATATCAAAGTGATATAAAGAACAAAAGAATAAGAGGATAAGAATATCTTTTATTATGAAACTATTGAGTATTGAACAACATACATTTGAAAGATACACTTGAGACTACAAAATTGCAACATAACACTACAATGTAAGAATGATCAAAAGATGGTTAAATCCTCCTACACCACTACCTTGAATAATAATTTTTTGACCCTTGGGTTGAGCCTCCCATAGTGAAAGTAATCTCACATGAGTATGGTAGGCCTAGGGTGGTGGAAATAAGGTGTAAATTAGACATTTCCACCCTTGCCCAAAAGTGGAAGGCAACCTGTATCCAACTAACATACGCATCCATAAGACTTTATAGATGGAAGAAATAGAGTAGTCCATAGAAGAATAAAATAGTTATATGGATGTCTCCTATCCATAAGTAAAAATTCAGTCCAAATGGACTTTTGGATTGCTAGATATCTTTGAAATGGTGGGCTATTTTTCTAGGCCGCAAATTCTAGCCTAGATTTATATCTCCAACTTGGGCCACTAGGAATTCCATTCAAAAATCATAATTATCTTTGTACACATTTGAATTAAATGTTATCCATTATTTCTTCTATATTCAGTTCAATTTTCAGAATTATTGGGCCAGGATATCGGCGGCTATAGTAGTTTTATTGGGCTGTTGTCCAGTTCACTTCACCCAGAATATTGTTTCTTCAAGGCCAACAATGGTGGTCTTCCAATATGAATCATTGTGTACTTCAAAAGTATTAATTTTTAACAATGTAATTAGAATCATGAAATTTATATATTAATATAAAATAAAGATCATTGGGTACTATAAATGATGTCAAAAAATGTAACATGTAATAGTGAATTTTAAGAAGGACTTATAATTGTTTTATGAAATAATGTTCAAAGTGTAAAATTCCCTAAAATTGTGTTGATGAATAATAAGGAAATTGAATACTATATATATTAATAATGAATATTAGCCTCATTTAGTGTCTAATAACATCCAAATGGATATTCCAAACATAAGATTGATATGTTTGGATTTTGGACATATGGATATTCAATTTATAAAAGTGACATGTATAGAAGTAAACATTATTGTTATTATATTAGACTATAATAATGTAAGTTGTTCAGTAATTTCTTTTATATGAATTCTCATATGTTTTCTTGAAAATAATTTTATTTATAAATTTTAATATAATAAGTTTTTTGAAACGATGATATCTTTTTAGTGTAAATTTAATGCTTGGAAGAAATGTTTTATGGGTTTTCATTGGACTAATGGTTTCTTTTGTTTATGTTCAACACTACGATGTTTGTTCTCATCCAATATTATAAATTATTAATCATTGGTATTAATATTTTAATCAGAAAATAATATATCTTCATGAAAGTATAAATGATTTAACTGGAAAAGTAATAATGTATTATTTTAAAAGGGTTCCATTTTATTAAAAAAATTGATATTGAGAGTGTGTGTCCACTTGTAATGTATGGGTTTTCTATGTAAGTGTTTTTACTAATTATATAAAACTATAGAACTAAATTTACTTTGAGAATATTTGTGATATAATTTGTTTAAAATATGTTTAGTAAGTGATGTTTATAGTCAGGTCTTTACCTCAACCATTTATACATGCGTTTAACGTTTGCAAAACTAAAGAGAACCATGAGGTTATGGTTTCTAATCTCACTTTTTCTTCGATGGGAGGTCTTCCTTATTGACTACATAATTTGTTTTATGGTGTATATTTATAAATTATATATACATATTTATTTATTTATTAATATATTTTTTATAAAAAAACTCAATGTCACATTTGATGAATATTACTTTTATAAGGCATATTATTCAATTCATTATATTATTTTTAAGGGAATTCATAAAAAAATCAATTCTGTAGGTCGACCTTATACATGATTGATTTTTTTGTGGTATGATTATGTGTGGGTTGATTTATTATTTTCATTTGATTCATTTTAAAACAATTATTGTTTTAATGTTAATACACATAATAAATAAATGTTATTAATTCTCACATTAATTATATGATTTTAATAAGGTATTTTCAAAATAAATAACTAGTTTCTAAAATTTAATTTAAGAAAAATATTTTTCCCATATCCTTGTTTCCTAAATTTTGGTCCAAAATTGTTTTTAATATTCTCATATGATTTTAAATATTATTTGTACTCATTTTTTCTATTTATAAATCATATAAAAAGTATTTTTTGTCGTTTTCTACATGGGGTACTAGTTGAATTTTAAACATAATACTGAAGGAATGATATTTTATCTTTCATAGACAGTGAGGCCTTTCCCACATTCTTGATGAATAAATTCCATAAAGCATCCTTTACAAACATGCATATTTATTTTCAAATAAATATTTTTCTTTTTCAATCGAATGATAGTTAAAAAATTGTTTTCATATTAGAAAGGATATTTTACTCATTAATAAATTCCATTGATCTATAAAAATTGTTTTTCATATACAAAAACTATATCTAATTTATACTTTTCTTTTCTATGGATATTATTCAAGGATATAATCCTTTTTTCTTTTATGGGTTTTTAGGTTTATGATTTCCAAATATTTATAAAACATATTTGTTTTCATGGGCTATAATATGATGAATGATTTATGTTCATGTGGAAAAAATATCTGTGATTTTCACTATGTGATGGCTGGGACCTATATAAATATCTAATGAATTGTTTAGTGATTTAATATTTAATTAGATATATAGGAAAATAATGGGCATTGAACTCGGTTCAAAATGAAATGTAACATGATGTGAAAGATGTTATGTAAATGATTTTTCCACCATGATATTAATGGGAGTGAACCTTTAATACTATGATGGTTTGGGGAGTGAACCCATTCCAGTATTATAGTCTTGAAAAATAGATTTGAATACTAATGAAATTACTTTCTATTAAAATGTTTTCTCAGTAAATCAATGATTTAAATAACATTATTGTTTTAAGAATAATATATTATAAATTTTTTTTATTATTCTATGACTCAATATTATGGTCTTTTATATGAAAGATAGTATTTTGAAACGTTTTTTTCTTATTTTAATAAACTTATTTTACTTTTATGATTCATATATCCCTTTTTTACGTATACTAGGTATATAAGATCACATTTTTCTTTATGATTCTTTTACACATGACACAGAGAAAGGTATTAGTTTGATATGTCAAAAAGTAATCTAGTTGTGATGGAATAAGTTGGGAATTATATGGACATTTTATGAACTAGTGGTTTATTTTTAAAAGATTCCAAATAGAGTATACCTATTCATTTATAGAGTGGATAAGTATTTATATTAAATGAATATTAATCTATTTAGTTGTAATATATTTGTATGAAATGAGTGGGTCATAGTATTTAGTAGTAGATAAATTCTTTAGTTATCCTTTTGGATCTATGATGATAAAAACATAGTTAGAACCAAAATAGTATGTATTGGTTACCATCTTATAGATTGGTATTGATCTAGAATATAATAATATAAATCTAAAATTCCACTATTTTGAATTTTATAATTTATTTTCCCTTATTATGTGGGTATCATAATAATATTATGGTTTCTCAAATTATTCATTCTGTAATATTGGATTCCTGGAATGAGAATGAATCTAGTTAACATTAAATGTGATGGAATATTGTGGGACAATGTGAAACCAAATTTAATGATTATTTATATAAAATGGTATTATGATTACTCCTAATCATCTATAATGATATATTATTTACAATTTGATCCTCGTTGAGATTTCAAACACCTCATATATGAAAAATAATGTATTTTATGAATGTTCAGTTGGATATGAACATAAAGGAATGAAGATTCGGCTTCCCATATGTGAAGAAGCTAGGAAGAAGAACCTATAATAATATATCAAATGTAGGTACAATGTTATATGAGAGGAATAGAAGGTACTACAGTAAAAAATAGTCAAGTAATTCTATTTATCATCTATGTGGAACATGTTAATTATCCCACATAATTCCATATACCATGAATTAACTTCTATAAAATGGAAGGAATTATTCCATGTAAATAATTTATAAGTAGGATTAAATAATTTATTTTCAATCAGGAATATTGATGGAAATTTACATTTATTTATTATGTAAAAATAAAAAATATAATGATTTTCCACTATATATTTATTTTAACGATTTTAATGGTTATGTCAAATAATTCAGATGGACTGGAATAGTGATTTACTAGTAAGGTGATGTTTTAGGACAACACATGAATAAGGGAGTGGAAAAACATAATATATGAATGATGTATGGATAATAATGAGATAATTATTAATTTTGGATAGTATTGATGACCTAGTGACTGATTAGTATTTTGAAAATAAGGATTCTTATGATATCTTGGATTTAGTTTATTGAATTTTTGGATTTATTGTATGATGAAATAGTAAATATTAAATTATTGATTGATAGTTCCACCAGATCTCTCTCATGCTCATTATGTATTCCATGTATCTCACCTCTGTTAAAATATAAAAAATCTATTACATATGCTAAACTCAATAATTTTACCCCAAGAAAATGATCACTTTTATGAAGATCATAGAGGATAGGTTTTGGATTGTAGTGATAAATTTTCATGAAACAAACCCACTCACCATATTAATGTTTAATGTCTAAATGACCAACTTGAGGAAGCTATGTGGGAACCTGAAGATGTGATGAGGAAGACGTATACTCATATATTTATATCTAAATAATTAATTGTTATAAAAAATTTAATATTAGGTGTTGTATAATATAACACCCCATGATTTTTTTCTCCCTCAGTTTTTAAATACTTTTAATATATTTAATTTCGTACAGTGTACAAAACATCGAGCTTATATGAACTTAAATTTATTTAATTCTAATAGTTATAACATATCTATTAGAAAAGAATGAGAAAAATATAAGAAATTAAATGTCAAAATATATATTACCCATGTTTAGAATATGCATTCACTGATTACCAATAAATTTTAAATGAAAATAAAAAAAATTGATCATATGGATATGTTTTTATAAATAAACTACTTTTATTCACATAATGGAATTTTTTTCATAATAAATTAATTTAATACATATTATTAACCTATATTAATTAAATTTATACGATATATATTCAATTAAATTATTTTAAATTAATAAAATATATTTTATAGGCTCTTGATAAGAATAAATACAATTTTAAGCATAAAAAGCTACATTTTTCTGAAGTGTAGTTTTTCCACCTTTTAATGGTAGAACTATTTTAAATCTAAATGTTTACACTTATATAAAATTTTATTTGAAATAATAAAAATTAATTTTAAATCATAATGTCAAAATTATTTTAGCATGATGTTTTATAATTTTTCAGAGACGTTTCATATTTTGATGAGTGATGAAAAATAATGAATTTAATTAATGATTAATTTTTCATCTATTTTTCTTATATTGAGAATTTATATTTTTAATTGTGTTTAAATTATAATTAGATCAATAATATTTAATTATATCAAAATTAGGTCATTTTAATTAAGTGAAAATTGTAATTTCTCAATAAAAACATTAAAAACATTGGTAAATTTTATATTTAAAAACCTCCATTCCTCATTCCTCGATAGGATTAATTTTTAACATAATGTTTCCAATTATGTTAATTTAATATGATTAAAATGGATTCCAGATTATGAAAAATATTTTATAAACTATTTTTTAATTCAAATTTCAGTTTTTATGTGAAAAAAATTTACAATGGTAACAAAATTGCGTTCCATAGTATATATATAAACAATAAAACGAGTTAAGGTTCAAAAGGTAAATGCTTAATGTAATGAAAAACTCAAAAATTAAATAGTGTGGTGAGAAATTTCTCAAACATAAATGGAATATAAAATATTAATTATAATCCAATTTCATAGAAATTAATTCCAACTCAATCTGGTTGGTAGTAAGATAAAAATAGACATTATTTTAATCATAGAATCCCACCTATCCTTAATTATACATACCACCACAATCCAACCCGTTTAGTCTCAAAAGCCTTAAATATCATATGATATCTTCAAAATCCTCTCAAAAAACTCTCCTCATGGTCTTGTATATTTTTTCACACCTAATGAACCAATCCAAGGTCCTTAAGGGTCTCTTAGGTTGTTGATATTATATGCAATTTTCAACGAATACATCTATTATTTTATACTCTTAATATATCTTCTCCACATCTCTTAATCCATAATGAAATAATATTTTAATATTAATGTAATTAAAAAACTATGTTTCTAATTTAATATCATATATAAATTTCTTTTATTACCTCTTCTAATTAATAGAAATGAAACTATTGTCCACATTATGTTACTTAATCACCATTGTGAATAATGTTTTTTTTTCATTTTCAGTTACCTCATTCCTAGATGATCATAAAAATATTATTATAGTCATTTAAGTTCTAAATAATAATATTATAACTTATATCATGTTCCAAAAAATATATATATATAAAATATTAAATATAAAGCATGTTTTTATGGTTCAAAAATCCCCAAATAAAGCGAAACATTTAACATTATAATTTTAGAAAATAAATCATCATCATGTATGAAATAAATATTAGTAATTGTAACATTTAATCATGTATATGTGCCTGATTACCATTTCATTCCAATTTTTTAGTTTTATTCCAATTTGATATTAAAAACTATAAATATAAAAAATTGAATAGGTCATGAAACCATGAAACAAATGCACCTGAAACCATGAAAATAAAGAAATATTATCAATGAATGGGTCATAATATCTTATCATATCATAACACAAGGAGTTATACCAAATAATATATTTATTTATGTAATTAATTTCATCCTTTAACCAATCATAATGGATATCAATGTTTATAAAACTAAAGGGAATAATGAGGTATGGTTTTCTCATCCCACATTACCTTCAATGATATATATTCATTATTTATGACATATTTATTATTTTAGGTCTTTATAAATCCATTATATATATTATAATTAATCTAATTATATTAATTTCATTTAATGAATCATTTGATAAATATTACTTTTATGGGGAATACGGCTCAACTGATTATAATTTTTTAAGGGAATTCTTATCCCAATTTCCATTATTTGGGATAACATTACACTTTATTGATTATGTCACTCTCTAATTATGTACGAGATGAATTTTAATATTAATTTTTTCTTTTTTATTTTTTATGTGTATTTATATTGAAAAAACATAATTTATTACATTTATTAATCCTCATTTCAATGATATGATATTCATATGAAAGTTCCATTTTGAATTATAATTTATATAATTTTATTTTAAAAACTTTTTTTCATACATGTTTATATTTTCTAAAAGTATTTCCAATATTTTTTACCATTTCAATATGATTAATTAATGAATTATTATATATTTCATTACTCTTAAAAAATGAATTGAAATTATCCATTATTTCATTTTTTTTTTCGAACGTGGCCATTTTTTATATATTTAAGAAAAAATAGTAGAGGAATTTGTTTTTATCATAAATTGAATAAGAGGCCTTTCTCGAAATCCGAACACATTAATTACTCAAAACATCTTATAGAATATTAAAATTTTATTTCAATTAAAATTATTTCATTTATAATTTGACATCATTTAAATTTTTTCAAGACAGGAAGGATATTTTCAACATGAATTATTTCAAGTGATGTACTTATATAATAATTCATATAAGAAAACATTATATGATGTTACATATTCATTAATAGGGAAATTGATTATAGATATTATAATTATCCCATTTATGTTTGGTTTATGTATATGATGGATTCGTGTTAATGAATCTTATTTCTATTCAAGGGTTCTGATATGATATATGATTTATATTCTTTTTAGAGATGTTTTTATGTATTTTATTATGTTATTGGTGGAATATATATCCCACTCCAATTCATTGGGAGATGATTATACTTTCCATGAGATTGATAGGGATTGTTAGGGGATTGATCATTGTTTAGAATGGACTGGATCAATAAGTGAAACTAGTTTAGTAAAGAAATTTGTTCGCAATGATAGTCTGGGAGTTAGCCTTGACTACTATGATGGTTTTGGGAGTAAATTGATTCCACTCTAATAGTTTTATAATATATCCTTAAATTCCAATGAAATTATTTAAATGATTATCTATTTACAAAAATTCTATGTTTTATTCCACGTTATTCTCTTACGATTCATGTCAAATAAATTTTTATGGTTTATTATATGGCTCAAGATTTTGATCTTTTTCATGTTTTTTATGATATTCAAATGTTATTTTAAAATTCATATGACCTTATTTTTATGTAATGATTCTTTCCTCCTAAATTTAACTATAATGAATATTTAATCACACTGTTTATGGATGATTATTTAGACTGATATACAAATAAATATAATATGTTTGAAATGTCAATATAGGTTTTAGTTACGATGGTATGAGTGGGATATGATTTAGAAATTTTACAAGCCATTTTTTATGATTCCATGATTTTATGGCACTACAAAAATATAACTTTGTAATGGTTTAATTATTTTAGGTATATTATGATACAATAGTCATATAGTAATTGAAACATCAAATTCATTTATTGGAGTTAGAGATTAAGTTGAAATTGTACAAAAAAACACCAAAGTGCGAGATTGTAATTATGAAATGAAATTTTGTAAGTATATATTCAAAAATTAATTTTAAATAATATTTTATCATATTATAATCATTTTTAATGTTATTAATGGCACTTTTTATACTATTGGGCCTCTGTTTTTGTGGCTATTATACAAATTATGAAAAGCATATTCAATCATTCATCATCAAAACATGATAGTTAGAATTCTCACCAATAGAATTTCTTTCACATTACACTATTGTTCTCATAATCAAAAGAAATGTTATACTGAAATCAACAACATTAACATTCAATATTTTTAAGGGGGTGTTTTATTATTCCCAATTTTCGACGTGGATTTCCCAAAAAAATTATCAAATAGACATCATTTAATTTTGAAGTGAATTTTAAATTTTATATAATTCAATTTCCTGATACTACTTATTTAAAAGAATCGAAAATTAATAAAATGGAAAATGAAAACACGTATGATGGGTGAAAACACATCGCATTGGACAAATCTAAAGAAATTCAACTAACAAACAATATGAGATAAGTCATTATCACCTAAATATATCCTATGAGATGTCTATGGTTAGAATGTTATTTTATTTTAAGTTAAATGGGTTGATTTAATAAGAATAAGTTGATTTCGGGAACATTTGTATTATAAAATAAATATCATTTGTATGATAAAATTATTTGGGTAATAAGTGATATATGTAATTTTGGAAGACGTATACTATTTTGGGAACCCGATATGACTACATAATAAATAAAACTTTGGGTTATTATTTGAAGTGTATTGGTCAGATTTTATTATGGAATAATATATGATTTACTTGTGGACTTATGTAAATTTTGGTATTTATGGAAATGATTATCCTATCATGGAGAACACGCCATTTTGTAAATTAATTTTAGTTTTGTGATGTTTAATATTGGATGATGTTATTTTTAGTTAAATGATATAACATATATTTGATGGTTATTTAATTAAATAATATTATTTTTTCACATTTAATGTTATTTTGAGAAAATATTTAATGAGTTTTAAGGATAGTTATTTGTTCAATGGCCTGTACTGAAATTTGGGTATTATAGTTATGATGTTGGAGATTAGAATTATTTTTTCATCACTCAATGGTTTCTTCTTTTTGGAGAAATGTTTTATCTTATCATCACCGTATTAGTTTTTCTTAATGATTCATTTTATGATGAAAATATAGATAATATTTTTATGATAATGTGAATCACCATATGTTGATTCTTGTTTTTCAAGCATGAAAATCTCAACATTAATACTAATCGTTTGCAAAAAATGATGAGTTTGTGGTGGAATTCAATTATTTGATGAAACTATACAATTGATTAATGTATATTTCCTAATGTTCTTTTTATAGGTATCAAAATAATTTCTACAACCTGATGAGAATTTTCTTAGCACAAAATCATTTTATGATTAATTTTCCTAATATTAATGCAATAACTATTTAAACCATCACTTGTTTGTGGTTTTCAGATAGTTAAAATTCCCCTGATCACGATATCTCTCACTCTTCATCCAAATATTATGGGTAGGTTTTAATACATATCAATGTTTTCCAACATCGAATCCTAGTATGTGTAATCTCCAGTTAGCATTGTGCTTCACAAACCATATTTTAATGTGGATGCTTTATGAATATTGTGTTGTGATGTGGTATGTCAATGATGTAATTTTCAAAAGTGAAACCTTCGTTACTAAGCCCAAATTAAAAGTTGTGTGGACAAAATTTCCCAAGGGGGAAAGATGTAACATCCATGGTAATTATAAAATAATAAATATTAATATATATTAATATTTATGAACTAGATATTTATTTTTCTTTTAAAAGTATTATTTTTCGGATAGTGTACCCTTCATGGAATTTTTTTTATCTGAAATCTTCTCTGGCACACAATGTGGAGATTTACTAAAAAAATATACATTATTAATATTATTTTTCAAATGTTATTTTGAACCTTACCATTATATTTTTTGAGAATGAATAGAACAACCTATATTATTTTTACACATGTTTTTTAAATGTTTTATAATTTTTCTATAACATTTTAGAGGAAAATTGAGAATAAATCCAATTTTAAGCATAAAACAGTATGATATTAACAAACAATATTTTTATGACCATTGTATAGAGAAAAATTTTTAAATGATGGTTTTGATACATTTTTATTTTATATTACACAATATAAACTGCTTCATTAGATTTGAGACATTTAAATTCACCATGGTCGATGTCTTGGTATTTTTCTGTCAAAAATCATTTTTAATGAAGAGTGAAAAATACTGAATTTTTTTTCAAAAATTTATTTTTGTATAATTTAATTATATTGATAGAATATCATTTTACATGGTTTTAAGGTATAATTAGATTAATTTTTTATCAATTAATCAAATATTTTCTATTGGATGTAATTTTACATTTAAATTGTATATAAACACATGTCAATATATTAATGGTTTTTTATTTTTATAAACCTCCTTCCTAAATCCATCAATAGGATTAAAATTAGATTAATTTGAGTCACTTTTATTATTTGAATTTTCATAAATGGAAATTCATGTATTTAATTAGTATGAAAAATGAGATCCAATTGGATAGAAAAACTTTTTTGAATAGTATCGTTTTTTTATTTACCACGGTTAAACGAAAATCTTTTGATTAAAGGTAAAAATATTATAATAATAATATAAAACTACACTTGAAATTTTTTAATATATTATTGGATGATTTTTGGTCTAACAAGACAACCCTTGGGTAAAAATGATTGCCTTTGGAATCCATATCGGTGTGATTATGACATATATAACATTTAAAATCAATGTATTGAAAAAATGTCATAATCAAGGGTCTTCAAATTATAAAAATATGAATATTGGTTTTTATTATTGATATCTTAGACTATAAGTATTAATTAGAAATATATAATTATTTATTACAACATATAAATTTATCTACTATTTTTAGGGAATAAATAATTAAAATTAATAATGACATAATTATGTCACAATAATGGATTTATTAATTAAATGATAATGTAAATGAGGTTATAAATATTAAAATAAATATTATTTTACATAATTATTAAAATAAATAAATTTCTAGTTGACACGTACATGTTATAAGTCTATTAAATGGTTTTGTTCTGATTTTTACCCCTTTTTAGATTTAATATAAATTAAATGAAATGAAAAGTGTAAAACTTGACATAATTTATATTTTATAAATAAATAATTTATCAAATTATATAAAAATACTATAAAACTATTAAAATTAAAAAGTGACAATTCATGGTTCTAAATGTTCATTAATTGTCTAATTATTTTATATTTTCCAAATATAAGTAATATTGTTTGTTTCTAAATATTAAAAATGTAGCTATAATAATTACAATATAAAGTTAATAAATAATGGTAAGCTAAAAATATATTGTTCAAAATAAAATAAATACATGTCAAAAAATTATATTATGTGTGTATTTAGAACAATAATAATATCTTCTTTGACATATCTCATGTTTGAGTTATTGGAAATAAAAATTTATATTTATATTTATTTATTATTTAAATTATTTCCAATGGTTAAATTCCCCTCTCCTATATGATGGTACCCTGGACTCCTAGATTTATAAAATTAACGAAAAATTTGGTTCAAACGATATCTACCAATAACACTGCTTAGAATCCCTATCCACTTTCCCGAGTCGTTCTTTTAGGCATAATAACAATCCTAGATGTGTGAAGTTGTTCTTTAATGTTGAAATACTGAATAAGATGTATCATATTTAAGTGTTTCTATTTGATTTATTCATACACATATATTTATTATTCATATATTATGATGAAATAATAACTATTGTATAATAAATATATTGATATTTTATTAATTAAATATAACCCCTAAGACCCTGGCGAATTTTATCAAATTAGAAATGATCATTTCGTTCAAAACTTCGACAAACTACCACCTCGCGAACTGATATTTATCATATTTCATTAACATCAATCAGGAATAGTTGGAATGATTGAATAATTGTTTATATATTATATCTATGAAATATTTATTGTTTTGCAACAATAACATTTCAATTATGTTCAAACCTTTTATGCACATTTTAATGATAATATCATTATTTCATATGTGTGAACTATCACCTCCATGAATCGATATTAATTTTCTTTATTCACATCATCACTAGTATTATATATATAAGTATAATTAAATTATTATTTTTATGGTGGTAATCATTGTATTATAATTATGTAATGAGAAAATAATATTTAACTTATTTCAATAATGATCAATGAAAAATGGAAAACATTATACTCATTTGTACGTATGGCCTACCGTCTCCATGATTATAACATTTTTCAATTTTATGGACCATTTTTAATGGATACATTTGAAAAGAATAATTAATCTATAAAATTGATTACTATGTAATTAATTCTACTCTGGAGTTGATAAAATTTTGTCCACAGGGAAAATATATATCAATAGGAATTTCACTACTGACTATAGTACAGAATATAAACAAAGCATCTTATATGACCAAAAATAATTATGTAAGATTTATAACATGGTAATAAATTAAAAGAAAGAAATAATAAAATTAAAAAAGGTTCTCCTGAAATTAAAAATTAAAATGTGTTTATTGTTTAGGAATATAACTATTGTTTGTGGCGATTCTAATTGACAGTAATGGACTTCATCTCAATCTCCATTCACTGATGCTTATTTTTTTATTATACACATCCTTCTGTTATATAGTTTATAATAAACCCCATTGAAAATTAATTACATTCAAATTTTCCAAAAAGAATCTTTTTTATGATACATTTTTCTAAATAAATAAAGTAAATATTTTTTAATGTATGTTTTGATGATGACTTTGTTTTCCACTGTGACCATTATTTGATATTTGTATTTATCTATAAATCATAATTTTATTAGATGGAAAATAAATACCACATTCCATTCTCAAATATTTTGTATTGAAAATATTTTTTGAGAAGGGATTGATTATGTAAATATATTGATATTATATCTAGTGATATCAAGGTGGAAATGTAATTTTTCATTTTTTCTTTTTTTATGTGTTATGGTTATCTTATGGATATTTTTCATTGTTTATGTATACAGGTGGATTTGTGATAATCGAATGGCGGATGAGCCTGTGATTTCACTTTAATTATTTTGATAAAGAAAAATACATAAATGACATGATTTCTCTAAAGCTATTTAGGGAAAATATGGTGATGGGTATTCTAAATGTAGCAATGAAGGTTACACATATGTAGTTGCGTAATGATAAAATGAATGTTTGATATGGATTCTAGACATTACCTTTATGATTTATGAATTCAATGATGTTTTCATCAATCTTACGATTTCAAAGTTATGTTAATGAGTTTTGGTTTTACAGGTCAAATTTATATTTTTTTTAAATATTTTCATGAGTTTAAAATATTCCCAGTCTATATGTTTCATTAATTATTTAATATTCCATTAGTATGATATTATTGCTCATCCCATGTGTTTGAAATGTTTTCCACATTATATAAGGTTGGCTAACATGATGGAAGTAATCAATATAAATTTTATGAATATTTTTTTCAAGAAAAATGTATCATGTTTTATTTTAAGGGGTATTATTTTTTAAAATAATTGGATTGCACGTAGAAGTGTCTCCATTTTAATATTTTAGATTTTGTGTCATAGTTAAGTCTTATTTCACTAAAACAGTTTACCTAAAATGAACTACAATGGTAAAAGTTTCAATTAATGATTAAAACTCATGATTATGTAATTTATAAAGCTAGGACCACAACTATAATATTGTAAATAATATAAATCATCAAGTAAACATGAAAATAAATCTCTAAATCCTAAATGAAAAATGGGGGTTCAAAACCCATTGGGCGCATGGTACTATAGAATACTGTAGAAGTAGCATCACTGTTTCAATGATGGGATGTGCAGCGGTGGAAGGCCAATGTTGCGATAGTAGGGCACTGTAGCAGCGGCGGGTGATGCTTTGTACTGTAGCATGTGGGTATTGTGACAATATTATTCACAGAATGGTCCTTGGGACAAAAATTTTGTCCTATGGGCCATGTAATGGGAGAAATTCCTACTCGGTTGTTGGGAAATGTAATCGGTCTCCCTATACCCAGTTAAAGAGGCATTTTCTTTCATTTAATAGTAAATGAGGCTTCAACCCCATCCTTTTAAGAAAACATATAATTTCCCTAAAATAGGCCCATTAGTTGAAGTTATCATACCTTCTGTCTTTAGATCAAGGATAAATCCCAATAATAATTTTTTAGATTGGTATATTAATTATAATCTATTCATCCTCATTCCATGTAAATATGATCTATATATAATCTAAATAAAACATGTATGACTATAAATATTGGACAATGATAATAATCATTATTGTGGCTGACATCGATCATTATGAATTTGTTTTGAGTATATTTCACTAGTTGAAAATGAGGGTCCTTAGACCAAAAATGGAACATCGTTATTTATTTAACTATTATCTCCACAAATATATAAATATATGATTATAATTTAAAATTAATAAATCTCTTGTAAGCAGTAATATATAAACACTTATGATATCTGGATTTTGAGTTTCAGATAATAATAGGTAACATTCTCCATATGTAGTATATTCCCCTAGAATCTCATTTGGATTTATCCATTATAGATATAGATAGGGAGATTTATATACAAGTATAAATCAAAACCTTGCACATTTTCAATAATATTCTGATGATTTATATCTTCCATTCCCTTAGTGAAAATTTCTTTTGGATTAGCCTTATTCTAGTGTAAGGCATCTAACATTTTTTATACAATGAGTCTAATATACCACATAAAACAATATGATCTAATATTATAATAAAATTGATAATAAATTACTAGTACAATTCTATATTAGAGCCTACTTTTGGAACCTTACATTTTACAAAACATTTAAAGTCATTTTTTCCTTAATAATATTCAATTAATGTGTTGGAAGACTACAAATTCATAAGTGTATTGTTGTTTCTTTCCAAATTCATAAATGCCTCATGAATATTATCCGTTTATAAGATATGTTGATTCATAGTGATAGAAAACTAATTGAGCTCATTAATCTGAAAATATATATGTGAGAAAATATAAAATGTTTTGGAAGTAGCTAATCGTAGGAGATGTCAGTTTGAATACAACCCCAATTGATAAAAAATGTTCTTATCAACCCAATGAATAAACTTATTGATGATAAATTAATACTAATTAATTCGGGAAAAGATTCCATTATTCATATGTAACACTACCATGATATTTTATCAATTCTAGTCCATATTATATAAGATATTCCATTTATTTAATTTCATGTCAAAGAATGGATTATTTTTAATGAAAATGATGATTTCTTTAATGTAAATGTCCATTCAATGTTTCTAGATTCTAGATATTTCATGATATCATCATATGTGGGACAAAAATATGTTTCTCCATCAATTATAGGAATACTAAATTCACTATATTCTTTAAATGATGAAATAATTTTTATGAAGACTCTATCCAAGATAAAAATAAGGGGGTGTGATATTTTTCACGATTCCCCAACTAAAGAGGTGTCTGCATTTGAGACTCTATAACCCAACTAAATCACTCATTCCCACTCAAGTGTTAATAAGAAATAATTTTATACATCTGATTTACATATTTATATATAGAATGATGAGTAATACAATATTTTTAATTCCCCTTTAGTATTTGATGAAGGATTAATTACAAAAATATAAAATAAGGAACAAATAAATCATGGAACAGTGGAGGAACCACAACAGACATTGATTTTTCATCCCATGTCTCTTCTAGAGATTGAATTTTATTTATCAATATTGTAACTAAATAGTGAATTTCATTTCCAATATTATTATATTGATATGATAAATAAATATTGATCTATCCACCGATAGAATTCTATTTTTCCATATGATGCATTGAACTACCTATCAAAATATTTTTTGAGGATAGATCTATAATGGAATGACATTCCATTACCCGATGATCCAAGATTTAATATTTCAATATATAGAAGTTAGATTAATATGATGTTAGAATTGTTTTCATATGGAATGGGTAATATTTCCATTATGGATGATCACATCATAAATATGAGAACATTGTCGAGTTAAAAAAGTGTGGTTTTTCCTAGCCATAAGATATATCAAATGTGCATCAGTTATTCAGCTTGACATTAATAGTTTGTAGACAGATAATTAACTAAATATTTAATCTATTAAATATTTTAATTAATTCCAAAAAATATTACTCATATATAAATAAACTATTGTGTTAAATTTACCTGTTTATCTTCATAGCATAGTGATTTGAGATAGATTGTTTGAGTATATAATTGGTGGAAGATAAGATCGTAGTGTAAAAAAATGATAAAACAATGATCATCTATACTGACATAGTTCATGGACTTCACTAATGACATCAATGTATGATCATTCCTCATTAGTGATTGAATTAATATTTAGATACAACATTTTATTTAATTGTATTCTTCCCATTTATTTATCCTAGGATGAATGTTGATCAATTATTCAAAAAAATTATTGTTTCATGCATTTATGAATGATTTATTTTACATTTTATTAATTTGATACATATTTCATATTCCAATTATTTTATCTATTGAATTATAAAATATTGAAAAAAATGAATAATTGGGGTTGATAGTTCTAAATGATTATGGTTTATTATTTTCTGTCACTATTTTTCACATATACATAATGGTAAATTTTATTGGATCACATATCAATGGATACTCAGTATCTGATTGTTGAAAGATAGTTGTTCAGAATGATAGAACAACATTGTATTTATGGAGTTCTATGAAGGGTAATATCTAGATATGGTGAAGTGGGATTATCCATGGTAGATCCATGATGAATTTTTTGTTCATATTTTCCATGATTGGCATATTATTATGGCACAATGAGACACATATTATTCCTAATCATATTTGATGGTTAGCTTCTTGGGAGAAGTGATGGGTAAGATTAGCTAGATGAGATCTATGTTCCCATAGAAGATTCATATTTTAATTAATGCAATGATTTGTGGGTGTATGGAAAGGAGATGGAAATTAATATTTCTTGAAAACTCAGGTGATATGACATGTAATCCCTAATTACACAACATGTGGTGACTTGTCTTTGGTGCTACAGTATAAACAGAAGAATTGTATCCCACATCATGTGATTTTTGTCACATTATGTGGCCCATGGTTTGTTGATTAGCTGTACTTTAGGTGTAAATAATAATTTATATGGTCGTGAACATGTTAATTTACAGAGTACAAGGGTTGCGCCATATGTGTGAAAACGACAGTGAGTACACATGAAAATCCCAATGAACACAGACAAAGGTAGAATGAATAATAAATGTAATAGAAGACTTATATAGAATGTGTAGATTTCTAGGACACACATTATATATATAAGTTTACAAGATATCTAATATAGTGATATATGGGTAAACCATTGGTTGGGAAGAAATTTTTTGTGCCACACAATACACAGAGTAGTCCCTTTGAAGATTTACCATCCCCTTCATTATATAATTTTAGACAAAGATCAGTATAGTGCAATATCAAGGGCCATTTCCATGAGGGTTCAATAAAACATTAGATCCGAAGCATTAGGCGATGATCCCATCTACTGTTTTATTATTTACAATAAATCCATGTCTCCTGATATGGGAGTAATGTCAGATTCTATATCGATCCATGGTGGGCTTAGCTCTATCAGAGTGAACACCATGCACAAGGCATGAGTAATCTACATAGAATGATAATCAAGTGGGGTTAGTGGTTTTCCATTTTGGATATTGGTGTGATACATTACATGGACAATTTCACAATCTAGGAACCCTTTGGTACATCTCAGGTTGTGAATTATGACCATAACCTATTGGATGTGTTTCATCAATGATAGTGTTACTCGTGGGGTGAGTACCCCCCAAATGAGCTTTATCAATAATAACCATTATATATCCTATGACTATAAGTATTTTTTTGCACAAATTTTGACTATTATTAAATTATTTTCATATCAATGTTTCATTTAACAAGAGCCTCATTTTTCTATGATTTTCGGGCTCCTTTATAGTTTTTTGGCCATCTATTTGGCCCCTTTATTTTTCCCCATTACATTTTTCCATACTATAATTTCATATATATGATATTAATTAATTTATTATATTATTTTATTCAAAAATTCTCATCATTAAATATTCATTGTGACTTGTGTGTGTGGACAAGTTCAATAGGATAATGCATCCATTATGTGGGATATGCCTACTTAGTGCTAGTATCCATCCCCTAACCAATTAGATGTTAACATGGTGTGGTCACACTCACCTTTAACTATATACTTGTTCTATAGTTATTTGTGATATGATACATTGAGATAAGTGAATAATTATACAATAAAATTGGTGAATAGGTTTTTTTCTAGGTGTGGGATTAGTTTGGATATTGTAATAATAGTGATAATGTACTTCGACATCGACATTCACATTTTTACTATTGTAGTCTACATATTTGACCACCAAAACTCTGATAACATTCATGACGAAACAACTCTATGGGAACTATTTACAGGGAACCACTTTTCTTCCACAATTATATTGGAAATAATTAAGATATATAGGTCCTACTTAAATCACCTCCCAATATATACTCATTCACCATATTCCATCATGTTTAAATCAAGATTCCTCTATAGATAATACCATCATAGATTCCACTTTTTAATCATGTGAATGATATTCAAATTTAAGAGGCATCAATTATGATTCTTAAATAGTAGGTTGTACATCTGAGTGGTATTCCATTTAATCGACCAATTGTTGAGAAGTAGATAGCTCTATCAGTACTGGATGAGGGCGATCGTTGGTAGAGTGTTATTTAACTGGTAAATATGACGTTTTATACCATTTTCATTTGAGACAATGACTACTAGCTATATACAGACTAGTTATAAGTACTAACATAAGTTCAGCGCATCATATTGGAACCTTCCGATACGAATGTAGTCCTTGTAGTGAGTCTTCATCAGTACTGGGATGGGTGATGGAGGAGTCTAGGGGATCAATCACATGATGAGATATATATATATCCTATAGATACATTGGGAATCACATTATGGATTAACATAAATATAAATGATTTCATTAGTGTGAATCAATGAGATTTTAAATTTATAGAAGGCAAGTGGGATAGTGGGGGATTATTTTTCAAGGTTTTCAGTTCTTTGGAGATTATCAATGTACATGAAGTGACATCCAATATTTTTGTAATGAGAATTTTTAAATTAATCATGTCAATATATAAATTATTTAATGGAATATCAATTCATTCACAACAATCATGAATTCATGATTGGAATTTCATAGTGGAGAGTTGACGAACAGTGCAGATACAAACATCCGATGATGGTAGTGGGAATGAAGAAGTGATACATCAAAATAATGAAGTCAACAATAGTCATAACAATAAATAAAATAAATAAAATTCATTATTAAAACCATTGATTGAGTATTGATGTTTTAGGGTTCTTATAATGAATTGTGTCATCTGAGGGAGATGTGTTTTTTCTCAGATGATGTTCAGGTAAATATCCCCAATGATAGTCAAACACATTATAATGTTCACATAGAGAATATCTAAGAACCACATAGTATGAAATAATTGAATTGTTAGGGATTTCCATAGGATGGATAATGTGTAATAATACAATGTAGGGAAGCAAGATTGGGTGTGCTATTTGAATTATTTCCAATACCACACACTGATGGTTTACACCATGATCAGAGATGTTGTTAATAGGGGAGGGGACAACATTAGGCAGTGGAAGACAAATATCCCAAGGATCCATGGATGATTAAATATATGATTCATGAATTTTATGAATAATATTATGTACTAAAATATGTTCCTGAAACCCAATATTTCCATTAAACTTACTTATTTATATCTTTGAGAATTTGGTTGACCTCTTATCTTGACACTCACGATTGGAAACACTAACTAGAGGTGAATTAGTGATCATACACTATTTTTGATAGAGTAACCTAACAGTTGGATGTATGAGCTTCTTCTTTGATCTCATTGTGGAATCAATGATTCCATATAACTTTATATTAGTTATAGTCTGTATATCCATAATTCATTCAAATATTTATTTTTAATGTGGAAGATCCATTTTATCTACAATGAATGATAATGATTTATTCCATCATGGGTGTATTGTAAAACCATATTGACGTGGATGAGATCATGTAATGGAAGATATAATAGATTACAAATTAATTTTATAGTATTTACCTTGAATGGTGTTATGATATAAGATTTCATTTCCTTGATGTGGTGTTTGAGAATGAAGACATATTTTCGAAGGATGTTCAATGATTTTTTCCAATATAGTGGTATGCATGTGTTCTAACATCCTCAATAGGATATACACTATATACACAAAAGTACATAACATAACCCTCATAAATCTATGAGAGGATATGGGGGAGTCGGATGAAATTTAGAGGATTAGATATGGGAGATCTAGTTTTTCCACATGGGATGCCCTAGTTTTGTTCCACAAGATAGATGATGGGATCTTTATGGTATGTATATATTATTTTTGCTTATACTTCGTGATTGTGAATAATATGAATCCAAAATAGGGGAATGTGAATTTAATCATTTTTTTAGTGTGTTGATTTTTATTGAATAAATTTAGATCATTTTTTCACCATCTCTTAGTATAGTATATTGATTTACAAAAGAAGAAATACATATATCTCTATACTCACTATGAGAACTAGGTGATGTCTTTAGGATTTATAAATGATCCAATAGTGTCTATAGAATTAATGAAAATTATTAATAACCATTCATATGACATTTTTTTTGTCTTCATCAACGATATGATAGTGTAACCAGTGTCTATGAAGAAGGAAATGAGAAATGTTTGGACGGTTTTAGAGAAACACAATGAGTACCAACATATGGTAATCTCCCAAAGTGACAGTAATTTATTCATAAATTCCAAATGATGTTACATTTCATCGTATATTATTGGGTAGAGGAGGACTAAGTGATGGTTGATGAATTTTTAGCTTGGGATCCACCCTAGAGCGTGAAAGTGGTATAGAGTTTTCTTGTAGTGGTATGCTAGTATAAGTGGTAAATGACTAATACATATTGGATATCTACACCTATCAAAAATTTCACATTGTAGAAATAGACTTTAGTGTCAATGGAGAGGCTATAATAGGAAATTAGGTATTGAGGCATATGATGATGAGAACCACCATTTGGTTATTTCCATGGGAGGGTGTCAATTACATAATTTTACATGATTTTATAGAGATCATGAATTGGTTTTTTAATGATGTCAAATCACGTTTTCATCACCTATATGACACTCCAATTGTGTAAGCTTCAGTAAAACCATTAATATATAACCAATAGTTTCGAGTTGTATTCTTGAAATTTAATGATATAGATCAATTATCTTTTGGGTGACTGAATAACCATAATCATTGACCATTATAGTATCATTTATATCTTTACACGGAAGTATCACAATGTGGGATAGAGGTGCATGGTATTGCTCATATAGCATTGTGAATTTTAGATATTCTATACTCTAATGTAGGGGAACATGGTACCAAATTCTCTCAGTACCGATCTTCCTTGTATTTGTTTACCACAGATTTAGAGTATTTATCCTCATTGAATTTTTTCATAGTAGACATAGATGGTGGTATATATCTTGATTCAATAGTTTTCCCCAACCTATTTCATTGTGATTATTTATAATATTTGAATGATGATACATATTACAATACATTTCATGCTCTTATTTCCACAAGATGTTTTCCTATGGTATTTTTTGAAGGTGGGGAGGGTGACATTCCTTTCATAGGACATATAATGGTACCAGTTATGTTATAGGAGGAGGTTATGAAATAGTTTTATACATCAAAATTAGAATGATATATTTTGTGGAAATGATGTACAATGAACTTTGATTTAATTTTTTTGTCATGGGATTGATGAAATGTTTAGAATAGATTGTATCTTGATAGCACATATATTTTAATGTGAAGGATAAGAATAATGTTCCAGTGGGTTTACGTCTACCACTTGAGGGTCCATATTGGTTGTGGTTTGGGATATATATGGACATTATTTTGGGAAATAAATGGATTTCTAGAAGAAAATATTCAATGTGAATGATCATGGATTATTTCAAAAAATAATGCCACTCTATATAAATCAATGATAAGTGGTTAGTTGTGAGAATATGGTGACTTTATATTCATGAGATATCCAGATCAATATTGTTCCATTGAAAATCAATTATAATCGTGACTCTAACATAAAATTGAGATTTTATATTATATTGTAGGATGTCATTGTGACATTGTTATGCTTGAGAAAAATATTTAACCCATATACTGATTTCCACAATAAGTGGACAATTCATATTTTGGAGGATATGTTGTAGGAATGCATTTTTCTAATTGGCAGTAGTAGGGATGGTCACCCCCCACTTGTGGATTATGCATAAAAAACTACCATTCCGCCATTGCTATAACACAATTGATGTTTTTTAATAATGAACCTACTTGTGAATTCAATGTTTTCCAAATCCCGGTGAGTCACCACTCAAGGACACAAATTTTGTGTGAGCTATGGTAGGGACCATTCAGATAATTCATAAGTGTATTATGAATATAAACATATGAAATAAGATATATACATAACAATGATATATGATTTATTATTTTTGGGAAGGATAAATGGGTTCTGTATGGTTTCACCTCCACATGGAGTGTGAATATTTGAATGATTTAGAATTCTATCTCTTAAATTCTTATTAAACATATATATACTACTCATTGTTGGGGATGTAGAATTCTAGGTGGATATTCCACCAAAAATATGCAATTTTCATGAAGTCCACCATATTTTAAAGTTTATTACCTATATTCAACTCATCGAATGTAATCATCTAGGGAGAGATGAACAATGATGACGTGGATTCCTTTTTTGAGTAACTGGTTGAGATTTAGGAAAGAAGTAATTCTTGGCTATTGAGTGATTCCCTTGGAGAGAGCTAAGGGAATCTATGGGAGATTTAATGAGGTCTCCATAGATTAGATAACTCATATGAGAGCCTAGAGACCACATGTTTTTTCATAATATTTTTTAATTTATAGGAAGAATGATCTTATAGGGAGAGATAATGTAAATCATTTGTTTCTTCATGTAAATATTTTAAATATATCTTGTAAAATTTTTAAATCCATGCATTGAGACTCAATGAAATTCAAATTCATGGTTGGCCAAAAATTGGTATTTTAAAAAGTCAAAAATATATTAATATCTCACCTGTATAGCTATCATGAAATATTGAAATAACACCATAAAAAATATATATCTTCAATTATGAGTATTTTGTTGAGTTCAGAATGTCAGTAGTAACCTAGGTCTAATATATACCTTATATCATCTGGATTTTTTCCTTGGGAAACATTTTAGGTGGATAAACAATTAAATAAATTCAAGAGTTATTTATTTTTTAAATTAAACCAAAAAATATATTCCTCTTTATGTACACATTTATGGATAATTAAATTATTTAAAAATAAAAAACTGATTGTTGAGAGAGGACATTGATCGAATAACATGGATCAAATAACCAAATCGGTATAGGAAAGAATTTTCTATGCAAATAAATTCTATACTTTTCACCAATGACTATGATTACAAATCGTTCTTTATTTAGGATGGATCCCAAAATGAGGTTGTAATATTTATTTATATGGATACATATCATTTTTATTCCCATATCAAATGAGGATCAATTCCATAAATGAAAATTTTTTCATGCATTGAAAATTAATTTATTTCATAGTTTTTCATTATTTTTTTTAATTCAATTATTATATGAAAATGGAATGATGAAAACTTGAAAAAATATTGATGGTTTTCCTCTGGTTTATATTTTATTATTTTACCTAAAATTTATAATCACATTAATCATGTATAATTTATGTATCTCATGGTTCAATGAAAACAAAATATATAATTGTTGTGCTATCATTTTTTTTTGTGAAATATATCAAAACTGAGGGTTCATTTCACATTCAATTGTTTCATGATGTTAATGAAATGATAGATGATCAGTTTTTTATTAGGGAAATATCAATGGTTAATATTTTACAAATTTGTTGTGTTAGGATGGAACCATGTGACATGGAAAACTAATGATCATATTTTATAGTCACATTCAGGTGAGCAGAGATTACAAGGATCAACAAAACATATTCCATAGATACCATAATGAATCTTGGTTAGTTAAAAGGATTGAGACGAGGGTAGACCATCCAGAAACGGAACCACATGTTTTTATAAAACCAATTATATAATACACATAATCCAATATTAAAAACCATGTAGGGCACTTGTAGAGTAAGTTGAGTTTCACAGATATTAAATGTCAGAAACGATATGAAATCTATTTGAAAAAATCTACATCATGGATGATTTAGATATCGGATAGTGGATCAGGGGCTTAGAGAAGATTCGTTGGTTTCAGTAACTCCTATATGAGGCAGGCAGAGAATAAATGTTTTCTATCTATGAGGTGTGGACCTAGTCTAATATAATAATTAAAAATAATATTACAGAACATGTCTTTTAAAAGTACATAGAATGTATATGCAATTAATGGGTTACATTTAGGCAGTCTCCGAGTTTCACCTACAAGGCCATGTACTTGTTCATGACACAGGTAGTACAAATTCATCTGCGACAATCGGGTAAACAACTTGTACTTACAAGTACACGCCGTATACTCCCAAAATTTTTATAAAATAAACCTTTATATTAAAAAAACCTAAAATCGATATCCATATCTGATATGAAGATATGATTTCATACATGGGGGATTTAAAAAATCAAATAATATTGGTCATAAGTCAAGAACTAAGAAAGTAAATATGGTGTCCTCTCATGTGGAGGGTCAGGTCTCATCACCCAATTGTGATCCTTCCAGGGATAGATAAAAATATTTTTTCTCTATACTCGAATTCATAAACAGATAAAACATTGTTTATTTCTTTTATTGTTAATATATTAAGAGTTGGAGTGTTTCATAAAATTTTTATTTTTAAGGGGTTGTTCAGTATTCTTAAATATAGTATATTTTTAACGTTAGTAAGGATCTTGAGGAGTACAACACCAGCCGTTAGGAGAGAAAACTACTCTATATAACAAGAATATAACCACCTTTTATCTTCTGTTTGTTTCAGAAATTGGATTGTGGTTTCTCAAAATTGATAGTATTAAGCTAGTGGAAGTGTAACAAAGTTATTCCTTCCTAGAGGACCTTAATGACCCTATACACAGATATTTACCTAGAATAGATCTATCTAATGTGTATAATGATAATGTTTCCTCTAATGGATCATAATACAAGTACATGGATGAGTAAATAATGACACCTATCCCCAAAGGAAATATATAATTTTCTATCACCATGATTGTCTTGGTGGGAAGCAGAAGATGGTAAAAACAAAGATATATAATAATATCTGTTGTTTCTAATTAATCTTTGGGTTGATTTTTCGTCTACATATTTTTTTTCATTTCGTCCAATTGTATTTTTACATTACTCTTTTAGTAACAAATAATGAAGATATTGGTTTGGTCACAAAATGACACTAAATATTAATTAAATTAAATTTGATTTCATATTATTCTATGATATTCTTAATTTTTTTTAAAATTATTTTTTTTTGGATTTATAAACAAGATAAAATAGTAATTATTTGATCATAGTGATTATTAAAATGGTTAATATTTGTAATGATATCAGAAATTCATAATATTTTGGTAGATAAATATGATTCTTAGAGAATAAAAAAGCCTTTATTCATTGTAAAATAATATTTTTACTAACCTGATGTGGTTGAGGTAGTCATCTTTCATTGGTGGTGAGAATGATAATTTTTTAATACAATTTACACTTTAATTATCTCATTAAATTATTACTAGATCAATGAGACCATATAGAAATATGAGGTAATTTTTGGTGAGATATGGTTGTAAATACTGTAACCATTAATTTTAACAAGGGTTTTAAATATTTATAAATTTCATAAATCTTATAATAATAAATTTTATCATTTTTGGTTTTATAGTGGTACATTTTTTATACATAAAAATAGAAATTATTAACTTATATTAAAATAGTAATTACAAAAATTATGTTAGTTTTTATCATACAATATTTTTATGTATCAAAAAATCTTTTTTAACATTATTAAATTTATCCTGCAAAAACAAAATTTAATAAAGTACAATTTATGCTAAAAATAATGAATAATGTATTGATTTCAATTTATTTTATTTTTTATGATATAAAATGATTTATTATAAATAGGGTAATATTTTATAAATAAGGTAAAACTAAATTTTAGTATGATTATATTTAATGTGAACAAAATACCGGAAAGAGTTTTATTGGAAAAAATTACCAAGGTTGCTAAAATAGTAATAATAGTGTCTAAAAATCCAAAATTTTATATTTATATTTTTTATGAATTAAAGGCATATTTTACCACTTAAATGGTTTACAATAATAATGATAATATTTTTCTGAAATAATATTTTAACTATTCCCTCAAAAATAATTTCTTTTTGAAGAATCCAATTAATAAAATATATGATAAATGGCTAATCAATGTTGAAAATTTTATTTCTTTTTTAAAATTTCAAATAAAAAAATTAAAAAATGAAATTTAAATAAAACTATGAAATATAATGAGAAACGTTTTTAATATAAAGTTAAATTTTAAACCATTTTTATATTCTTATTCATAATTTCTTTAAATTAAAAAAATACTATTAATTTATTATTCAATCATCATACATGTTTATTCAATGACACATGTATTTGTTCCACATCTATATATATTTTTGTTCTTTTTTTATCTTCAAAATAGATGTGAAGGTGACATATTAGTCAGTAAAATCCAATAAGATCATGAATATACATACATTAATGAGTTCCACGTTTATTTTGTTGAAGTGATACATCATAAATAATTCAAAAACTACAATATAATCAAGTATTTAAGAATAAATCCACACTAGATTTAGTGTCCCTCACAAAATATAGATCAAAAAGGAAAAAAGATTATAGTCATGTCATTTGAAATTGAATTATAGACTTATAATATATTGTATCCCCACCTGTCACACTAATATATAGTAAAATATGGATATATATTGTCATACATGAGGATATGTTTTATATCCTATAATCGATGTAGTACAAGATAAATAATTCATAGAATGAAACACTAATCCATTCCATGTTTTCATACTACACCCCAACCCATAGCACTACTCACGTGTCATCATATTTTATTTTTAATATGATACAAGAGGTGTTTGTAATTGATAATAAATTTTCATCACATGACATTTCCATTTTTAATCTCTGAGAGGAAAATAAATCCATGAAGAGGAAAGAATATTTAGTGAGGCTAAATGATAAAAAGATATGAAAATGTTGCACATAAGATATTTACCAATGTTGGATTCCATGTTATTTCTATATAAATGATCACATATTCTATTTTACCTAAGGTTAACTATTTTTATTCAATATAATATGGATGATTCATCGGAGGTATCCACCAAAACATAGACAATGAAGCTATTGGAATCCTAATGATAAAAATTCCTGTTGAAATATGGTATACTCCAGATTAACCATTGATTGTGAGAAAATTATTCCTCTAACATATGAAAATAATTTCATGACAAATTTTTCCTTTTAATAATGTCATTTTTTCACCCTCAATATATGACAGTAAACTATATAATCATCATCCTCATGGTATGATGTATATAGAAATGGATATCATCTTAAAATAACATTGTTAACCCATATTTAAATTGTCCTTATCATAATGTGAAAAACAACAAGGCATGGTTTTGGTTTTAATAATAATAATTTCATAATATTTCCCTCATCATAATTTTCAAAAGATATCAAACTACAAAAAATTATCCTTTCCATAAGATGTTGAACTAAATGGAAAATTCACATTTCAAATGATATTAAACTACAAAATGTGGCGTAGTCTGGTGACATTAAACTACAAAACATCATCAATCTAGCATGATTTTTATATGTATTATGATAATTTTTATTCAGGATCATATCCTCTTGTCCAAATTCACCTCATACCTTGTCACAATAATAAAAAAAATCCTTCCCCATCACTTTTAAGAACACCGTATAGATTGATTCTTTTTACAATATAATATATTAGAAGTTTACTGATACCTTCCTTGCTCATAGACCTAATTTATGCAAATAAAAAGAAGGTATACTAAGGATAGACCATATAGTCTTCATCCATTTCAGTTAGTGTCCCCATGGAATGAACAAATTCCTCTCCTTCATACAAGATTAATCTATGTAGGATCCTCTAGTGTATCATTGCATATTCATCACAATACATTTAGGGGAATTCTAAATTCACCCTTGATATGATCATGTTATATATAGATATATTTCAAAATATATGGATGACTTGATTCTTATAGCCATTGGAGATTTACTAAAATATAAAATCAGATATTCTAGAAAAATAATGTAATTCACTCATAGAAGTCCCTCTCAATTCATAAAAGTGACAACATAACCCAATTTCCAGTAACCCAATATGGTGAGATTTTCCCAAACACCAATCAAAAATTTCAAAAGAATATCATTCTTAGCAAATGTAATTAACTACATTAGGTGTTCATTCCTTAACACATGATGTTAAACCTCCTCTTATAATCATATAAGCATTCAATTAATGTTAATTTATAGAAACCACAACTATAACAACCCTAATAAGGGTTCAATATTATTATAATGTTATAAAAAATAATAGATCACCCCATGAACGGTCAATTTTTTTCCATTTTAATGATACGACATGCGTAAAATATGTCAATATTAATTTAGAAAAATAATACTTATTATATAAAACATTATTTCTTCCTAAAATATCGTCTATCCATTGATTATTTTTCTATTGGGAATGAAAAACGTAATGGAGGGGAATATGAAAATATTAGTGATGGGAAATAAATAATGGAATCCATCATTATTACATAATGAATAATGATATAGATGTGTTAATAATATATACACATGAAATTTAATGAATATCATCATGATAGAATAAATTAATGGATGAATATAAACACATACATAATAATAACAAATATCTTAATTTGGAATAGTTATAAAATCAAACATTCATCATCATAACATCATGGGCTCATCCAATATATAATGACTCATACTATTGAGGCCATATAATGTAATAATTAATTATAAATTTAAGAACAAAACAATATCCACATTACATTGGTTATAAATGATGACTCATTAGACATGTCGATGCATTATGGGGGAATTACATAACCAGTCCTCATCCATCACTTTTTATTCAATTAATTCCACATATATATAATGATCAAAATATACATACTTGATATTCCTTATAAATAAATATTTGTTCATATTATATAATTTATAAGAACCATCAATAAAACCTCAATAATTCAAGTAAATTATCCAAGTTTAATTAGTTTCATATTTTAAAATTTTATTAGGTGATGTTAATAATGAATATATCCCTAATATTGGAAATATGGACAGAAAAGATAAAAATAAATTATATTGAATAATGTAGAATAATGGAGAACCATGCCACAATAAATTTATTTAGTACAAATCAATTTATATGATATAAATCATTAATAGATTAAATAAGGTTGTTAATTAATATAATATAATGTGTCTACATAAAATAACTTGTTTCTAAAAAGAAACACTATGTTTGATAGTGTACAAGATATGCTACATCAGGCATAAATGAAAATATAAATATTATTATTTAAACGTTACTATAATATCAATTTTAAAATTGTATTTGAATAGAAATAATTGATTTATGAAATTAATATAAATTCTTATCTCTATATTAATTAAATGGTAAATTATTAATAAAATTAATATCATAGTAATGTAATTTTAATATTCCAAAATATGTTTTCTTCAAAGATTGGTTTTCACTATTAATGAATTAATATTAAATTAATTTATAAATAATTTTAATAATTTATTTAAATATATTTATTTCAATTTATGGTTTCGTAATTTAAAATTTTCATAGGATTTTTTTTGAGAATTTTTTGAGAATCTTATTTTTTAACATATCATGAAAATAACACATTTAATTTTGAAGGTTGTGTGTTTTTTACATTGTAAAATTTAGTTTCAAATTAGTTTTCAAATATCATTTATAAATTCCAAAATATAATAATAATATTAATGTTTTTAATTTATTTAAATAATAAATAGAATATATAAAAAATTATATTTAATAAATGAATATTAAAAAAACTTGTTTTTATTGCTATTTTTCATTGTAATATTAATTTAAATTATACCACTTCTGTGTATAAGAATTCTAAAAATTGATTCCTTATTATGAATAAAAAGTATGGAATTTTGAAAAAAATGGACATTGTATTGTTTTTACACTATTAATTGTAAACATAGTAATTTTTATTACCAGAAATTAGGACCAATCTTGTAATTAAGGCTAAAAATAATATAATAATGTTAAATATATATCCCTAACACTTGTGAAATTTTTTTATTACTATTTGGAATCATATTAGTCCATGTTTATAATTTATTACCGTTTGGATCCACATGGATTACATTAATTCCCTTGTAGTATATTACTTAACGAGAAGTCAAATATATCTAACTATGACTTTTAAAAATTATATCATTTTTTATATGTGGTCCTCCAAAAAATATATTCATCCATAAATATCATTTTTAAATATAAAATATATATATTCATATTTGGAATTTGGTTTAATTTCAAGATATGAAATATTTAACATAATGGGTTCCATGATGCTAATTCGTTATTTATTAAATTATTTAAAAAAACCAAATGCTATTAACTATATTAATTTAAAAATAATTTGATATAATTTATATAATAAAATAATTTTTATGTTAATATTGACATTTTAATGAAAAAAATTTCATTTCATTTTTAGTTAATTTAATGATGTTTTTAATGTCAATGTATAGAATATTATCAATTATTATAGAAATGATGTTTTGTGTGATTTATATTTGAATAATTAATTAATAAATAATAAAAATATTAAATTATTATAAAGCATAACAATATGTTCCAAAATTACATCTCATATTAATTTATTTGACATTATAAAGCTTTTGGCTCTATAATGGTCTTTATTTATTTTATTTCTTTCAGAAAATCGAAGTGTTCCCCTCCCCTATATTTTAAAAGAGAACCTCTACTTATCAATATATCAAAGATAAAAAAAAATTACATCCTCAAATATATTTAATATAACCGTACTATAATCCAAAAATTAAATCCAGACTCCCTGTTAGAGTCCCAACAACAACCTTAGTGGTCTTATGTTGTTATGAAAAATAGTGTGTCTGAAGAAGGTGAATCATATTAAATCATGTTTTTTTGTTATATTTGTTATAAAAAATAATTGAACCCTTTTTTAATCTTGGTAAAATTATATAAATAGTATCCGAAATATATTTAAATATTTTTATGTCAGTTTATAACCTATATCAACAACCACATTCAAAAAATAGGGAATGAATTTATCATTCCTCTTTACGTTAGACTATCACCCCACGGATCCATATAAATTTTCAACATAAATTCTTATCAATACTGGTTATAGTGATGGAATTAATTTCTATATATTATATTCACGAAATATTTCTCATTATTAAAAGATAATATATCATTTATATACTTATATTTCCATGCATTGAAATTTGATAATGCCTTTAATGCGTACATTTGAAATATCACATCCATGATGTGATGTGATTTATTTTTCATCACCACATCACATGGATTATATATATTATTATATATAAGTTTCTAATATGTTATTAATTATATTAATATCATTATTTATATGTAAATTTATGAATAACTTCATTTCATAATGTTCATCAGAAAAAATTAAATGTTACACATGATAATGTAGGTCTGATTGACTTCGTGATTGAAACATAGTACATATTTCATAAAAATATATAATAATGAAATAAAAATTTATATTTTATATAATTTAGGAATTATTATTAAATTTATTTTATTTTATAGATGATTAAATAAATACCACAATGACTATAGATATGACACCAATGTCATTATGGACAGAAGTAACGAAATTCATAAAAATATCTGTCGTGAACATAAATAATTATGTAACTTTTGTTACTTGGTAATAAGTAAAATATAAGGAATATTTATATTTAAAAATTTTCAAATTATATTAGATATATAAAGTATGATTATTATTATGTATGATAAGGAATACAAGTGATCAATTAGAACCAATTCAAGGGACTCTATGATAAAAAAACCTTATTCTATTTTTTAAATATTTATTTTAAATATATTTCTCATTCTTGTCCATTTTTAATATACTTTTTATTAATTTATTTTAATTGATATAAATGTATTAAAAATATGAAATTTGAATTTTCACAACCGATCCCCCGGGGCCCTTGTTGTGAGTACCCCATGCCCGCCTTCCATAGGCCAGGGGTTGGTGACTAGCACCGAAAGGCGTATTCCCTAAAATCAGGAACGTATTGTCTTCTTAACTAATTAACAGACACATCTAAGTCCATAGTAAATTATAAAGTATACATGGTGTGAATAGAAAGTAAAGGGGCCAGAATACAAGACCAAATGAAATGTACTTGTAAAAGTGAAAATATCAAGTATAACTGAAAATAGCTCATGTGAACTCCCACCAAGGATCCCACTTGAAAGGTTTGTACAGCTCTTGAACGGTCGTCTCTGCAGTGCGCCTCGTCTAATGTCCACTTTCGAGCTACCTCCAGTCCTGGTACCCATGTCATTAGTTAGCGTTTTCTATCATCGGCACCAAACACAACAAGGTGCGGACATAGTTCATGTAGGGGTGAGTATAACGATACTCAGTTGGGACCCTGAGACACTCGAAGGTCACACAAGATCCACAAAGGATAAACAACAAATCCTGAAAAAAAAACTACCAACTCTACATAGTTATGTTCTTATATGACATGTGTCTGACATAGGGTGTGGAAAAAAATATATTTTCTTCATTAAAATATTGTATAGTGGTTATCCTTGGTTGTCTCCAGAGAGGAGCGCTTAACAATCACTTATGTCTGATTAAATTTGATAATGAAGTGGGTTTGTTTTTGACATATTTGGATATGAAAACAAAGCAAAAAAACTAAAGAAAGCAATAAAGTAAAATTTTTAAAAAAAATTGAAAATTAATTCAATTAAAAATAGTGATAATAATTTTGTTGTCAGGTTGGGTTTGATTTCTCAATTGTAATGTTATCATTGTTCCATTTTTATTCAATACTCTTATGTTATGTCTTTTTAAGTGATATTTCATGATCGCTTCCTATCACTACGTTATTAAATGCTAATGGTGAGAGTAATCCTTACCAATATCTCATCTCGTCTACACTTCTACCTATGAATTAAATAAATGTATCAAATACCCTCAATTATGTGGAAATTCCCGATCGGGTCTTGTTTATCCAAAACTATGATGAATATTCAACACCCCTACCACACAGACTGACTATCACTAAGTACATCACCACTAAGCCAATATCTATTCAATCATATATAGACCAGAACCTTGTGTAGGGATATTAGGATCATTTACCAAATCTATAATCAATAACCGAATCAATAACAAAATACAATCGCACTTGATAATAAGAATCGCTAAATGAAATTGAAAACAAATTTGATGAAAGAGAAAGAGTATTTATTCGATAAAATTCCAGAAATCAATCATTAAAAAAGATAAAACCTAACCCTAACCAATAACTCATAATATTTACCCTACCATGGTAAGGGTAATTTTGAAGAAGTGGGGAAAAGGATTATAAAACATGGAAGAACAAAAGGTTGAAAAGAAAGAACATGAATTTTCTTCTCCAGAATCTATCCACCAAGAGTTTAGATACATTTCAACCACCATATCATCGAATCAGACCGATTAATATTATTATTACAGGTGATTAATGGATTATTCCATCTAACCATGATGATTAAAGGCATTTTGAGCCATTTGGAATGAGCTATTGCCAAATTAACAGACTAGACTTTTTCTAGCCGCCAATAACTATTCCCCCAACCATAATTTTACCGGTTGATTGGAGGCCTATATGAATTATTTTTTACATAAAATTTAATTTCCATAAGCCTCATTGAGTTATATTTTTAACCCATTAGGAATCACACCATTTGGGGGTCGGTAGCCCGAGATATGGATCATTGAATGAGACATGGTCCAATCTTCCAACCAGAATAAATGATCACATTGACCGATTTGTTTTGGCATGTGGGAGTTCGAAAAGGATTTTGGTCCAGAATACTTATATGTAGAACACGATCCATTTCATTCTAAAAAATTAATCTCATTAATTGGATGAAAATTATATTATTTATGCTTGAAATATAGAGGCAACATAAAAGTGTTATATGTCAAAAAATAACCACTCATTATATTTATGCACAAAACTCACCACAATAAATAAGATGATGAAACTAAGGACAAATTGATTAATGAGAAGGGATTAAATAATTCAAAAACATATGTATAAATATGAATATATGAGCAATATCAATTCCCCCACACTTAGCAGTTGAAATCATAGACAAGTAAACATTGTTAACAAAACATAGAAAATATAAAACACGTATCCATGAGATCATTAAATTTAACCCCAAGAAATAAAAGATATCAGGCCTCTTCAAAAACCATTATTACGAGTTAACAATTCACTTAATTAAATATATTTCATCTTCTTTGATTATTCCATGCACACAAAACACTTACCTAACATGCATTTTCTCTCATCAAAAAAATATCAATATCCAAAAACGTCTTTCTCATCCAATACTCATGAAAGGGTCACCATAGTCCTGATAAATTCCTACATCACCACTCAATGTGAGTCAATGACATATTTTTATCATTATAGAATTATTGAGATGTTCTGTGGCTTTAGGTTAGTAGGATTTAGATGTGAAAAATTCCGTGGCTGAATAAGGAGGGCTTGGCACTTTTTGACGCAAAATAGAATTATTTTAATTTTTACTCAAATATGGTCTCCTCGTCACTTCCCATTAGTAGTAAATTAGCTCTAGCAGCATGAAAAAATTAGTGAAATTACACACAATTTATCATTTTAGCAACATAATTATCAGTCATCTCAAACATGATTTTTCATGAAAGCTCCAGATGGGCACAACTTTCATTTTTTTTCTTTGGAAGCTCTAGAACGCCACAACTTATATTATATAAAAGCTCTATATAAGGAACTATATTAAACATAATTACTTTTTTCAGTAACATATTCATCTCTTCAACATTTTAATTTTCTCCCAATGTATCACCAAATTATGTACCACAACACAAGTCAACCTCCCCCACACTTAAGATCAAATAGATTATGCAATTTCACTTCAAGAGTAGGACGGATAGGGAAAATTGGATTCTGATGTGGCTAACCTAACAGGTTGTTCATGGCTTCTAAGGGCTACAAAGATTATATTTTCATGGTAGGACATAATGAAAAATATTCTCCAAAAAGGGGGATTTAAATCCCATGAAATGCCTCAATCATTTAAAACACTTCTACCTCAAACCCTCATGTTTTGATTTGAATAAATCAAATTCTGGATCAATCAGTAATGGTATTTTTCTCTCAAGAAGTGATGTAAAAGAAAAGATAATAATTTTTTGGTTTAGCAGCCTCACGAGTTAGTGATTTCAAATATAAAAACAGTGAATTTTGGCATGGGATTCAAAAATCAGTGTACATTTCATGAAATTTACAAATATTTTATCTTGAAACAAAGTCAATTTCATCATTAATTTAATCTCAGTTTCATGGGATAAATTGTTTCACACATTTAAATGGGTTTCAAAATTTGTGATGATAATCATTTCTGCTCAAAAGTTTCAGAAACACAGAAAAATTTGAAATACGTAAAATGGAAAATAATAAACTATAAAGGATTCCTCCCCCACACTTAAATTATGCAGTGTCCACAATGCAATAAAATTTATTTAACAAGAATGAAAATTTTTAATTGTTTAATAGAAATCAATAAAATTTATTGGTAAGGTACAACCAAACTTATTTGTTGTGAAATGTTTGTTTAATATCATATGTGATGAAAACATAAAAACCTACAAACAAAGGTAGATTATAAAACATAATAAATTTATAGAAATTAGTGAAAGTAGAAATCGAATGAGAATTGATGGATTGATCTTGGTGTAATTCCCTAGTTGGCCCAGGGTTCTGACTGCCTTCAGATGGGCAGTTTCTGGTGGTTATCCTCAAACTGATGGTGGGTGATGTTTCGTTAATATGAACCACCAGAATATCTTCCTTCCATCATGAACATCTTATTTTTTGTTGGAGATCTCATGGGTATAGTACAAAAAATCCACCCCTATGGAAATCTTATTAAACTTGCGTGGTTAGGATTGGAAAAAGAATGAGTCCTCCTCTTTATTGGTTACCAATTTTATAACATCTTCTTCACTATCCAGTAGTTCCTCATGGTATGTTACATCAAAAGAATAGTCAAAGGGAATATCAAAGTGAAATTATATTTCAATAAAATTAAAACACGTCGAATCAATATCAAACTATACCCTTTCAATGAAAGCATTTTTGTGTCTTTTTTCTCAGGAAAGTACACATTGATCTCATCTTGTACTCCTTCTAAAAAATGATCAACATTTTTGGGGATCTCTAGATATTCCTTTTCAGATGTATATTCTTATTTTTCTTCATCCACCAAGTCAATACAATTTTTGGCCAAAACAGAAAATTTAAAACAAGGAGAGGTAATACTCAATTTAGATTCCACATAATCATAATTAAAAGAATTTTGAAAAATATTATCTCCATTAAATTTATTGGATTCAATTGCTTCTTCAGTATGAGGATCCTCTTATAGTTGAATTTCACAAGATAGAGGTAGGTTGTTAGGCTCCACCACATGTAGCTCAGTAGGTAATTCTTCCTTCTTGTCCCCTCAGGTTCATTCAAAGGTTCTGGTTTTTCAATCAATGCACATACATATTCAAAGGAAAGTTCTACTTTGTTCTCTAGTTTTTCTATTTCATTTTACATTTCATGCATTCGAACTATATCATAACCCCCCTCATCTACTTGTTCTAAATTTTGGTTTTTGTTACATGAATTAAATAAATAATCATTTGAAAATATCATTGAAAATTATTTTCTTATGTTTTTTAAAGGTACCAAATATTTATAATGTGATTGCGGCACTACCTACCCATCAAAGATGCCATGTTTTGACACATGCCTGTCGTGGGAGATGGAAAAAAATATTTTCTATGTTAAAATACAGTATAGTGGTTAACATTGGTTGTCCTTAGAGAGGAGTTCTCAACTATCACTTATGTCACGTTAAATTTGATAATGAAGTGGGGTTGTTTTTGATATTTTTGGTTATAAAAACAAAGAAACAAAAATAATGAAAGCAATAAAGTAAAATATTTAATACAAATTGAAAAATAATTCAATTAAAAATATTGATAATAATTGGGTGATAAGGTTGTGGTGGATATCACAATTGTAATGTTATCGTAGTTCCAATTTTATTCATTCCTCTTATGCTAAGTCGGTTTAAGTTATATATCACGATCGCTTCTTATCACTCACTTAGTAAAAGGTTTTCACTAGAGTGAACCTTAGAAATATCTCATCTTTGTCTACTCTCCTTACTATGGATTAAAATGATGAATCGAATACCCTTAATTGATTTAGGAAATTTCTGATAGTGTCTTTCTTATCCCAAACAATTAATAATATTAAACACCCCTACCACACGTACTAACTATCACTGAGTATTTCAACGATATTCCTTGATCTATTCCATCATATATATACCAAAACCTAGTAGAGGGAGACTATGATAATTTACCAAAGCTATAATCAATAATTGAATCAAGACCCAAATACAATCGTTCTTGATATTAAGAACTGCTAAATGAAATTGAAAACAACATTGTAGAAAGAGAAAGTGTTTTTATTAAATCAAATACCAAAACTCCAACATTAAAAAAGATAAAACCTAACCATACCAAATCACTCATAATATTTACCCTGACATGGTAAGGGTAATTAAGAATATGGGGAAAGAATAAGGCATTATAAAACTACGAAGAACAGATTAATAAAAAGATAGAATAGAATTTGTATCCTCCAGAATCCATCAACAAGATGATCAGATTTGTTTTGATGAAAATATCAATGAATCAGGCCATGGTCTCTTCAAATATGAGGTTAGGAATGGAGTTGGCCATTTGCAGATAAAGTTTCAACTAATTTTGTGCCATGTGGATTGAGTTATGGACGAATTAGTAGTCATGACTTTTTCTAGCTTCCAATAACTATTCCACCAACCACACTTTGACCAGTTGAAGGGAAGTATATATGAAATCCATAATCCATTAATATTAATGTTAATCTGCATCATCAATTTGGATTTCTAACCCATCTAGAATCACTCCATTTGGTGGTCAGTTTCCTGAGATATGGATCATTGAATGATACAAGGTCCATTATGCCGACCAGAATAAATGTTCACATTAACAGATTTGTTTTGGAATATTTGTGTTCGAATAGGATTTTGTTCAAGAAGGCATATATGTAGAACATGAAACATTTAATCCTTAAAAGAAGTAATCACGTAAATTAGGTGAAAATTCAATTATTTATACTCAAAATATAGATGCATCATAAAACTGTTAAATGTCCATAATTAACCACTTTTCAGGTTTATGTAAAAAACTCACCAAAAAACATAAAATGATGAAAAAAAGATGAAATTGATTAATAATAAGGAATTAAATCTTTTAATAACATATGTATAAATATGAAAATATGAGCTCTTTCACCAGTCATATACCTAATATTTCTAGTATACCAGTCTCAATCATGAGGAAACAGAAGGCCCAAATCAAAATCCCAAAGCTCAATTGTTCCCTGAATGAAACAATACCACAAAGTTAAAGACTCAGATATCACCAGGTATAAATCACTATGAATCTAAATTATAATGCTGACCCACACAGGATCATTATTGAATCTGATAGCCATCCATGTCATTCTCTAGGGATAATAATGAGTAACTTTCCCAGTCATAAGGTCGAACACCTCGATTGCTGGAGAATTGCTTCTCTATCGAGTACAGTGGTCCTACCATGTCACCCAAAGGTGCTTCCCAATAACCTGGTACTACTAATGTACTCCTCCTATTGAGTATTTTCGGTCTACCAAATCACAAAGAGGTGCACCCAACCGTGGGTCTACCACATCACTGAGAGGCGCTCTACCTCTACGGCCTGCTGAGGTACTTCTCCTATCGAGTAACATGGTTCTATCGCGTCACACTGAGGTTATCCCCACTTTGGGTATGCCACGTCACATAGATGGGCTCCCCATTGGGCATGTCGAGTCACTCTGAGTCGATCCGGTCAGCAGTCATTAGGTCTCAGCCAGTCGCAGGGTTTCGTAAATAGTGCTCTAGGGAGAATAGCTCCCCAATCCACTATTCATACATAAATCACCATAAATTCCTATGAAGAAGTATCCCAATGGTTCTTCATGTACTAAGGGACCCAACACAACAGACCGCACGTCAATAAGATGCCTAGTCTGTATGTTATTAATGTTTCTGCTATGTGGTCCCGGTTGAATTCAGAGTTCGATCCAACCCTGCCATCACCAACCATTTCAAAACTCAAGTTGAATATCCCAAATGTACCATATCGATATTAGCATTCTAGTGACGCAGACGATTCATCAATTGGATTCCTGGTTCCCTTGTTACGGCCAAAAGGGTGAAACTGGGTTCTGATGGGCCCTACTCCAGTCCGACACAGTCAGACCGACCTGACCTGATTTGGATCTGGCCCGGTTGGCCTGAGCTACATTGGGCCAGGCCCACCGTGCCATGGTACAGGACGCCCCACAATGGGGGCACCCTTCACAGCCCGCTGGGCATGGCTGGGCTCACGCTGGGCATAGCCCTCAGGCGTGGCCTTGGGGAACGACCCGATGACGTGGCCTAGTGGCTCGGTATGGCCGAGATGGCACCGAAGTGGGGGTGGTCCCCCTTCCATTCAGATTACCAAAGGGCATCTCATTAGGCACTTCCTTGACATCGAGGGACCCATGCGAGTCCCGACTAACTGCAATGGTCATCCGGTGTTCCGGTCGGTCCTCCTCCTAGCAGTGTGGTCGCACAGAACTGCTCCATTGTAGCCCACTCGGTCACCCTCTCTTCAATATTCTCTGAAGCCAAGTGGAAGAGACCTCATACTCCATTGGTGGAATGGATGTGCGCCGCCACTCCTCCATGCGGACGGCTGGATTCCAACTTCCACCCTGCCCCGCCACGGCTTCCTCATTATCCAGCAGCACATATGCGCGCTACCCTTCCTTTCTTGCGGTTAGCTGGCTGCCGACCACCGGCTTCTCCACGAGCCATAGAAGCTTCGTTCCAAGACCGAAAAATAAAAATATCTCATATTCTTGATCCTTGGTTTGATGTCTCCAAGTCTATATGATTCATTATGAAAAATATTTGATTTCCAATGTCATTAAATATTGGTTGTTGAAGAATTCATGAAGAACTCATGGTGAATCAAAAGATAAGAGTCGGTGTATATGCGCGGGACGAGGACCATTTTAGTTTAGCCATCATCATTGTGAAACCATAATATAATGAATCGATAAATAAATTAAATTATATTAAAAACAAACCCCTACATTGACCTTCGCCTGTAATAGTTGTTGCACAGAAGAAGATGAATTCGATGATGATGGTGATGTTGACATTTGCCGCTCCCGCAAGATGTTTCTGATCCAGGCTCAAGCTTCGTCCTCATTCTTCCATTCTGGAGGATGCTCTCCATTGGATAGGGTGTTCATCATTGAATAATGTTCTCCCAAATCCACGATGCTTTTCCAATCCTTTCCCCCGCGAGAGATGAGTTTCCAAATTAATAAGATTAAGATTATTAATTAATTAGTTAATTTGTTGGCACATTAATTGGGGAAATCCGAGGGTTAAATTTGATTCCTTAATTCACAATTAAGGAATCATATTATGTTAAGTGGATATGGGTTACACATTTTTTGTAACATGGCATTTAATTCCATGAATTAAATGCCCGACCACCATCATGTGGTCCCATGATTCAAGGTTCAAATGGGAGGTCTCAATTTCCAAAATAAAATAAAGCATATTTATTTTAATTTCTCCCACGAAATTTCTGAAAACTAATTTCCACCATCGACCTACTAAGATTGAGGTGAAAGTATCCTTAAAAAAATATCAGTACTTTGAGTTAACAATCTCCTCATACATCAATTTCGAGCAACGGTTCAAAATTTACAAAATGTCGCTCGCACATTATCTGAACATACGCAAAAAAATGTTCAGAAAATTATTAATAGTCACCCTCGACTCACACCGATCAAGGTTAGGCTCTGCCTAAGTGAAAAATTCCCCAATGAACCCAACGGTACCTTAGGATTTCCAATCTGAATTACCGTTTAAATGTAAGGGATTCTACAATAAAATTATTGTCCATGAATTATTTCATTTACAACCAAAAACTAACATTCACTGGTGGCCTATACCGTCCAATTTTAGTATCTTCCAAAATAAATCATACCCTCAAGAGTTCAGTGGTGGTCTTAGATTTTTAATTTGAGTTACCATTTGTGAATTTTATTCATTTTAAAAATAGAACAACTTTATTTAATTATTTTATCTACGGTTATGCCGTTTTTGG
The DNA here is from genome assembly GCA_963277665.1 of Viscum album. Lineage (NCBI taxonomy): Eukaryota > Viridiplantae > Streptophyta > Magnoliopsida > Santalales > Viscaceae > Viscum > Viscum album. The sequence continues at coordinate 58,630,193 of OY728128.1, read as the reverse complement.
GTTTTCTCACAGGAGTCCCACACCGACTAAACATAAGTCACTCCTAGGTTAAACCCGCTATCCTAAGCACAACAATGCCCTCATATTTTTGGTACGAGTAAACATTTAAGAGTTATTACACTTTTTCATGAAAATTGTTTACGAGCTCAAATTAAACATTAACAAAACTTCGACATATCATTTTGGGTAGTCCAGGCCTCGGAATCGCATGCCGTCAGAATTCATAGTCTCGAAATAATTCCATATTATTTATATATATATATGGATTTTCTGGTACTTTTCATGAATTTATATCCATTGTATTCATAACGTAGTCTTTTTTTGTTTCATCAAAAAGTCATTCTTACAACAAAAAAATATTAAATAAATTTTTTTAATTATTTTTATTTTGATTTGATGAAATTATTTATCATATGTAGAGTGAAAATAATTTAACTCTTTCACAATGAATTATTTAATTAATGTTTTATTTTTATGTTTTCAATTTTATTTTATAATAGAATGTTATCATTAATATGTGCATGATTTTTACATTTTGTTATAAATTTTCCCTCAGAAGTTTTTGGATATCCCAATGTGGTTTAGAGTGGTGTTTAAATGACATTTCAATGGTTTTATTCACAATAAGGCCCATGGATATAATTTGTGATGGGTGGAACCATATAGTTTCATGTACTCATATTATATAATATAGAATGGGTGTCCCATGATTTCACTGGGTGAGACCAATATAGCTTTTATGATGGGTAGTTCTAGATAGTGCACTGATGAATGAGATACTGTAAAGATTGTAGATTTGAATATTTTTTATTCAAATTGTATGTGTGAGGTGGATAATGAAGTCCCAAGGAAATAATATGAATTTTATATGATTTCTAATTATATTTCAAGGTAAAGTTTATCTATTCAAATAAATATATAATGATCTTTTTCAATCTATGATTCATTTTTTAATTTTAACGGGTATACTAATAAGAAAATGATATTTTGAGTTTTCAATGGATTATCAATTTCTTTTAATTTGGTTATATTACTATGGTTTTTGTGGTCATCCCATTTATAATACTTTCTATAAAAATTTTAATGATGATTTAGGTTAAGGATTAGATCAATGGAAAATTATGATTACTTTTTATAAAGTGAATCTACATTTTTAATCAAGGACTATTGATTTATAGTCAGAATGGATACTAATTATAATGGAACTCTTTTAATTTATGGGTTTATTTTTTATAAATTTTTCCATATTCTCTAAAACTCTAAATAGAAATGTTCCTAACATTTTTATGAATATTAATTCTTGTTCAAAAACAATATAATATGTAATGATAATGGTTGGGTCTTTAAAGAAAATATCAAATGGGGTTTTATACAAAATTTGAAATTATCATGTATTTACAAGTGTTTTACATATGACAATAGTATTATAATTTTATGTTTGATCCTAAGGTAAATGTCGTAGAAAATCATTCTTATGATTTATGATATATAAATTCAAAGGAGATTACTGGTATTTTTGGATAAATTTTATTTGAGGAAAATATATTATAAAATATGGAATTTTTTAGATAAATTTCTATTTAATGACTTTCATTTTATTCTGAATAAATTATTTCTTTTTTAGAGGATGTTTATAGAATTTTATAAGGATTATATTAATATAGTATTCGAAAACATTTATCCTATATTATGGGAGAAAATATATTATGTACAGAAATTTTGTGAGTTTTAAACCCACAACCAATAAGAGACAATGATGAATTGACAATAATTGACTATGTTGAAGTCCCTATTATTATCAGTTTTCTTTTAATTTTTGTTAATAATTTTGACTATTGATTAATTATATTATATTGGGATAATAATAATTTATATATACATATAAATGATATTGGAAAATGAATTTATTATTAAATGATTGGTGTTATTAAGGAAGACATTCCCGATATTGGGAACTCAATATGATTAAGGAAAAAAAATTACTATAGAAATTTCATATAGTAATACTAATTAAATTATATTTTAGAAGCATATATGAATTTATTTTCATATAGTAATTCAGGTTGTTAATAAAAATGATCATAATATCTTTGATACTGTGTGATTTTGTAAAATAAATTTTTATGATACATTTAGTGTAAGTGTTATTATTTGGAGATTTATTTATCATGGAAGACTTTGTAATCATATAATTTTTTAGGTATCAAACATAGTCTATAAATTTTTGGGTGAATTTTATGGATACAAATTTTAGAATTTTGGGAATTAATATTAAATATTAAATATTTATTATTTTTTGGAATTATCATATTTTATCCTAATAATCTTGGTAGTTTTTAATGTCTAAAGATATGAGTAATGTTCTGTTTTTCTATTGTAGATTTTTTTATCTATTGATTTTCATTTTAATGCTTTTGGAAGGAAAAATTCACAGTCATCATTTGGTGTGAAATTTTAGTTTGTGGTGGATACTAAATAAGCAATTAAATTATACTTACAATATAACTATATCAATTCATGTCCGTATAATAGAACATAAATTAATATTGTATTACGAAACATTATCTATAAACATTTTTACTACAACTAAATTTCATTCTAAAATATCTCATATTTATGTTGTCGGGATGGATAACATTCACATAACCAAGAATTCAACCACTCTATATCAATCAATGAGTGTTACTTTTCTCTAACATGTCCATGATTTCATATAAGAATAAATTTTGTGTGCTATCTTATGTGACATTCATAGTAATTTTAATCCCATCAAAAATACATGTTTTATTAATAAATAATATGATGTGGAAATTAGAAATAAATGTACTATGGAATGTCAAACCCCTATATATTGATTTCAAGTAAAAAATGGTTGGAAATATTTTTAATGAGGGGGGATAAAACATCCTGAGTTTTTAATGTGAAAATAATTTGTTACATAGCATTAATGATACACTGCATCATGCTTAAACAAAAAACATAATAATAATAATAATATTTAAATGTGACCATTATTATACAGTTTTTAAATTAGGGGGAATGAATAGAAATAACTAATTTGGGAATTATATATAAGACTAACTCAATATTAATGTATTGAAAAAATAATAGAAAATAATAGTATATTAATGTAACTATATAATTTATAAATAAATTTTCTACAAAACTGGGTTTCTTATAATTCATAAATGAATATTATAATTAGTTAAATTTTGTTTATGAAATATTAAATGAATGTATTATTTGTTCTTCTATTTCAGTAATTTAAATATTATTTTTTGATGTATTTTTTTTTAATTTTAGTATTGTAATGAATTTTAAATGAAGTGTGAAAAAAAATTAAATTGAAAACAGAATATCATATAAACTATAATTTTTTGGATTATTTTTAAAATAAAATTAGTTTATATTATTTTAAATTAATAGATTTTTTGTTTTTGAATTTTATTTTATTCTAATGTTTAGAATAAATTCATTTAATATTTTCAAATTTTATATTTCCTAATAAATGGATTTCGTTTCATTATTTAGGATTAATATAAAATTAAATCCTTCTATTTATATGTTTTGAATTTTCAAATATGAATTAGTTATTTAGAATAATATTGAAAAAATGTATTTAATTTTCCCCATGATTTTCAGACAATATGAATAATATAAATAGTAATTTTAATGACCATGGTTAGGTGTAAACCAGGTAATTAAATGTAAAAAAATGATTATAAATAGTAAATTTTCCAAATACTAGTACATATTTTATTTGATGAGTAATTTTAAAAAAACTCCACTTGTTGGATTTATTACCCTTTTGATCCACTAGGTTGACATTGATTCCCTTATAATATATAATTTTATGAAAAGTAAATCTTTCTATACTATGGTTGTAAATAAGTATATAATTTTTAATATGTAGTAATCTAGATGATATGTTCATCCATATATAGTATTTTTAAATAAAAATTATTTATCTTCATTATTGTTAATTATTTTATATTTTTATATAACATAATTTTTACATAATGAATTTCACAATTCTGAGGTAGTATATATTAAATTAAGGAAATATCAATTAAATGTTATTTCATATATTAAAATATATATTGTTCGAGATAATTAATATAATACAGTAGTATAATATATTAAAATACAATTTATTAGTATATATTATAATATATATTTATAATTTTACTTATTTTCATGAAGTTTTTAATATAAATGTATCGAATAGTATCAAATTGAATTATAATTTATTTTTGTTGGATTAATATTTTATACGATTTTTTAAAAATAAATTTAATATTTTATAATCCCATGGTTATAATATATAGTCGAAAATTTCATCCCCTATGAATTTATAGGCTATTTAGATGTTGTAATATATATAATTGTTTTAATAAGTTATATTTATTTGAGTTAGTTAAACATTTCCCCTCCCGGTCTTATAAAAGGTCAACACTGTTACTAAATATCTTACATGTAAATACAATTTTGGTTTTGGAATACCAACAAAATTTCCTTCGGTGAATCCCTTCAACGTTTCTAGAGATTATAGTATTGGGATGTAAATATATTTTGTTTAGTTAATAGTTTTTATATTTAATTGAATCCATACAAAAACATAATGGTAAAATAATTTGAATTGGTTTAATAAAAACAAAATGATGTTTTAAAAAATATATTTATTTATATATTGCCAACGAAAAAAAATATCAATTGATGAAAATTATGAAAATAATGATATGATAAAAAATAATGGATTTCATTATATTGAAAGCAATTTTTGAATTTAATAGGGAATGATTTATATATTAACACACAAATGAAAAAAAATAATTCTTAAAAAATGTTTTTATGAAGAATTTGAACAATTTATTATCATACAAATCTTAATAAAACCATTATATTATTGGTAATTTATTTTTATATATATATTAATACTATGTTTTATCAAAAATATAAAGAAATATCGATTTTCAAGATGTGTTATGTCAAAAATAGTTACACACCTATGAAAAAAATTCATTATTAATATTCCATTTTTTATACATATTAAAACTTTTTATTGATAAAAATAATGGAAACTAATCATTTTTGTGAGAATATGTTGCCTATTGAAAATAAATTATACCAAAAATTACTAATTTAAACACAAATTTTCAAAATCATTATATGTTATAATTATTAAATTTTAAACTTCAGAAATTATTTTTTCGGTATAAACAAAAATATTTTTCTATATATATTGTGTAATATTATTACTCTTATTCATAGCCATCAATCCAATGAGTAGGTTATAATGTTCATGACGAAGTAAAAATATTTCTATTTTATGTCATGTTTCGTTTTTGATTTGTTTTTCATGTTTCATATGTTATTTTATATATTATTTTTAAATTTAAACCTTAAGGTGATATATTCTCCCTTCTTATGTGAAATTGAATCCTCACATTTTTAATGCATTATCTGAAAATCATGAAATATCACAAAATTTTTTTATGATGAAAATTTCATGCCTGACACGCTAAATTAACATTTAATGAATTTCAAAATCCATTAATGGTTAAAATTATTTTTTATATGAATTATTTTATATATGGAGATTCCTCGTAAATTTATATTTTTACTAAAAATAGATTGCCTATTTAAAAAGTAATATTATGTAATGTAAAAAATCTAATTGAGGATTTATATGTAAAATATCAATAATAACAACCTCGGTACCACATTAATCATTAAACATTAAGACACATAAAAACATTTTTGTATATATTTTATATATCGTTATAATATTTTCAAATGAAATCCTATCATTAAACATAATTAAAACCAAATAGTGTATTTAAAGGATATTTGAGATGTTAAGAGCCTTCATTATCTTTAAATCTTCGATAGGTTTTCGAAAATTGGATATAATGTTGTGAAGAAAATAATTTTCATCACAATATTAACAAATGATAAAAATATTAAATAACATAATTCCCTTGAGTCTCGAAGAATGATTCACACGTTGTTCTCATTATATTTTACACTTTTAGAGATTACAAAAAATAAATAAATGAATATAATATTTAATTTATAATCATGATCTATAAACATGTTGAATTTGATGAAATTGTGCCTCTCATATTTTTAGATCAAACCCTAATCATCCATGATTTCATTCATTCCCTTAAATCAATGTGATGGATAGTATTAATTTAATAACATTTAACAAGAAATCATTTCATTTACACATTTACCTATATGTTTTCTCCAAAATTATGAAATTTATAGAGTTATATAAATTAATTGTTCTCATTTGGATCATATTCCCTATTTTCCATATTCTAAACTAATTTCCATTGAGATAATTTAATAATTTATAATATTTATTATTCATTATCTATCATGATATAATGTGAAACCATATCACTATATGAACAAATGTTTTAGATATTAGGGAATTTTAGATAATTATATTATATCAATCAATGACAGGTTCGATCATAGTTTCTAGATTACATATGTCTTCTTCAGAATTCCTTGAAAATATCATAATGATTTCCTCATAGTATGAAATATTTTCCTATTTCCTCAATCTCGAAATAATTAATTTTCATTCATTATAATCACAATATTCTTGAGGAAAATATTTATATAATAATATCACCATTAATTTTATCTATTACATTCCATGTATAATAACATCCTCTATAAAATGAAATATTAAAAACAATAATTGACCACCAGGTTCATTTAATTATTAACATTTAGATCATCCATTCTTTATTCATTACATCCAAAATCCAGAAATATCATTTCTGGGGACATGGTCTAATTATCATCTATAAATGGATTAGTTTTTCCTTTAATGGATAGATTATTATATCTCATAAATAAATATATTATTGGTTAATCTCTCTATTTATCAACCTGTAACAATATATGGGTGAGGTTATACGGATTATTATGGTTCAATTCCTAAAATATAAAAATTATTTTGATGCCTGTAAAAGTTATTGTGTTTTCATTCATATTTATAAAATTCTAACATTGACTAGTTGTTATGAAATGATATAAATTTACTCTACTATTTTTATGATCTATGAACTACTAACATAATAGACACCCCACCATAACATGGAAAAAGGATACTAGCCTTCCAAGATTAACCAGTTTCCCTAGAGACGCTTGGTCCCCATCATTTGTTCCACCCATGTTCCAAATGGAGTCGTCAGACTAATGACAACCACAAAGGGAAACAAAAGTTCATTACATTGGGCTTTCTCCCCAATCATAATTTCACCTATATTGATCACTACCCAAAGAGTGGAAATTTTAACTGTGGAGTTATAATCATGTAGGAACCAAAAAATAAATGTTCACCTTTTTAAAATAAGTTATATCATTTATTAATTTAACTTTTTATCATTCTGTGAAGGTACATTTATCTCCCCTTTCAAGAATGACATCATTTTTGTGGACCATACATATATAACAATGAAGTTCCACCGAATATATTCATAGGTTCTTTAAGTGAAACCAATATAACAACTAGGCCCAACTAATATAATTGAAAACTATAATAATAAGGTCATCAGATCATTTCTTGCCAGGTTCCACCAGTTAACCTACAAACAAGTGGTCCCCTACATGGGGACATCGCACATACGTGAAAAGGTAACTAAATTAATGAATGTAATTATAGGGTAACACAATTTATCTCCTGTGATCATTATCATCCATAACTCACCCCCATGGAAACATCGTGAGAAGTTTACCCATCATAATTACTACTTCATACCATATACACGTAAATATGGAATTATAGTTTGGTACGATATCAAAAAGAGAGGTGTATCTTGTTGACATCATTCAAATCATTTAGTCATTTTACACATTATCATTCAGGTGTGTTATACAAAAAACTATATTTAATCTATGATAAATTCATAATTATCCCATTAAGTCATTGATATTGATCTATATCATTAAATGTAATAAAAATATTCTAAAACATGGTTATTATCTTATAGATGATAATACTGATGTTTATCTAAAATCAAGATTCCAATGGTCCTCACAAATAACCATTGATACTAACTCTATAATAGCACGCTCAAGTATCACAGAGTATGTATCAACCTTTTATCATTTGTAGAATATGTAACAGAACTCAAGTTTGAGGATCGATTAGAATAGATTTATTATGAAATAACAAACATTAATGATTTTTATATTTCATTTCAAAAATAAAAATAGAATGAGAAAAAATATTGTTCACTGAAAATCATTGAATGATTAATTAAGTATATACATGGAGTGGAAAAAAAAATCTCGGTGGTCATTTTCAAATTATGAAAACGTGTATAATATTATATACCATAAATAGATGAGAAATGACAATGTTGTAATTCAAATTGATAGTACATCATCCATTCAATCAATAAAATTGTAATAAAATAGATCCAGGGAAGAAAATAAACATAATGATAATGATTAATGAATTCTCATTGAAATGAATTGAAAATGTTGGGAATTGTAGATATTATCATTAATGAATCAAGAAAATAATCATGAATATTATATTTAATGACATTACCAATATACCTATATTTTATATGTAGGCATTAACAAATTTACCATCTAAAGAGGCCACATACTTTTTCCCTTCAGATAAGAAGATTTATCAAAGTGCTATCTATAATTGGCCACCAACCATCACCTTTATGTCTAATGAATTCCACATGTATTTATTGGTAAATATATATATTTTATTATTATTATTTATCAATCATTAAATATCTGTGTGGAATTTGGAATATTGAGAAAAAATTATACATTAGTAAAATCAATGAATATAACTCCTTCAATTAATACTGTTTACTAAAATATCCGATATTTTAGGAAATACATAATATATCCATTAAATAATTATATGGATATGAGGGATTATAATAATATACAAAAAATAATATATTGTGATAGGGAACAATACTTCATAAAATTTAATTATCATTTTTATAATAAATAAATCAATAAAATAATATCGAAGTCCTAATATTCATCACGATTAAATTTAATCAAAAAATTAATTTATTCAAATAATTATTGTTATAAAATAAGGAAAAAATAAGGTTCCTAAATACATTTATAAAATAATTATGGAAAATATTTATTTCATTTCTATAAAATGATTAATTTATTTATGATAATAATAGCATTTTATTTATCTATTAAAAATTCATAAAAATGTTTTTTATTTGGTAAACCATGGAATCCAGTGATGGATTATTAAGAGAGAGTAATGGTAATAGATCTAGGAATGAAATTAATTACATATACAATAAATAAAATTTCTTTCTAGATGTTAAGAAAAAGAAAATGATAAAATTTTAAGATAAATGTTTATAATTATTGTTTTTATTCCATTGTAAATAATGTAATTTTTAATTGAAACTGAACAATTCATACATTTTTAATGTATATAATGACATATGTAAATGTAATTAAATTCTATGGATATAGTGGGACGATATTTTTGTCCTAAAAGGATAAATAAGGACATGTTTGTTTAAAACAACTATTTCACTCTTTCACTACCGAAGAGAAGAAAAATATAACAACATGATATTTGATTAAAACATTAATCAAGAATAAATATAATGTTATATAGAAAATTCACATTGAACACCAATCATAAAGGAAGTATGAAATCCCATTGAAATATTATGATTTAAAAATTAATTATAAAAAATAGTCCCTACCTTTTTTTGTGTTAATATATGTAACAAAATTGTGAAATATATGTTGAAATTTATTAATTATTAAAATTAATATTTTAGTTTTCATAATCACTGTACTGAGTTTTAAATATGATGAATAAAATCAAATAATGAAAAAAATAATTATCTATATAATAGGATAATTTTTCAATAAAAGTCGGTTTTACTTGTTATATAAAATACAATTAAAATAATAATATTTGAAATTTAGAATGTTAACATTCTAAAAAAATATAATAATTGATATAAAAATTCATTTTATTTTATTGAGTGAGTCATTGTTATTTTTAATAAATGAATGATATCTGGATAAATAGGGAATAATACAAATTGTTTTTAAAAAAAGTTGTTATTTTACTCTATAATCAAATCAAAATTTTATTTCAAAATTTTTTTAATTTATTATAAGAAGTATTTGAATAGAAATAATATATTTAATTAAATTGGATTGAAAATTATAGAAGATATTGGCCCAAAAAAATTTATGCATAAAATTGGAATTTGTTTTATAAAACTATCATTCCTCAGATTTTACACAGCGCAGTGAAATTTTTACCACACATAGAAATTTAATAACAGAAAGTTGATTTAATATTAAGAATCATCATATTTAAAATACTAAATATGTCTGATTTTAGTTTTCTTTATAATGAAAAGTAACCATGATAAATTCTTATCACCATATTAATTGGGATATTGGGGTTGGCCTGATTAAAACTATGAGATGAATTATAAACAAAAAAAGAGAAGACATTGTCTTATATAAATACTATAGTTTATTCATAGTGAAATAATCCTTGAGATGAAAATATTTAATTTTAGTTCCCCATTCCTTTTATCATATTTTTTATATATATTTTTTTGTAATGGGTATATAACGAATGAAAATCCCCCAAAAATATTATGTTTTCTTGATTTGGATATTGAAAAATGTATTAATGAATAAATAGACATGATAAATTTTATTCACAAAAATCAATACAAATATTATTAATTTTTTAAAAAATTAGTGATAGTGTCAAAACCATTTATGTTTATAGAAAATTGACACATCACATTTGAAATAAAAAATGACATCCAAAAAAAATTAATTAATATATTAAATTTTGTTCGATTTTTGTGAAATTTTTTATTATATTATTATCATGATGAAATTAAGGTAATATTTTATGAATAGTCAGCAAAATAATTTCAAATGCCTAATAATTTTTAAAAAAAATTATTAAATCTCTCATGATGGTAAAAAGAATATATTTACTCAATATGATGGGAAAATTATCATTATATAATGATGGATACTTTTTTGTTACACTATTAATTTTTAAAATTTAATTCATTTCACTTATAGTTTGAATCCATTGTTAAACTCATTATACAAAAAAAATTAATAAGTCTTTTAGACTATGATAAAATATCCAAAATTACAAAAAAAATTATCATGACTTATTTTTTAAATTTATATTGAATCCTATCTTCTATTTATTTAAATATAAAATACTAAATCCATATACTATTATTTAGAAATTTATTATATATTAATATTCATTGTATTTACCTGATTTACACCCACCAAATTTATTGAAAACCACATACTCTCTTCTCTCCAACCCAACTTCATGAAGAATCTATAATGAAATAGTAAACAAAAAATCCTCCGATCCAAATTAGACATATTATATATGTTAAATAATTATTTCAAAATAATCCAAAGGGTTCTTAATAAGAGATCCCAATGTGGTTTCTGAAAGAATTGGTAATCATCTTCTATGAATACATTTATGATTTTTTCTTATTCCAACAAAATTAAATAATATTTTACCATATTAACTAAAATGTTCCTATCTTTTAAAAACTAAATTGACATGATTTTACTGATAATTAACATTGACATTTAATCCAATGATCATATAAATTAGCGTGTTTTTAAAATTAGCTATATAATTTAAAATCCTAAACCCATAAAAACTTATATTATTTAATTTACATTAAAATATACTAAATATATTTTTGATCTATTAATTTCTAAGTATAATTTAGGGAATACATGTATAAAATAGACTATCTTATAATATGCGTAAGGAAAAAACAATGAATTAAGGAATATCACATTGGATTAAAGGGATAACGTGATGAAACAAAAATGAATTGAACATGAATATAGATAAGGATTTATAACATGTAGAAATTAGATTCATTCAATAATTTAATCAAAAAAATGTGGTAGAAATAAATAAAATGACATATGTTTGAGTTAAGGATAAATGTCAGGACAATTTCACATTGAGGACAATGTTCAATAAAGGAATTAGGTTTATTTCATATCCAAACTTAACATATGATCATAAATAAAAATTACAATATTCCTTGGATATATATTAAGGTAAATTTTTTATGACATGTTCATTTATATTCCATCCTTATAAATAATTAAAAAATAATATTTACCCTTGGAATGAATTGGGTATCGTAATCATATAAAAGGGAATGACAAAAAGAATATCCTAATGGTGTCCATGAAATAATGTATATAAATAATAAATTGAAATTAATAAGGAAAAAAGTAATAGATAAAGATATTTGATCTGAATATAAAGTAAATAAATTTAAATAGTTTTTTAAAACATTATAAATGAAGATCTTTTAGGCTGTTTAATGAAACATTTAAAAAAAATTGAAGACAAAAAATGAATAATCTTTTATATAAAAACATAATTAACAATGATATACCTTCATAATAAAATGATATATTTAATAAAAATATTTGGTGATATGAATATAATATGGTAGTTAAATGAGAATGGATCTGAAATATGTAACTTCACATTTATTGGGCTTGTTTATTAGAAGGAATTAAGAATGGGACTATCAAAAAACATGTATAGTCCTATCAAAGAAAAAATATTTTAAGTAGGAACATATAATTGGAACATAAACACTAAATATAGTATCAGTACATAGGAATAATAATTAATTACATTGGGTAATGATAGATAAATACTATCCTGAAGGAAAAAATGGTGTTTTAGGGACAATGCCTTACCTTCTATCTAAAAATGTTATGTAGTTTCTATTAATTTAATTGGTATTAAAATCATATTAATTAACTACTTAACTAATAAACTCTAATAAATGTATATTATTTATTAAAATTTTACTATGTTCATTTATAACAATTTTAATGAGTTATAATATTCAATTTAATCATTCTGGAAGTGTTTGTTACGAGATTTTATGACTGGTTCACCTAAGATTAATTATAGATGTTAATGTCAAATTAAACAAAAAGATGATAAGAGTAATTATATTATATTTATTCTCCTACATAATTTTAAATGATTTTATATAACATTTTACTATATAAATTATAATAATTTACTTGATAAAAAATTAATGAAGAATGTTACATTATTTTAGTTAACTTTCCATCAACACGTATATTTTTTTCAATATTTCATATTATGATTATATAATAGTTCCAAATCATAAAATAAACAGTAATAAAATTTTTATAATATTTTTTAGCACAAAATATTTTTATATGAACAGAATTTAAAGTTGGAAATGAAAATTCATAATCCATAATGATGGTTAATGGACACATCACAGATGATGTTTTTGATTTTTTGAATAAATATAATAGTGAAGAGGATTGGTGGTGGATTATTTCACTAAAAAATAAATTTTTCTTATAAAAACTATATTTGATTGGTCAATCCATATTTAGAGAATTAGGTGATGATAGGATAATAAAATAAATGATATTTGAAAGAAATTATTGGAAAATTAAAGAGGATTTTACGTCTTTATCTTATTGTCCATGACATCCTCTTTAGTGAAATTGTGATTGGCCTTTTTTTGAGACAAAAGGATCATGAAAAAGGGGGGTAGACATGGGATGATTATTGGGATAAATATTGAAAATATTCAAGCTTTTAGTGGTGTTTGGGGAAGTGGTGATGAGGGTGGTATTTATAGTGGGAGAAGAGAATCACTTTTGATTATTATATTCAATAAATTATTAATTGGGATCCAGACTATTAGTTTTAATTATTACCATGTGTAAATATAGTAAAAATAAAATTATATTTCAATATAATTATCATTAAATTATTCATACAACACTAATGACAAAAATGCTTATATTTAGCATCTATAAATAAATTAAAGTATTTAAATCTTTTCAAAAATTTAAAATATTTTTTAAAATTTAAAATATTAAACAGAAGTTTTTTTAAATAATTTGTAATTTGAAAATTGACACAATTTTATGAATATAATTTTCTATATATGATAAATTTATTTATTTATGAAAATTATAATTTCATAAAAAATTACTGATTTTAAAATTATAATTGATTATATGACACATTAAATAGTAAATTAATGTCTTCTAAAATTATACTATATTTATAAGAATGTGAATTAATAATTTCCGAATATATTTTATTAAAATTAATATTACATTAAATAATTATTTTAATAAAAAAATTCAAATAATCATATATGTTTCACTAAAAAATACCAATATATAATTTATAATTTTTAAAAATTTACATACATATATCATGATATAAATATATTATATTTTCATTCATAAGATACCGAAATATTTCTTATAACATAAATTGTGAGGTTACTATTCTATAGGATGGTTTTCTATTCTTAATAGTCACAAGACATTTCCATCAGTCAAATTGCTATTCAATTGATAATGTTTCCTTAATTTCTAGAAATACAACACATTTAAATCATAATTTTTGAAAAATGAAATTATTAGATAATTATGTGATGCATCTGTTTTGTACTATATAAAATAAATATAATGAGGGAAATTTCGTTGATAAAATTTTTGGTTGCTAGATTATTACCCCATTTGAAATTTCACCCCCAAAATATCATTTTAACAAACATTTTTGATAAAAGTGACGGTAATTATCCTTCACAAATTCCTATGGTTCCCAATCTGTCTCTTTATACTTATGGGTCCACCATTTTTCTTTCATCATATCATATTTATGGTTTCATAGAAAATTATCTCTTCCTTATAAGATCTTCACTCAATTCTCTTCACATGTAAGGACATTCTCTAGTTGTTCCACCTCCAGATTCAGGACCGTTAAGTGATCTAGTATTTACATCCTCAGGAAGGATATATGAAAGACATCATTTATGTGAGACCTAGTTTTTTAGAGTTTTAGTAGATAGGAAAAAGCTCTGACCTGAACGAGAATATCAACAGGGTTGATTTACTTTGAATCATCTTTCATTTCTTCCCAAAAATCAGGATCCTCTTTAATGGATATGTATTGAGGAATTCCATGTATCCAACCATAAGCTACACTCTACGTTGACAATTTTATGCACATATATTCTATCATCTTTGGTTATATAGGATATGATGATTAATCTTTTTCTCCATCTCCAACATTTCATCATCAATTTAGGGTCTCAGAATCTTCCATTTACCAAATTCAACATAGTATGCCAGTGAGTTACATATTTTCCCATAAAATTTCTCAAATGTATCCATTTATATGCTCGTGTGGAAAATATTGTTGTATGAGAACTTGACAACAGGTAAGCATTGGCCCTATCATCCCATGAGGTATATATAACATGATATGAACATGTCTTCCACTATTATATTAGTTTTCTCATATTATCCATTTGTTTGAGATTGATAAGTCATAATTAATTTCAGCATTGTTTCTAGTGCAAGTTCGATACTTTTCTCAAATATTATGGTAAATGTAGTATATTAAACATATAAATCAGTAGTGGTACTCCTCAAATCCTTAAAATATATCTATATTATATCAATCAATGTTCATTCATAGTGAATTCCACCTGAATTGGGAGAAAGTGAGTTCTCTTGTTACGATGATCCATAAAAACCCATATACCACTGTCTCTTCTAAATGTCATTATATTTCCATGAAAGAAGTGTGTGGTGAAATTTTCACTTCAATTTTTTTTATGGTTAATGGTTTCATCATCCCCTTATAATTTTTCAATTCATCCTTAATTTTTTGACATACCAAGAATATTGATGTATATACAGTTATCAACATAATGTTATTTCCCCACAAATAGTTTTCGTAGAAATCTAGTTTAATGATTATGCTACCTAAGTGAATAGAGAAACATTATCTATATAGATCATTCACAAAATCCCACTTTTTCTCTTTATTTAATGGTACAAAATGTCGTGACCCCAATTTTATGACACATTCCCCATCAATTTTATACTATTTGGATTTCTTCTATTTCATAACATCCAAAATTTCATGCATTTATGCATAATTTATTTGAGCATCAATTATTTTATCTATAAGGGATGGTTGATAAACCATTTGAGAATGGATTGATGTAAATCCTTCCATTATTATTCTAATGTATATCATTTTAAAATAAACAATGTTTGTATACTTATCAATTCTCATTCTTGATAATGATAAAAAATGTTTTCTAATTAGCGAATCTTCTACTTTATTTTCCATTCCATGAAGGTATTGGATTGAAAAGCCATAATATTATTAAGATAAACCCCTTTTAAAGGCTAAGGAGGAACCCAACAAGACTTCAATGACTTGAAACAAAAAAACCTAGCGTTCCACAAGTCCAAGGCCAAAAGCACCTGAGTTCACAACAAGAAAAATCCCATCCCAGCATCAAAAACATTAATACCAGCTTCCCCCTTTCCATCGCAGTCAGCAAGCTATCCCGTGCAGAACATTGCTCGGGCCCGATACCGATGGCCAAGGCCATAGCCTCTCAAAACATCCAAATCCGAACCACCATGGACAGGAGGGAACTACATGCTCAAAACCCCATTTGAGAATCCCATTGATGAAGAATAGGTTGCCAATGCCTTGACTATGGACCACATAGGCCATGAGCAGAATCACAGTGCCACAACAACCTTTCAACGCCAATCAAACAATCCAAACCAAAGGGAAAATTCACCAACACAACATATCAACCAAAGAAGTCATCACCTTCACTGCATTCTCGTCGAGGAAACATCAAATCCCATCGACAATTCTAGGATGAGCATGTCATGCCAAGAACCGCATCACCAGGAACCTCCAGAACGAGGCCGGACCAAGCGAACCCACATCCAACCCCACCACCGCCGGAGTATCTCTTGCGACTCCACCAAAGCTCAAGACCCACCAAAACAGCCACCCTATTCGGTGAACCAGATGTCGTAAGGCTGTTGCGGGTGAGTCGACGCCACCCATGGCTGGAAGACCCACCAAGGAGGCCCGGCGCCATCACTAGAGAAGGGGCCTGGGAAGATCTAGATAGAAAACGGCGCTCAGGGCTTGGATCTGCAAAGACTCGCACCAGGGAACACCAACTCCGGGGGAATGAAGCCAGGAAGCCAAAGGGGGCCGGAAAAGGGGAGGCAGGGGGAGAAGCAATGCGGATAAAAGCCATCCGTGGGAACGCCGGAAGATATGACCGAAAAGAGATGGAGGGGGGAGACAACGCCGAAGGAGATCGAAGGTCTACGACGAGCTCCCCCCTCCAAGCCGCCACACCCGAGAAACCCTAGCGGCGAGCTGAAAAGCCATAATAGTTAATGAGGTCTATCCATAGTTTCTGTTTCCTATTAATATCTTTCTATGAGAATATTTATTTTACTCACTTTTGAACAATACATATTTCTAACATCTCCCCATAGTGACAATTCTCCCATATTTTCTAGATGTATATCACAACCACGAACTCTATATCATGTGTAGGATAGGGTTTCCTGTGAAAATCCATCTTCCTTGAGGCCTAGGCTAACACATTATATTTATGAAATGGTGGACTGCCAACGGAATTCTATTATGGATCGATTAACACATGAATAATTTCCCATCATGTAGGAAGTGTGAATTTTTGTGTAGTGATATGCCACCTTTTAAACTCTTTGAAGCAGTCTTTACATTCAATTATCTATGATAACTTTTCTCTATTCAGATTTATCAGGGTTGGTGTGTATTAAAATAATTTTTTTTTTCAAAAAAATTACCAGTAACACCCATCTAGACCCTGGAAACATAGGATATTTTTTATAAATTTTTTTTCAGGCCACTTTTCAATTGTCCTTGTCATGGAAGGGTCTAGATATATTTAAATTTTGAAGATAAAATTCCACATGAATAGTATATCCTCCATCCATAACTCACATTTACTGTACATTTCATCGAGTTTATCCCTTCCCAAAAAGTTTATAAAAATATCCATATTCTCTTCCGGACAATATAATCTTTTGACATATATCAGAATATCATCGATCAAGACTTCAAAAAAAATTATAACTAAATATCAAAAGACATTATTAATTTGTTCCATGAAAATTTTTGGAGGATTGGTGAGTCTGAAGGGAATCATAATGAACTCATAATGTTCATAGCTTATTCAAAAGTCAACCTTGGGAATATTATACATTATAACATTTAATTAGATATATTTCAATCCAAGGTCCACCAAGGAGAAATACATATCCCCACCTAGATGATGGAAAAATTTATATATCTGTGGATGTGGATACTTGTTCATTATATTTTTTATGCTGATGATAATCAATTTCAACACACTTCGATCCATCCTTATTTTTGAAATTGTTGGTTGATGAACCCCAAGGTGAAGCACCTGGGCATATAATACCCTTTTCTGATTACATTGTAAATATTATTCTATTCATTAATATATATTTTGGCTAATATATATAGTGTATTTAATAATGAAACAGATCCCAGAAAATTTTTAATTGATAAATAATCATCTTTGTAAAAAGGAATTCTTGGAAATTAATTAGGGGAACACATCAGTGTAGTAATTCATAATGGTTATGTCCATGAGATTAATTCTCTCCTTTTTCATAATCATTTGTGCACAATGTTATTTCTCATTAAAAAATAACATCAACACATGAGATAATGATTTTTAAGTAGATTAATCATCATCCCTTCACATGTACAGAATTAGAGGATTCATTGTGATATGAAGTGTGATATGAATCTCCAAAAAGAAAATGTTGGATTCAAATTCAGATATAATATCCATTCCATATATTGAATAAAACTCCAATAATAGACACATGAAATTTTTTTAGGATGTTCACTACATGAAAATTATCTTTGAAGGAGTAATATAGTTTTGATAAATTAATTACCCAATTTCATTTATCATAGATAAGTCAATACTGATATTTTGAGGTGTTGTTTGAATAGTTCTACTAAATATGAAATATATAAATGAATTAAAAAATCAATAATAAAATAGTACCTTCAATGTTCTCTAATAAATAAATAGTATACCTATCACCAAAACATTTTCTCCATCCACTATAGATGTAGTGATGGAATATTCCTTTCCATTTTTCCATAGAGGATGATTATGATTTTCTATAACAACCCTAGGTGTAGGGAATTGTCTTCTCAAATTGCAATTATCCTTGACATTGAAACACTACACTATAGGCTTAGTGTGGATATAACTATCCTTTATTCATCGAAATTAGAGGTATCATTTATATTCCATGGGAAATTATTAGGCAAATTCAGCTCTCTTCCATATTTAATCAATCAAAATGGTTCCCCTTACACAGTTCCATGAAGTTCCATCCAACACATCTGAAACATGGGTTGTGGGATTTTATTCTAATCCTGGGATTTATCTTTTGATGACCCCATTTTAAACTCTATTGTTAACTTCACATGTATATTCCCCTGAGACCACTAATATTCTCCTATCTCTATTTCAAATTTTTTACACAACATATAATCTTCTAATTTTTATCCATGTCTTGGATCACAAATGATATTTTTTAGTTTAGTTTTAGAGCACAAAATATGTGATCCACTTTAGATCCACTGATCATGTCAAAGAACTGGTTGTATTACGAAATCCTTGTAATGTATTCATCATACACCCTAACACACTCATTTCATTCAACTTTAATTCGTGAAACTTCATTTATATCATAACATAGAGAGATTGGAAAAAATAATTGTTAATAAATATTTTCATGAAATATTCCCATTCTATGGAATCTATTTATTCTTTATAATTTGTGTCTTTGATTAGTGTCCACCAAACACATTCTTCCACATAAAAACTACATAACACCAAAATGATTTTCTCTAGTTCTGAGTAATGAAGGATATATAATATCTCATCAATGGAGTTAATTCGTTTTTTCATGTAGATGGGATCAGAAGATCAACAAAATATAGGAGACCTATTTCACATCAAAGAATCAAGGTCATCATTATCTTTCATAGGTGAAGGAGATAGTTCCAAAAATTTCATGTTATTATTCACAACTTGAAGTAGTAGACCAGATAACCTCATTCAATTTTGAGTTACTGTTCTGATCATGTTTGGAGTTTCATTAGAAAAATACTCACATTTCATATCAAATTGATTGTTGTCCCAATTTCTAATATTTCCAGCCATTATATTTGAATAAGAAATCAAAATTAAGAGTTATTTGATAAGTAGATAATAAAAAATATATATAATTTAATCATTTAATATATAAATATAAACTTATAAATGGAACGTGAATCATAACATGTGATTTCCCTTTATCTCAAAATATCTAATTTATTACGATAGGATTATACAAAAGATTATTAATTTTTTTTTCTAATTACTATATATATAAATAATTATATTATGCTTTGATATGTAATAAAATGGACAAGGACATTGACATATATTGTTACATGAATTTAAGCATAATTAATTATCAAATACAAAAATGGATCGTAATGTCTAGGGTATTTGGATGATTAGGTACATAAATATAAATTCTAATACCAAAATAAAATATTTTTTAATTTGAAAACCTTATGGAGAACGTAAAATGATTTTATATTTTACATCTGTATAGGATGAATTGGGGAATACATAAAAAATTGTGATGAGCTAAAAAGTCCAATAAGAGAACCGACATTGATGTAAAGAATAACACATGGTTAAGAAAGTATAACATGATGATTAAAAAGGCATAGAACATTAATAAATATAAGGAATAATAACATATAGAACAAGGGGTCATGTAATCATGGAATCATTCTACTATGAAAACAACATAAACAGTTATATAAGAATGACCCATGGAAAATTACTAAGACCATTGCACATGGAGGAAAAATCCCTATTAAGAAATTTGGTTTACTCCCTTTATAAACATGATGTATCAGAAGACTACACACTACCCAATACGTTGGAGTAAAATTTGGATGAACTTATAATAAAATGATCATGCATATGTGTTCCTCATGAATAATTAACAATATGTATTTATTGTGGAATGAATTAAGTATCATAATCATGTTATTAGGGAAAAAAAGGGAATATCATAATAGTATCCATGAAAGAAAATATTTAAATCATAGGTGGACATTTATAAGGAAAAAAGATATATATTGATATTTTATTTCAAAATGATGTGAAAAAATGAAAAAAAAATTGTTTGATGAACTTTAGAAATTATTCATTTTAGTGTTGTTTAAGGAAAATATTAAGGAGAATCTAATGAAGAAAATGAATTTTTTTATATAAAACATGAAATGAAACCAGATCTATATTCCTGATAAATTTATTAATAATAAATGAATAATTGGGAGGTAAATACCTAATGGAGGATACATGAAAATGTTTTAAAAAATCAAATTTTCCCTTTAATCAGCCCATCTTATCATGGGGAATTAAGAAGGGAAACCTATAAAAACATGTTTTCCAAATCAATGAAAAAATAATTGATTGAGGAAAATTTTATTGGAACATATTCACATAATTATTGAGTAATAATTAAAAAAATACAAATTAAATTTTTACATAGATAAATAATGGTAAACCCGAAGGAAAAAATGAATGTTCGGATAGAATCACATACATTAATGCACAATCATTTAATGTCTGAGTCAATAAAATTGGATAAATTAATTAATTAATTAAATACAACTTCAACATATATTTTATTTATTATAATTTCTTTTACGTTTATTTATGGACTTTTTCGTGAGTTATAATATTTCATTTCATTGTTCCAAAAGTGTCCAATTCTTTATTTTATGATTTCGTATATTGAGTTTATTTATAGGATTTCTTGTTAAATGGATGAAAAACTCCATAAGATGACTGATATGATGTTGATTCTATAATTTAATTTTTAATGGTTCTATATATCACTTTTTCAAGATTGAGAATTTTTTATTAAATATAAAGAACATGTGGATAATTAGTTCATTTTTCTATAAATTTTCCATCATCAGGAACATTTTTTATTTTATTATAAAATATTATGAAAACATAATAGTTAAAAATCATTAAATTATTTATAATAAATATAATATAATCATTTGAAGGAATTTAAATGGTTCTATTACCATCATTTAAGGTTGTAAATAAATAATTGTTGTGAATGATAGATGTAAATCAACCCATGACACACAATGTAATCATTTTTTTAAATAAAAGGTTGATTAAATATATTTGATGATAGTTTATTACATTATCATAATGAAATAAGAGTGTATAAAATTTAATGAAGTTAAAATTTCACTTTGGGATATGGATGTGAGTTAAGGATATGTAATGCCCCGACCAAAGTAACCCAGAGTTAGTGCATTATTACATAACATTGGCATTATACAAGGATTCATATCCTGAAATATGGATCAATTTAGTAGCCTTGGAAGTACTAGATACATTCATAAGTTTTACATTACATCATGAAATAAAAAAACTCCACAAATTTTTTTCCACATTTGAACACAATTATATCCTTAGCCTATCCATGCAGGCTAACCATAAAATACTTATTCAAATTATTGAAAAAATAAAACATATTGAGGGGTGAGCTCAGATGCACAGTAAATATAACAATATAGAGGAAACATTCACAAATAAGCTTAAAATTTTAATGCAATATATAAGTCTCAAATAAATGCCTTTTAAACTTAAACTTCAGAATAATATAGAAATGATAAAATCGAATAATTCCATTTATTAATTCACATGGATATTCTACTATTCGATTTATCCTATGGAATATTAATGGCCACTTTTATAATGATTGAATTCTTAATTCTAGACACCATAACCACATAGTCAAGGCCTCGTACCAAGAATACAAATATGATTTTTCCAAGGCCTTGTGCCAAGACACAAGAATTCCTCATTGGAACTACCGATGAGTCGAGGATCTATAGTGGGCTCCACCCGTAAATTACTAAGTCAAATTCATTCCTCATATGAAAAGGTTTAATCATAATAGATACAATCGTATTAAAACTAGAATAAAAAATGTCAATTTTTAATCCATAAACCATGAATAGTGTAAAAATAACACATCCATAGTAAAACATATCACAAAAGCTTCAATAAAATATGGATGATTTGTTTCAAAATAAATCAACTTCAAACAAGTTTAAAATCCCTCAATGGATGTGGACATAGAAGAAATTAAAACTATTGGAAATAAACACCTCATTTTATATTGCAATCATTTAAAAGTCTCATAATTATTAAAGAATACATTTATTTTGAAAATATTATTATAATATTGTCTAGGATGCATTTATGATGACATAATGGAAAAAAATAGCCACACTCATCGTATATGTTAAAAAATGACTTTCTTACCTAAATTTTCTCGAAAAGGTCGTAAAGTACATTGTTTGGAAAAAGACAGAAATATTCCATTCAAAAAAATTTATAAAAAGTCAAACAAGGGTATATATGACTTTAACCCATAGTCTAGTAAATAGTAAAAATGTTATGAAATACATTTTTTAGAAACATGGATGTTTATGATAAAGAGGTCCTCGTAGATACTTACGGAAAAAAACCTGAGATAATAAAGAGATTTTGTAATTAACAATTACATTGTAGTTTTCCTTAGTGGATGAAATTTTAACCTCCTGTATAATAGTTAAAACATTGTTATTAAATTATTCAAGAACTATATCCATAAATATGATATCATATGGGATCTAATAATATTTCATTATTAATAAAATTTTAGTATTATCATCATTTTGGGAGTTAACTGATTCGTTTTCATATATATAATAGGTTACATAAGCCATGTTTTTTATGGATATGATGTATTTGATTCATATACATAATTATATTATGTTCCTAAACATTATTTTTAATCATAAAATGAAAATTTATCTTTAATTATTATGATGAGGAATGAATCTCATCACGTTTGTGGAGACGGTAATCTGGATGTATGCACGAGTGACAATATCATTATATTAACAGAAAAAATGTATGTAATTGGATGGTATATAATATATATAGACTCATAAACATGTTATATTTATAATTTACATCTGTTATATTCATTATTATACCCATAGAAAATAATTAAGTGTTTGAATAACAAACTACACCACAGCGTTGACCTGGTAAGTCGTACGTACACACCAATAGTGACAGTGCCCTTTATAGGATGGATAGAATAACAAATAAAGTTGTACCATATATATAATAATAGAAAAGTATATATAAGATAATGTAGTTATTATTTTATAATGGAATCAAAAAATAAATAAGAAGTGGACGAAGAAAAAAACGTGAAGGATGGGATGAAATATTTACCCGTTCTTCAGGTTCTTCCGTTTGACATGATCAAAATGGCTCCATAGGATGGAATTATGACAAAAAAAATGAATCTAGGATGAAAGGAGAAATTTTGGAAGTCTATTTGGGCATGGGTTGGCCGAGCCAAATGTCTTTGGAGGTGTGAAATTAAGAGAAAGGGAATTACACTTTTATAAGAGAGGTGAGGGTCACATAATGAATAACTTGAAATATTATATTAAACTAATATCATTTTCGGTTTATAATGGATCCAAAATGATTTATTTAGAGCATAAGGATGGGATTGGTCTAAAACCTCGAATCCAATAGGTTTTAGATAGGGTTAGTTCATCATATTAACCTTATCATTTAGATTTATCTCTTAGTTAAATTGTTTGACATTTACTATGTGTCTTTGTATTGTTATATTATATGGTTAATAAAAATACTATAAAAAGATAAGAAAATCCTATATGGTTCATTATTAATATATAATATCTTTTCTAAGTCTTTTTGTTGATCCTTATATTTTTAGGAATATTATACTAATTAATAATATATTATTTTTAAAAAAATCAAAATTTTCAATTCTGACACTATTTAGTATTTGATTTTTTTTAAATCCCTAAAAACATTATCACTTCGAATAAAACTTATTTATCCAGACCTAAAATGTCATATTAACTTATAAAATTAGTTTAAATCATCATAAGTCTCAATTTACCTTTTTTTGGAAATATATAATATCAATTATTTAAAGATTTCATTAATTAGATAATTACTGCATCATCATTGTGTCATAAATAAAATAAATCATATAATTTCTAATGATTATAGATATAATTAAATAATTAAGGAGTTCTTCATACATTTATAATGAAAACTATAATCCAATTTGTATTGTATGTAACCCAATATTAAAAATGGATTAGTTATTAAACATTGAATTTAACTCTTTTAACTCTTCTTTTAATAAAATAATAATAAATTTCATAAACTAATCCAAGTAGACCAAAGGGGGTCATATATTATTCCTATGGTAGTTTTTTGGACGAATTATACTTTTCCATTAGAATTAAAACATCTGTTAGGGTAATTATGATATCATTTCAACCCTTAAGTACCCTATTTACTTTTAACCGTGACAAATAAAATTCAAAAGTTATTATTCACCAAAAAATATTTTCATTTTATTTAACCACATTTTACTTAATGATATTAACTATGTCTCTCAAATTTGTGAAATTAAACTCACATAAGCTGTAAAATTATTTTTTTTAGAAATTTTCAAATTCTCTTACAAGGTGGGTAAAATCTGGTAAAAAGATCAATAAAACATTTTGTATCTAAATAATATATAAAATGACTCCAAATAATTATGTTGAACATATATAGGTATTATGAATCCATTTTGACCTAATATATATTGTAACAATATAACTAATTATTTAAATTAAAAGTCAATTTTAACCAATAATGCAGTGTTATTTCACTATTCATCTAAAATTGAATGTTTTTAGGAAAATACAAAAAATTCAACAAAAGCTAATTTTGATATTCCAAATCCAAAAATAAAGTCCTTTTTGAATGATAAAATTTATAAAATTTCAAAAAGTTGGATTTACTATTCACAATGGCTAGATTGATTGGTTGTGGTGTGTTTGAACATGAAGTTTCGTAATACACAAGTTATTGTATCATTCAAAGGGAAACATAACATGGAAGCATGGGGTGTTACATTCTCCCCTCCATACAATATTTTCATCCTCGAAATTTCTATAATATTACTCCATAAAAATATTCGGGTGGTTCTTCATCATATGTTCCTCGGGTTCCCATGTTATCTCTTACATCTTATGGTTTCTCTATAGACCATTTACCAGGTGAGTCATCCAGTTTCTCAGCACTTGTTCTCTTGTATCAAGAATCTTGAAAAGTTCTTTACAATAAGACATATTAGGTTCTCGTTTTAAATCATCATAGGTGAGTACATGTGTTGGGTAAGGCATTTGTTTTCTCAACAGTGATATGTAGAACACATCATGAACTCTGTAGAGACTTGGCGGCATTTCCCAACAGTATTCCATAGCCCCAATTTGTTCTAGAATTTCAAAAGGTCCTATGTACCTGGGACATAATTTTCCCTTCTTACTGAATTGTAAAACTCTCATCTATGGAGATACCTTTATGAAAACATGATCTCATACCTGAAATTCCAAAACCTTCCTTCAGTTATCAGTATATCTCTTCTTCCCACCTTGAGTTGCATTGATATGGGTTTGGATAACCTTAACCTTTTCCATCATTTACTTTACAATTTCTGGGCCTTTGAGTGTTCCTTCGCCAACATCATCCCAACAAGATTGCATGTGACAACTCTTTCCATATAATGCTTCATATGGAGCAATATGAATACTTGAATGGAAGATATTGGTATAATAAAATTCAACCATAGGTTAATATTGATCCCACATACCTTGAAAATAATGTGAGGAATATCTCATCATGTCTTCTATGGTTTGAATAGTTTTTTCTGATTGTCTATTAGTTTGAGGGTGGTGGGAAGTGTTCAAACAAAGTTCAGTATCGAGGGAAATCATAAGACTTTTCCAGAATGTGGATGTAAAATAGGGATCATAATTATAAAAAATTGATTGGGGTACTCTAGTATGTATTACAACATTATTCATATATATTCTTTCCATACATTGAAGGGGTTATTTTTCTATTATAGTAGGGAAATGTCTTGAATTGGTAAGAAGAACAAGAATGAACCAAATTACTTCATTCTTTCAAGGAGTCTTTGGAATCCCCAAGAAAAATTTCATCCTAATATTTTCCCATTTACACTAAGGTATGTAAAGAGGATTCATGACTCCTCCAGGCTGTTGCCTTCCAGATTTCACTTTTAGAAAAACCATAAAACTAGACACAAAATCAGCAATCTACCTCTTCATGTTGTCCCACAAAAAACGTTCCTTCAAATCACTATATATCATAGTGCTCCTAGGTTGTTTAATGAAACTGTTGTTATGAGCATCATCCAAAAATTCTCTTTTTAGGTCAGGTATTTCAGGAAAAAGATGTCTCTTCCCAAATTTTAATATTCCATCTTTATATACGAAGTCGATCAATCCCCCATCATTCAAACATTTAATTTTCTTTTCATATTCCTGATCATCATTCTGATAACATTTTATTCTTTCTTGTTTAGATGGTATGGAAACCATTTGAAAAATAAATGATGTTTCACCTTCCCTGATTATTCCCATATCCATTTTACTAGATCAATAAAAATAGGATCCCATTCAACTCTCACCTTATTCAGAACTCCATGATAATTTCTACTCAAAACATCTTCCACCTTATTTTCCTTCCCCAGGTGGTAATATATTATTAAATAACAATCAATGAGTAGTTCAAGCCATATCCATTGCCTCATGTTGAGTTTTTTTTGTGATAAAATATACTTAAAACTCTTGTGATCAGTATAAATATCACATTTATCACCATAGAGATAGTGTCTCCCTATCTTAAAAGCGACGATTACAACTGCTAACCCATGATCATGAGGTGGATTGTTTTACTAATGAATTTATAGCTTCCTTTATGCATAGTAAATAACTCAATCATTCAGCATAAGGACACAACCAAGTCTCTTAATTGAAGTATCAATATAAATAACAAACTCATCATTCCATGATTGTACAGTCATGATTGGAGGGGTGATAGATCTTCTCTTCTGTTATTCAAAACATTATTCACACTCTTATTTCCAAAAAAAATTAACACCTTTTCATGTGAGCGTGGTTAATGTGTTTTCCAATAGGGAAAAATTCTGGACAAAATGCTTATAATAACCTCATAAACCAATAAAACTAATTACCTTAGTTATACTCATCGTTGTTGTACATTCATGGATTGCCTTGGTCATTGAAGGATCAATAGAGATTTTATCCTTAGAGACAATACATCCAAGGAAAGAATCCTCTTGAAGCCAGAATTCACACTTTCTAAACTTCCCATATAATTCATTTCTTGTAAAAGTCTTTGAAATAATGTAAAAGTTATTTTCATGATCTTCGTAGAATTTGGATTACACCATGATATCATCAAAAAATACCACTAAAAAGTCATCAAGAGATTCCTTAAAAAATATATCCATTAGATCATTGAAGATAATGGGTGAATTATTCAACCTAAAAGGTATCACTGTAAACTCGTAATTCCCATACTTGGTTCAAAATTCATTTTTTGGAATATCTTCCTTCTTCACAAACAAATGATGATATCCAAATCGAAGATAAATATTGGAATAAAATTGAGCTCTATGAAGTTGGTCGAATAAATCATCAATGTGAGGGAGGGGATACTTTTTCATTATAGTTATTGCATTGATCTCTCTATAGTCAATGCACAACCTCATAGATCTTTCTTTCTTCTTAACAAAAAGGATAGGGTATTCCTATGGAAAAAAACAAGGGAGAATAAATCCATTGTAATTGAATTAATCCAGTTTTTTATTTAGTTCCTCCAATATCATAGTGGCCATTATATAAGGGGTCTTCGATAAGGGCCTTCAAGAAGGAAATAAATCAATGGAAAACTCAATTTCTCATTCCAAAGGATGTCTAGGTAAATCCACTGGAAACACATCAATATATTTTTGAACAATGGGTATGTCCTCTATTCGAACATTCTATTACTCATCCATAGTTAATTCATTATCTTCATCCCAAATAATTCAATTTAGTAGAGCTTGTCACGGGGGATCTAGATAAGAATATAGTGGTGACGTTTCTTCTCAAATGATAAGGTACTCCATATCATCATTGAAAATGTTAACCTCCTTTATCTTACAATAAATTTTCGTATAATGGCCTGAATGCCAATCCATTATAAGGATTAAACTAAATTGAATCATGCGTATGACAACTATATTAGTAGATAAAGAACAATTATATGAACTCATGGTAAGTGATTAACAAAAAATTGTTGTTATGATACTTCCCTTTGTTGTTTTCACAGACAACACTTTTGTTAAGTCAAATTGAAAATATCTAATTTTCTTATAAAATTTGGATGATGTAAAAAACTTCAATGATAAAGAATCAAATAAAGCATTGACTAAACATGAGGATAACATTAAATAAATGGAAAAAATACCTTTTAGGGCATCAAACTCAGCAGTAGGGATCGCATAAGATTGGCCTTGCTCTTTAGGCCTTTTCTAAGGTATGTTCTCTTAGAGAATATGATATTCATTTTCATAATACCCCTTTTCTCTATAATTATATCATTAAACATTGACATCATCTTTCTTCCCCTTGAAATCTGGAGATGGTGGCCCTTTTCCCCAAACTTGTAACATAATTTTATTCACTTCAAGAGAGTACATGGGTGTTTCTTCCCACATTTACTGCAGGATGGATATTAAACATTCCCTTTCATACCCTTATTTCCATTTCCATTGTGTTCAGCAGATTTGTTTTTCTCTTGTTTTGTTTAATGTCATAAGACATAGAGAATTCATTTTTTTTCTTTATAGCACATGAGACAATATCATCAGGTGATGAAAAGGATTGTGAGACTAATGCTCAATGATGAATTGTTTTTAAGCCATAAAATAATCCATCAATCATACTCCTTGGGTTATGTATATAATCAATTTCATGCATTTCAATTGTTGTATAGTTAGCCTCATTCTTTCAGACATTCTCATCCTCCTTTTTCCTTGGACTGAAATGTTGTCTTTCCATATATGCACGATGGTCATGAGGAAAGTATTTTTCAATGAAAATCACTTTAAAAACATTTCATTCCTTGTTCAATACATATTCTTCTTCCCATGTGTTTTGGATTAATTACCACCATTTATCTGCATCTCTCGGGAGGTGATAAACTGCCATGACAACTTTTTCCCTTTTGCTACTCCCCAACGCATGAAATATTTTTTTTCTGAGGAATTTATACATTGAACAACTACTAAGGTATTTGTAATAACAATGAATTATGGTGGATTTTTCCTCAGGGAACTTTCTAACATTGATCCTCTGTGTTGTGGATCAGGGTGCTCCATACGGGTAAGGTTATTATTCATAACTCGAATGTGTTTTCCTAGAATGGTGATAAGATGATTAGAAACAATTTCTTCCCCAGCTCCACTATAATTATCTCGTGTATGATGGAAATACCTACATTGATTATATACATTGATATGGTTTCCATTTCATCCACTAAGCTCCATTTCCAAACAATGGAATACCCTACAATAGTTTATGAATCACAACACATAATTCTAAACATGTAAAACACTTAACATAATTTGGACTGTTGACAAATATAATCCATAGCCATAAAAATGTATCATTTAGGAAGTATGCACTCATAAAGATTTCATAATGTTTTATAATGAAAATAAGAATTATCCTAAGAATATCCACTGGTAGTGTCGTATCCAAGAGTGAAACAAGACCTGTTATCGTGCACCAGTACTCATTCGAGTCTAGTTCAATGCGGGGTTTTAAGGTTTTACCCGAAGGTAAATCTGTGCCAGAGCAACCTCTACTAGCTCGAATCCAGACATGGATATATTTCTTGAAAACACACAAAATCATTATAGTACCAAAATTCCAAAACGTTCTTCTATACTAATCCTCAATGTCTATCTTAGTTTACTATTCTATAATCTGTTTTTTATAAATATAGATTCCAAGGATTGTACTAAACTTAATCTTATACCAATTTTAACACCCCTACCCAGTTACCTAGATTTGATCCATTATTACATAACATTGTCAAGGTAAAAGGAATCATTTCCTGAAAGACCAATCAATTTAGTAGCCTTCGAAGTACTAGATACACTCATAAGTTTAACCTTAAATCATGAAATAAAAGCATCAACAACATTTCTCTACTTTTGAACCCACTTATATCCTTAGCCTATCCCAGTAGGTCAACCATAAAATAAATAATCACATCCGAGGAAAAACAAAACTTAGAAAGGTGTGAGATCAGATTTTGAGTAATGATAACAAAATAGTGGAAACAATCATAAATAAGATTAAACATTTATGGAAATGTATAAGACTAAAACAAAAGGATTTTTTTCATAAAATTATACATAATATGGAAAAGATTAAATCAAATAATTCCATTTAATAATTCAAATGGATATTCTACTAGTCAAATAATCACATGGAATATCAATAGCCACATTCATTATGATGGAATGCATAATACCCGACAACAAAACCACAAAGTCAAGGCCTTGTTCCAAGACTATAAATAAAATTTTCCCAATGCCTTGTGCCAAGACACTAGTTTGTCACATGAGACCTTCCAATGCATTGAGGAGATATAGCGGGCTCCACCCATCACTTACTATGTCCAACTCATTCCTCATATGAAAAGGTTTAAACATAAGCGAAACATTCGTAAAAAAAATAGCATAAGAAATGTCAATTCATTATCCATAAACCATGAATGGTGTAAAAATAACACATCAAAAGTCACACATAACACAAAACCTTTAGTACAATATGGAAGATTTTTATAATAATAAATCATCCAAAAAACATGTTTAAAATCCATCCAAGGATACTGACATAGATGAAATGAAAACTATTTGAAATAAATAAATCTCTCTATTTTGATATCATTTGAAGGTAAAATAATTATAAAAGAAAACATTTATTTTTAAATTATTCTTATAATATAGTATGGGAAGCTTCAACGATGATATAATTGTGGAAAAAATCCAAACCCGTAGTATAAGTTAAAAAATACTTCCATACCTTAATTTTGTAGAAAAGGTCATAAAGTACCTGATTTGGAAAATGACAGAACGATTCCATTCAAAACATTTTATAAAAAGTCAAAAAAAGGTTATAATTATTTTATGAAATAGACTTGTAAATAGTAAAAATAGTTTGAAATTCGTTTTTAAGAAACATGGATGTGGATGATAAATATATCCAAGTAGATACTAACGTAAAATCAACGTCGGAAAACAATGATATTGTGAAATTAACCATTAACATGAACTTTTCCTTAGTCGATGGTATGTTAAACTCCTATATAATAGTAAATAAATTAATAATAAATTTTAAAATAACTATATACATAAATATGTTATCATATGTGATCTTATAAAACAGACTTGTTAATAATATATTAGTAGTATAATCTTTTTGGATGTTAACTAATTCATTTTAATTTATATAATTAGTTATGTAAGACATGTTTTTTATTGAGAGGATGTATTTTGTTCATATAAATAATGATATAATATTCATAAAAATTATTTTTAATCATAAAATGATAATTATACTTTATTTATTACGACCGGGGATTAATCTCATCGCGTTTGTGGAGACGCTAATCCATAGGTACGCCTGAGCGACAATATCATTGTATTGATGGTGAAATCGTAAGTAATTGGATGGTATATAATATATAAATAATAATTTAAATGTTATAATAATGATACATATAAGTTATATTCATTATTATACCCATCCTAAATAATGAAGGGTATGAATAACAAACTACACCACAACGTGGAGACAGTAAGATGTATGTACGCAAGTATGGTGACTTGATCTTTTATATGATGGATAGAATAATGAATACGGTGGTACCATATTTATAATAACATCATAGTATATATAATGTACTGGAGTTATTATTTTAGAATGGAAATAACAATGAAAGCGGAAATGGAAGGAGAAAAGAACTAGAAAGAGGTGATGCAATATTTACCTCTTCTTCGGGTTCTTCCTTTAGATTTGATTAAAAGGGATCCATAGGATGTCTTTATGAACAATGGAAGGACACTAGAATGAAGGGATAATTCTGGAAGGATATTTGGGTAATTTTTTTCATATCCAAATGGTTTTGGAGGTGTGAAAGTATGAGAAGAGGAATTACTATTTTATAAGAGAGGTGTGGGTAACTTTATGATAATATTGAAATATTATTTTTTAATAAAATAATTTTTTTAAAGGGCTAAAAAATGATTTATTCTTAGGATATGGTGGGGATGGGTCCAATAACTCTCAACTAATAGGTTTTAGATAGGTTTATATCATCATATTAACCTTATATATTATATTTAACTCTTAGTTAAATTGTTTGACATTTACCATGTATCTTTGTATTTTTATATTTTATGGTTAATAAACATACAATAAAAATCCATTCCAACCCCATGTAGTTAATTATTTACATATATAACCATATATATTTCCTTTGGAAGAAACATATATTTTTAGGAATATTATATCAATTAATAATATAATATTAGTTTTAAAAAATCAATTTTTCAAATTTTGACACTATTTAGTATTTAATTTTTTAATGCCATAAAAACATTATCACATGGAATAAAATTTATTTAACAAACCTTAAAGGTCATAATAACCTATATAATTATTTTAATTCTTCATAACTCTCAATTTATTTTCATTTTGATATTTATAATATCATTTTTTTAATATTTCATTTCTAAGATAATTACTGCATCGTCATTGTGTCATAAATAAACTAAATGATATACTGTCTAAAAATTATAAATAAAATACTATTATGTATGAAATATTTTCATATTTCTAATGAATATTCATAGTCCAATTTATATTATCAGTAACCTTATATTAAAAATGAATTAGTAATTAAACTTTGAATTTAACTCTTGTAACTCTTCTTTAAATAAAATAATATTAAATGTCCTAATCTAATCCATGCTAACCAGAGGAGGTATTATTTTATTCCTAAGGATTATTTTGGACTAATTATACATATTTAATATAATTAGGACATGTGTTATGGTAATTATGATATCCTTTTTACCCTTAATTACCCTATTTACTTTTAACCATGGTAAATTAAAGTCAAAAGATACTATTCTTCAAAAATTATTTTAATCTTATTGAACCAAATTTTTCATAATGGTATTAACTATGACTATTGTATATTTGAAATTCAACTCGTAGAATTGGTACAATTATTTTTTATACATTTTGGAAATGATCTTAGAAGGTGGGTAAAAGATGGTAAAAATATCGACATTTTTTTATATATCTCAACTCATTATTAAAAGAGTCCAATGAATTACGTTGAACATATATAGGTATTATGTTTCTTTTTTGACATAAAATAAATAAAAAATAAAATTCCAATTTATTGAAATAAAAAGTCGTTTTTAACCAATAAATTTATGTATTTTCACTATTCATCAATAATTGAATGTTTTAAGAAATAATACCAAAAATTCACCCGAAGCTAATTTTGATATTCCAAATCCAAAAATGAAGTCCATTTTGGAAGATAAAATTTATTAATTTTAAAAAATGTTGGTATTATTATTCATAACTGCTTGATTGATTGGTTGTGGTGTGTTTGAACTCGATGTTTCATAGAAAACAAGTTATTGTATCATTCAAAGGGATGCACACCATGGAAGCTTGGGGTGTTACACTGTATGAAAATTAAATAATTGAAAATAAATTAAATGAAAATTAGAGTTTATTTACCACATGACTTATTATCATTGAGTCCTCTTTAGGTAAATTGTGTTTAGTTATTTCTTGATACCAATGGATCCTTGACATGTGGGTGATACGTGGTATTATTATTCTCAGTAATTTGAAAAATATTCAAGGGTTCAAATTTCTGAGTAGAAGAGGTGTTGACAGGTGGTATTTATAGTGGGAGGAGAAGGGTAATTTTGATTATTTTATTCAGTTGTTTATAATTTTGGATCGAGACTATCAAAATTGATCAATATCATGTTAAAATATAATAAATAGGGAATTATAGTTTGAGATAATGGTTCTTACAAAATTCATAAATCAACAATGAAACAAAAATATCAAATATTTATCTTATTTTGTAAATTATCATATTTCAATACTCACCAAAGACACGAATACTCTATAAAAATAAAAATAAAATTCACCACATTCATGTTACAATGTTTAGATTTTAAAATTTACTCCATTTATTGGAATTAATTTTATAAATATGGGAAAATTAATTTTTAATTAAAGTCATTATTTACTAAAAATATCGATTTTAATAATGTAGTTGGGTTAATGTCACCTTCAAAAATTAATTAATGTCTTATAAATTTATACTATAATAGTAAATATATATATAAATATTATTTTGCGAATCAATTTTATTGAATTAGATTTTCATTTAAATTTTCATTTTAATTATAGGTTTTAATTAAGAATTTATGTATCCAAAAAAAATAAAACTACCTAATTTATCTTTTTTAAAAGATTTATTAACTTATTCAATGAAATATATATTTTATATCTTCATTCATATGATATCCAAAAAAATTTCATACTTTCAACCGTGAGGCTACTATTCTATTGGATGGTTTATTATGCCTAATGGTCCCATTACTATTCTCATAGTCATGTTAATATTTCCATGACATAGATTCCTCAATTTCTACAAATATCACATATATCATTATTAATTTATGAAAACAAGGATTTTATTTGAAATATAATTTTTGTTTGTGTTTTATACCATATAAAAAATTATAATAAGGAAAATGTAATTAATAAATGTTTGATTTTTTAAATTAACAATGTCAAATAGGTAGAATTTATTTAGTATTATTTTCCATTTTAAAATAATAACCAATATATTTGTATTATCCAACACTCCTATATGAATGGACAATAATATCCATAACAATGGTATTTAATTTTTCATCACGGCATCTAATGGTTTGTAGAATATATGGATTTTTTTGTATTAGGAGATAGTAACAACATTATTATAATTCCATAACTGTAGAATATTATCTAAATTATATCCCTATATATATTGTTTAATAAAAAAATTATATTTAATATGTGAATAATTACACCTATAAGAACAGATGTTATTCGTTTAATTTTAATAATGATGTCGAATAATTTATTTGACTCATCATAAAATGTAAATATTGATCTTCTGTATGTATGAAATATCTTCTATAAGAAGAAATTATAAACATAGAAATACCCAGATGAGAAAAAAATTGTCTGTTTATATAAATATAAAGAGAAAATACTTCGCCAAATATATATTTAAATTTTGACAATCATAAATAATAGTGGTATTTGAAAAATAATGATATAAAAATGTAAGGAAAACTTAATGACAAATAATTAAATTAGGAAAGAAGAATTGAAACATAAAATAAAACTAAAAAAATTTAATGATGATGTAATATACGTAATTGAATCTATAAACCTCATATAAGTGAAATTATCTTTAGTATATTATATATCTCAAATGAGTGTAATTCTAACAAAAGTATACATTAAACTAGATTTCATATTGTTTGGCCACATTTATTTCATATTTATAATCAATTAATATATATTAAAAAAAATTATATGAACATTTAACTTCAATATTTCATTTTTTGTCCATTTATTATCGTTTTTTCCATAAACTGAATTTTTTTTTTTTTTTTCTAATTATGTTTATTTAGTAAATTTACAGAAAATTAAATCATTATATTCACTATAATGAAATGTG
Organism: Viscum album; assembly: GCA_963277665.1. Taxonomy (NCBI): domain Eukaryota; kingdom Viridiplantae; phylum Streptophyta; class Magnoliopsida; order Santalales; family Viscaceae; genus Viscum; species Viscum album. The sequence continues at coordinate 58,593,273 of OY728128.1, read as the reverse complement.
TTATAAAATAATTATGTAATCTATTTTTATTAATGTTTTCATTATTATAATTTTTTTTAAGAATCAACCATTCATGGTTGATCATGAAAAATGAATTAGATCACTTCATAGTGGTGGTAGTCCACTATTCCACACAAGAGAGGTTATATTTAACAAAATGATGTAATGTTTTAAAAGAAGATGATATATTATATTTCTAGGATAATAATTTTTTTATTAATATGGAATATTTTCAAAATTTAAATCCTTATTCAAATCCCTATAATGTGTTAATGGAAAAAATAATTAAACTACTATGTAGAGATGGTTGGTTATACATATGTATTAATGATGAATTAATTATTAATTTCATGGATATGATATTTAATATAGGTTTAAAATAAACATATATATCAAATGATGGTGAATATAAAAATTTAGTATTGATTCAATGGATACTGATGATATACGGGAGGTATTAGATAAAAGTAACCGAAAATAGCTCAGTAATATCATATAATGATTATTTTTATTGAAAGCTTTATCTTACAAGTTTAACATTCCTATAGTAATTTTATTAAATAAATGACATATTAGACTTGTTTTTTGGGGTTTTTATTTAGTTTAACATATATATTGGCCAATATATGATTCTCATGTATTGTTAAAAATAGTGGAGAGGTATTGTCATATTATTAGTGTGGTGACTATAATCGTGTAATTATTATTAATGATTAACTTTAATAACCTTCATAATTAATGTAAATAATCATATAAAAACCCATATTTTTAATCAAACATAATAAGAGAAAAAATACAATCTGATAATAATAATTTAGAATGCATTTTTAAAATTTTTTATAAACTTTTTAACAACAGGTCACCTATTTTTTCCTTATACTATTGTGAAAATATTTTTCAATGGTTTCTATAGATAATTAATAAAACTATTTATACCAAATTACAGTATTTGAACATCTAGCTAATAAAAATGAGATATATTTGTAAATATTGAATTTTTATAAGTTTCATATTGTATTTTTTAATTATTGCACAAAACAATAGAAAAACGACATCCTATAATGTTTCTTAAGAAAAAAAGTATTGGCATACCAATGTAAAATATAATTATCATTTAAAGGGGATAAAATAATTTATTTTTAATCAATTTTAAGATAACTTATGATAAAATTAAATCTAGAACATAATGTAAATTTTAATATTAATCATTTAAAGAGAATAAATTATAGCATTAAATGATGTTATTTTTATTATTCAATGAAAAATAAATTACAACTAAGAAAACAAAACCAATAACTATAAGGTGATTTGTTAATGTATAAAAAATAATAAATTTTATTTTAGTGAAGAAAAGAAAAAAATTTATCAAAATTAATCTTATATTAACACATCAATACGATGGATTAAATTTTACTACAATAATGTATATTAAGAGAATAAAAGAATCCATTATCATAATATGCCTTATAAAACCCAATTTTAAATAGATTTTATATTCTATTGTATAAATTATTAATATATTTTATTAAAATATTTATTCAATAGTGATGAATTTAAATTATTGACAAAAATATACACTACCAAATTAAATTCATATTTTGGAAAAATATATTGTTCAACTATATAAATATTGTATATTCATTCATTAAAAAGATATAATAAATGTTTGAATTATTATATGTTAATTTTTATTATAATTAATTCATAATTAGTTCTAATTATAAAATAAATTTATTTTTCAATTGAATCATTTATAATATAATAAATACTCATTTTATAGAATAATTTTGCACTTAAATTGGAGACATTCTGATCATTTTATGATCTAATTATTATCTTTTGAAAATTAATAATTAATATCTAGGTTATAGTAAGTTTTAATTCATTCATATATTTCATAATATGGTTAATTTTACAATATATTTTATATAAAATTTCGTTGTTATAATGATTATATTTAAATAAAAATTATTCCTCTGTATATTATTTTTCAAAAACATACAGTTACACATATCACAAAATATCATACTATTTATTTATAAAAAATATCATGATGTCTATGAAATTGAAACATGGAACATATTTCATTACAGTAAGTTACAAAGATCATCTTAATTCACATGACTTGATTATCTGTGATGCTATCAACATCATTAAATAACCATTTAAGTTATGGTCTCCAACTTTTATGATCATACAATAAGATAAATGTTCCTATATTTTAGAATATCATTCTTGAAAAAAATAATGTTATACTGCACTTCTATTTTCAATTAACCATTACCAATCACATAGAAGAAACACTATTTTTTCAAAATCAACCATTGTCTCTCACACCAAGCATGGCTCATATGAGATTATAGGTCCAAGTGAATCATTCCCATTTTCACGATTAGGTTGTTCCATAGAAAATTTTAATTTATTTACATCATGGTGACATGATGTTAAAATTTTAAATATTGTATAATATAAATTCTATTTGAAACCATTTTTGATTTTTTATCAATAAGGTTTATTTGAAGAACATAATATATAAATATTTTTAATAAATCATTGTTCATTTATCGACCTTTAAAAAAAATTCTCCAAATAAGAACTATTTGTGTACATATTATCATTTATATATGATATATAGTTATTATTACACCACTAATCCATTGTCCAATCCTAGATTGGTTTATTAACAATTCATATTTTTATATATATGAGCTATAACCATGTAGGATGCCTTCTTTCAATAGTCCTTATTAGTTTAAATTCCCATAATTTTTGGAAACATATTTATTACCCGATCTTATATCCCAGTCCTTAATGTATTTTCTTAATTCCAAATTCATCTGATTTAATATTTTAATAATCATAAAATTTTGTTAAACCATAGTCCACCGTCATAGTATATTGACGTTAATTTTTTTTCATTACTCATGATATTACACTATGTCATCAAAGGTCAAATATGTAGGATAATAAAAAAATTTCCCCAAAATATATAAATAAAAGACCATAAACTATTAAAAATATATATATTTAACAATTTAGGATGAAATCATATTTAATAAAAAGATTAGAAAAATTCTATAATTCACCATCTAATTTTATCATTATTAAATATTTCTAAATTTTTATACTATAATTAGATAATATGATTTATGAATGTTTCTCCCACCATATAGACCATGTAAAAATTATATTACTGACCACATACCTATAAAAACCCCTACCTTTTTGGAGATGAATTCGGCCCAATTAATGGTATTCTATTGACTAGGTTTATTTCAATTTCATTTGGATTATACATATAAGTGAATTTGGGTGAAAATTATAATTTTTTTAAGGAGGAGGGAATGAGTTTTATTAGCCCACAGATTTCCCAAACCGTGAACCCTCTCCTATCAAACCATGAAACCCCTAATGAAGAGAATTTACATGGATGGCACAAATATTGTAATGATTCTCATCCAAAAGGGGAAACCAAACTCCCCCTTAGAATATATTCATGGTTAAGTTACATAGTTATGGTAAATTATGTTCCCCTACCTAAAAAATGTAAAAAATATTAATTAGCTTAAAAATTAGTTTTAAAATTTTATAATCACAATTTTAATCCCAAATGTTCCACAGTTTGACCTGTAATCCCTTTTTACAATTTTGGAAAATCTTGAATATATTGAAATTCATTATTAACTATATTCTTGGTGATTCAAAGCCTCGAATAATGATATCAACTCCTCGGTATAGGATGATCTCATCTTATGTGGTTTCCTTTATTTTTCTCATTATTTTTCCATCTATTAGAGATAATTTATATTTTTGGTTAGATCAAGGTATAGTTTTATAGTTATAGGCCAATATCTAAGGTATATTTAATTTTTTATCAGGGATTTCAGATTTATATCTTGATCATACTCTATGTTGTTATTCAATTCAAATCGGGGATTTCTGTTGGGTGAACATTCAACGATGAATTGTGGTAGGTGGTCAAAAACCAAAATCACAATGTCCTTATTTTATTTATGTGAATGTAAAAATATAAATATGTTTAGAAGTTTATATATTGAGATCCTCGTAAAATAATTTAATTTTGAGAATTAATTAACTGAGGTAAATTTGAAATTGGTATTTTGGAATTAATGATTTTGAGATAATTAATTGTTGAATTAATTTTGAAATATTAATATTATAAATTTTATGATAATTAATTGTTGAAATTATTTTAGTGATTGACATTTTTTTATAATTATTTATTTATTAAATTATTAGTATATTAAATTGTGAACTGAATAATTAATTGTTAAGATAATTATCGGTGACTATGTTTGTTTTTATTGATTAATTTAATAAAGACTCATTTTAAGTGATTGATGTTGTTAATTATTTGGGTAATTAATTATTGGGAATTATGTGATGAACCAATTACTGAATAGTGAAGAGATTGTTCTGAATAATTAAATTTTGAATTAGTTAATGAGATTCATATGATTATTTATTTATTTATTTATTTAATGGAAATGAGATGAATAATCAATTTTTGAATTAATTAATGGGAATATATTAATTTACTAATTATTGAAACAATAATGAATAAAATAGGGATAATTAATTTTTGAATTAATTATGTGTTCATGAATTCCACCATGAAAATTTATTAATGTATTATAAAATTTTAGTTGAAACATAGAAATTCAATTATGAATAAAAAATGGTATAATTGTGATTCAATTATGAAATGATGAATTCAAACATTGGAATTAAATCGTTAATTATGAAATATGGATAATAACATGGGAATTCAATTATGAAATATGAAAGGGAACTATGGTATTCAGGAATTAAATATGAATAGTATCTTGTGAAATAAATTCTTAATTATGAATAATATAAACTAGTTATATTATTTCATTGATTTTTATTTATTATAGAACAACATACACTATATTGAATGGATATGTTTTTTGGAAACCAATTTTGGTGGCCTTTTTAGATGAACCCATACCCTACTCAGGCTGCCTGATTGATACCATAATGGTTTACATAGTTATAGGAGGGTTTAAGGGAAAATGAAATGTGTTATATGGCTATGTTGGGATAGATCATGGATGAGTAAATCAGATGTGGTTCAGAACCCACTAGTAATTTTTCAAAGTATTTACTTTGGAGATTATTTTGGACACTGAGAACATTCTTTGCATTGAATATATATATATTTTTGTTAATATTGTATTTATAGTTTTGGCCATCATGTGATATGGGTATCATTCTGTTTATGATTATGATTATTTTTTATTGTTTATTATCTTCTTATTGTGTATTATTTTGATAAAATATGGAATAGTCTCACCATGATTGTTATTAGACCCTTAATACTAGTCTGTAGCCTCTAGAATATAGGGAGGCATACATGAGGTGACCCGACCGACCTGCTCCGGGCACCAGAGTGTGGAACCCGAGAGAAAATGTTAAAAATTTGTTTTAGAGCCATATATGATTTTATTTTTTATTTATCATACTATTATTGAGTGGTATAAATGATACTATGAAGTTTCAGTCTTTGGATAAGAGATCATGCATATGTGTAACTACAACTCATATGGGTGTGACACGATATACCTAGGGTAAGATTGTTATTTATCTCTCTTGTAATAGTTGATTATTATTTCACCATGGATGACACAGTTGTGGTGTCCTGTGATTTTTTTATATGATTTTATGATATTTTACTCAGACCCAATATATAATGTGATTTGAGATATAATTCTTCATTCTATTATATCATTATTTTTAATGACAAGTATCTTTTTAAGAACGTACAAGAAAATAGGTTTTTAGTATGTTTTATTACCTGAACTATTTTTCATTTCATGGGAAATTCAATTGAAAATGCACCTGATTTTAATTTAACCAATGTTAAATGATTCAAGTTTAAAAAATTGACTTTCTAACAGTGTAACATGAATATGATAATGAGTTTACCCTTTGTTTCCATAGACCATCTTTTATTATAGTTAAGGGAAACGTTAGTGCTTCAATTTTGACCATTTGTCGAGGGTTGGGGAAATGAATAATTGTAAAATATAGTATTTCCCATAATGTTTTAATGCTTTTAAATGATTCCAAATTGGAATTATGGTAATTTTAATGATATTAATCCACAATGACACCTATAGAGAGGAAGATGAGAGATATAGATTGAGATGATCTACTTGTAGTGTGAGTTGAGGCATATATTCTCCTAGGTGAGGATATTAGGGAGAAACTCTAGGAGAAATTTTACTGATTCATAACATATATGGAATAAGGCTGAAGGAAGGTTGTAATTAATTTTTCTGATCTGATGGGATATTTTCACTTGCAGAAACAACAAACTATTATTGGAGAGGAAAGAAAATATGGTTCTAAATTTTGGAATGATTTTATAAAGATTAAACGTCAACATTTTGATACTCTAGCTGATAAGAGAAATATTCTAGACTCTTATATTCTATATGGATAATATATGTTTTTCTAGGACATTTAGGAAAGAACTATAGATGATGATGGTATTTTTCGGTTTCACTTCATTGAGAATTTTTTGGATCACATATATCTAGAGATGATGATGAAAGAGAGAGAAAATGAGTTCAGGTTATTAAAATAGAGGATTATAACTATGATGGAATATATTTTCTTCATTATATATTTTTTTTCATTACACCAACATTGGAAGGGAATGAGATAAATACAGAGAGTTAATTTCAGGAAGGTTATAAATGTGATTTTATGTTCCAAGTTAATCCATTTTGGTAAAAGAAGTATATTGAGGTAATTGATCATCCACTCATATATGAGGGGGACATGAAAAATGATTCTAGTAACATAATTATAGTTACTCTTAGATGGTCAAGAGGCATGGATTCTCATTGATGGAATAACTTCTATGGGGATGTTAGTTCAGGAGAATGAAATATGTGTTGAATGGTGGGAGGGTCAGTTATATAGGTACGTTACTTGGGGATCTTTATCTAGTGAGTTAGGTCAAAACATTTCAAAATACCATACCACTGAACTCAATTATAGTTCTTATATTTTAATTATATTATACATCACATAGAGTTATGCAGTACCCAGTGATTGACAGATAGTGAGGGTGCATCTTGGAAGAATCAGATTTTAGGAAGGAGATCATAAACTCTATAACTGGATAATAGTTGGAGTTATATTGATAATGGTGGTAGAGGGAGTGTATATAGTGCTTCTGGGTAAAATCATTCATACCAGCATACAGTTGAACCTTAAAGGAGACAGACTGCATCAAAGGGAATAGGGGCATGATTGTTTTTAGTGGTGCCATCAACACATGTGGACAGTATTGCTTGACAATTAGTAGTAACAGGTAAAATTATTGTATATTCTACTTTATCTAGTTTCTTATTTTATATTGGTTCCCTCATTCCATTATTTTCAATAAACATGTAATTTATTTGGTCCAGGGGGTGATTTTTTAAGAGGATGTAGATTAAATATGATCATTTGGGAGTAAAATCAATATACAACTTCTTGAGAAATGGATGTTCTCTCAAGGATGGGGAGTATCATTTTCAATGGGATCTATATATTACTGACATGTTCGGATTCAACCTACTTATGGGAATTTAATATTTAGTAGCATATTAATCCCTCTGTGTTTGTTACTACTTGAGTTTGACTTTTACATCTCCTACAGGTGACATGTTTATTCCCGCTGGGTAGTGGGACATCCAATTAGGCCAAGCATGGCCTACTACATACCAATTGTGAGATATAAAATTCAATTCTTCTATTCTATTAGAATATTTAAAAGGTATAATGAAGTAATTATTTTCACCTTTAGTGAAAATATTTTAGGTTTTTTTCCCTAAATATTTATTAGGGATACCAAAAGAGGCAGATGTGGTAATTTATATTGAGCTCCTATTGGGGATGACATTTTTTCCATTCCACCACACAGAATGGAAATGATAGAGCCTCAAAATATCAATACTCATAAAGAGGAGTTAGTGGATAATGAATTTATCCATCCACATATTTCTCAATGAAGTTATCTAGTCTTGTTTTCTTTGAATGATAAACAATCTATGTGGATATGTGTCGATTACTAAATGTCGAACCATATGAACGTGAAGAAATTAATTCATATTTTTGTATGGAATATATGACTGACTAGTTAAAAAGAGTTTGGTTTTTCTACAAGAATTAAATGAGATCAGTGTGTCACTAGTTGAGAGTTTGAAAAGATAATATAAATCAGAATGAATTCTAACAAATATATGGACTTTATATGATCATCATAATATGGTTTGTCTTGACAAGTTCACAACATGTTTTTATGGCCTCGATGAATAGAATATTCCAACCGTACCTAGATCAGTTTGTTTTTGTGTTTTTAGATGAAATATTTTTATATTCCAAGACACAAAATGATCATTCCAATCACCTTGAAATCATATTGTGTACACTAAGGGAGAATTGGTTATATTCCATGTTATCTATGATTTAATGTTTTATTGATTATGTACAATGAAAGGGTCACATAATCGTGGAGAAAGGTGTTTCTATGGAGGAAGACATTGTTTTTTAGTTTTTTTAATTTGAGTATCCATTTTCATTTTTTGATATCCATACCATTTTGGGGTTAGCTGAATTACATTGGTGTTTCATTCAGGTATTTTATTATTTGGTAGCACCTCTTTCAAAATTAACAATGAAGGGGAAACTTTTGGAATGGTCAGAATAATGTGAGAATTAATTCCTTGAGTTTTGGAAGTGGTGGACTCACCACCAATATTGATCCAACCCAATATAGGTGAAAAGTATACAATTTATTGTGATTCATATGGGATCATACATGTAGTTGGGTCAATTAAGGAAGGAGGAGTTATAGCGTACATGTTTTTTTGTTGATTCTACATGATTATAAATACCATATTCAAGAACTCTATTTGGTAGTAGTGGTGTATGTTTTAATATTTTTTTCAACATTACCTATTACGTGAGAAGATTGTTGTGAATATAAATATTCATAGCCTTAAACATATCATTCATAACATGATTTAAATAACCGGTGGCATATATGGGTTGAGTATATGTAGTCAATTGATTTTTAGATGGAATATAATCCTATAAAAGGAAATAGTGTGGATACTCATTGAGGAGGAAATATCATATTCATGCTACTTAGGTGTCTAGTTCATAGCAGATGATGATGAATTTACTAAATATAATGCATGTCGTGGTAATAGATAGTCATGATAATATGAATCACATGTCGATTTTAGTGGAGTCTATATGTCATAAATTTATAAGAGATAATAAATATGAGTATCTAGAGTTCATTGCAAAGAGGGAAATCAATGATGGTTGAGTGTCACCTTCATATTAAATAATATATGAGGATGAGATCATCTATGTCACTAATTAGGGTGTTATGACAAGGAAAATCATGGAGATGATGCTACATTAGTTTCATGGATTGGTGCAGGTGGTACATCCAAGTGTGACCTATATGTAACATTACACACATCGATTTAGGTGTTTGTGGACATGAAGTAGAGATAATAGGATTTTTGACTCAATGATACACCATTATATAGGTGAATAATATAAATTAATGACCAAGTGGGTTAAAATATTCAATTTCTATTCCACAATAGATGTTGGATGATTTTACTATGGAATATTTGTTGTGTCTCCTCAAAACTCCACATAATAATGATTCTATTTGGGTAGTTTTTCAAAGATTTATGGTGGTAGAATATTTCTATACTATATTGAATAATTTCTCCAAGGATTATTGGATAGACTTATATGTTCAATAGATAGAGTTCTTACACGGGGTACCATGAACTAACTATTCAGGGCGTGACAGACATTTTACCTTGTTATTATAGAAGGGATTACAGAAGGATATAGGTATGTAGGTTTGTTGTGTGTGAATTTCCACCCACATATAGATGAGATGTAATTCTTTACTATGTTGGAGTTTGAGGATATGCTGCAATCATGTGTTCTTTACTTTAGAGGGTATTGGTAGAAGAACCTATCACTTTTGGAATTGACAATATCAATAGTTATCAAGAAACTATTCAGATGGAACCATACAAGGATCTTTATAGTTGGTCATGCTAATCAGTGTTACGATGGATGTAGGGATGTGGGTTAGTGTATCTTGGGCCGAGTCTAATTCAAGAGTTGTCAGAATATGTGCAACTAGTTATTAATCACATAGATATGGCCCATGTAGACATAATTCATATTTTAATAGATGTCGATGATCTCTAGAGTTTATAGAGTATGATTGTGTCTTTTATTTTGTGTCGTTGTGGATTGGTCACCATATGATACATATAAATGTTATGTTTTGGTTATATTTTTCAAATAGTTTGAGGTTTTTTAAGAGAATCGGGCCAGTGAGGTGCCAATATTTTCTTCCATAGAGTTCCAAAAAAGGCATTTGGGCTTCCTTGTGTCACAACATTGGTAATACAACCCTGATCCTTCTCATGTGATCAATTTATGTGATGTTGAGATGGAGATAAATGGTTTATATGAGTATAAAATGATAATTTTGGTGGATCTTTGTGAAATGTTGATTCAGGGAAATTCAATTCTGTTGGTTTTTTATTATGGAAACATGGTTGCGTTCATGAGGAAACAGGGATACTAGAGAAGATATGTGGGCTTAGTGGCCTGATAGGTTAGACTCTGAATCATAGGGATGATTGGCAGTATATCATTTGAATGAGTATTCATAATCTATGCAGATTGTAAAACCTCATCATTTTGGGATATTTCAAGGGTATTTTAATAGGAACACTTTGGAATAATTGTGATTAATTATCATTCGGGATTTACCACGGGGTTTGTTTTAGTGAAAAATTATAAATATTTGATAGATGAAGGAATGTACATGGTTGTCTCATGGTTTTTCCAAACCATACTCCCCAACACAACAAACCATGTATCCACACAGTTAAGGAAATTCATTGTTGGTAAAATGATTTCCAAATTGAAGTTCAGGGATATTAGAAGCTCGGATTGATGTTCTTATCCCATCCCAATAAGAGGATCTCATCCATTTTGGTTTACCTTCTCCATCCCATTAATTTTTCACCATTAATGGATTTATTATTCCTATTTTTTAAGATATAGACATAGTTTTGTAGTTATATATCTTGATTTTATGGATCATACATTTGTTTTATGTTTAATGTTCATAACTATATTGTTATCGAAATTTTTATTTTAATAATATTGGGTATTTCTATTGAGCGACTGGTTTTCAAAAAATTTAAATATGTTATTTATAATTCAAATCCCAAATTATTGATTTCCATTATCTATTAATAATTTGATATTTTTTTATTATATGTTAATTAATTGTGTTGTTGATTTTATTAAATAATTTTGGTGAAATAATTAATTGAGTAAAATTTGAAATTGTGGATTTTGGGATTGTATTTTTGAGATAATTAATTTGTATAATTGAATAGTAGATATTAATATTATATATTTTTATATAATTAATGGTTTAATTAATTATGAGATATGTATATTATTGATTAGTTATAATTAATTGTTGAATTATTAGTTGAGATATTGGGAGTAGGAATTAGGTTTTTTGGATAATTAATTATCGAGTTAATTATCTTGATATTAGATTGTGAAGGGTATAATTAATTGTGAAATAAAATATTTGACATTATTTATGTGGTTATTGATTAATTATATGTTGAATTAAATAATGGGATTGATGTTCTCAATTAATTTGGGAATTCATTATGATGATTTATTTTTGGAACTAATTGTTGATTTCATAGTGAGATTTTTATGATAAATTATATGTTCAATTAACTAATGAGATTGATGTTATTAATTAATATTTTATTAAATTAACCTTATTTTCATTGCATATTAATTGGTGAATTAATTAACGGGATTGGTATGATTAAAAAATTAATAAACTGGTGATCAATATTTTGTTGATAATTAAATTTTGAATTTATTATTTATTGAGGAATTGTATCAGGGTCATTCAGACATGTATTATAAAATATTTATGGTGACACATACATTCATTTATAAAACATGAGTGGTAACATGGACATTCAATAGTAAACTGGTTAATAGTAACAATGGAATTTAGTCTTGAATTTCGAAATATGAATAGTAACATGGGAATTCAATTCTGAAATATGAATCGTATCATGGAAATTAATGTATGAAATAAGAATGGTAACATGGGGATTTAGTTTCAAATTATTAATGGTAACGATGACGTTAAGATATATGATATTATGTGGGTTTCCTCACTAACTTAGGGGTGTGGTGGGGTGGAATAATGAATATTAAAGTCATTGAAAATATATAAATTTTTTATTTTATTTTTTTAAATAACAAAATACATTGTTGTGGATGGATATTATTTTAAACACCACTTATGGGGCCTAATGAGTTTTAATCACACCATACATAGTCTTTTTGATGGGTACATGAAAATATATTATCATTACAAGACTGAATAAGTGAAAAGGCCATGTGTTAGATGGATGAGTTGGGATGGATCATGGGAGATGAAACCGATTGAGATTTAGGATCCTCTTGATATTATTAAATTTCATTATCTTTTTTCTAGAATTTTGATACATTACAAATTACATAGCATGGAATACATACTCATTAGTTTTGATATTGTATTTCTAGTGTCTGCCATCATGTGACATGGGTTTACATATGGTTATGGTTACTATTATTCTTTAATTGTTATCTTACATTATGCAACTATCCAACACTGAATTAAGATGTCATAGTCTCACCATGGTCAATATTAGAACCAAACTAGTAGTCAGTAACCTCTATCATATGTGGAGGCACACTTCAGGCCATGTGATCGACTAGATCCCAACATCGATGTGTGGAACCCATGGAGGCATGTTACAAGGCCCATCGCTCTAGTAATTTTTTTATAAAGATCTTTTACATCACATAAACTCAAAGATTCTTTAAATGTAGTCTATAATAATTTTAGGGTACTACCAAACACCTTCAATAACCACTCTACCATGAACTAGAATAATTTTTAAAGGGCATGATTATCCATAAATCATTTATTATAATCAGTCATGGGTATATTCTATTGTATGGGACACCACAGTTTGGATATACAAGCATTACCCTTATAGAAATCTATATATGATCCACTAATATAACCTTTAAGAAAGAGTAATGTAATCATTTTAATGATAATGTCCTATAGTATCTATGTGCCTCGACACACATGTAACTAGAAACATCATTTGATAATTATCAACTTTCATCCCTAACATATATTCCCCATCTAATAATCCTTTATTCATTATACTTGAGTTATGATTTAACCAATACATAATCCAAATATTCATAAGGATTCAAAAACTTTGATTTTATGAATTCTTTAATTAATATTATTTTCAATGAAAAAATTAAACATATCATTCATAATCTATTGAAGTTCCACATCATGTACAATAAAAACCAAACATAATAATATGGGAATTAGGACCATAAAATGAAGGATATCATTTTTAAATATAATATATGATTAGAAATTGATACGTAACTCTAATAATTATTTTTGTTTGTCTTATTATACAGAATATCATATATATCAGCTTGATATTGTTTTACAATTAGAATTTGTAAATAATGTTCTACACATCAGGGAATTATATTTTTTTATCCTTATGTAGTGCAATCTAACCATATAATAATTACAAGTGTTATTTTGTATTTGATAAACTAAAAAGTCCTATGAAAAGAGGCATTGGACTCACCCATTTGAAAACGAACAATAACAATCACATGCAATCCAACTCACCACAATTTGGATATTCATATTGTGCTCTCAAAGAGAAATTTATTTTCTAAAGAAAAAAATTCAAAAAAAATTCATGGTTACAATCTTTTAAGGGGAGATAAATGAAATATACGATTCCAAAATTTCATTAGGCCACAAATTTGAGCGTTCACTACAAATTAGATAATTAAAAATATTGAAAACAAAACTCATGGGGTCCACTGTATTATCTTATTTATTGTTATTTTATTACATTTATTATCATTTTCTAGGGGATATTTTAACATATTATCTTGAAATATAATTTTCACACCACTTTGAATTGAATGATGATATGAACATAGAGTGATCAAAACATATCTGACATTGGAACCCAAATTCAAATTCCATTTTTTCTATTCTCATCATATTCAGGAAAATAAATCTTCCACATTGAAAACATACTATTTAATGGATTTATATTTTATAATATTACAATATATAAACCACAATTATGGGGTTATTATTTAAATTGACTAATTCTATAGAATGATGATGATATTTCTTCCTATACTAAGTTGTGTGACACATCTAAATGAAATCATATTTTTATAAGTGTCTCTTTTTAATGATGGAACGTTCCATTAAAATTTATATATCAATATGGATTTAAATTCTCTAGATTCTTCACATTGAATATTTATCAATGTAACATAAAAAATAAATCAATTTGAAATAATAGTAATAGAAAATGATCAAATTATTACCAAAGATTATTTATCTTCATTAAAAATGAAGGATAATCCATGGTTTGAGGACTATCATTGTCATCATATCCAATGTATAATCATTGAAAATGACAAAAATTGGCTATGTTCATCCGAATATTAAAATAAAACTAATTCCCATTGGAATAATTAATGGACTAATGAATGTTAACCTATTTTATATATTCATATGCAGGGACCCCAATGCTTATAATATAAATTCAATTTGGAGTGAATAAATTCTTTATTACGAAATATAGAGTATGAATGTATAGGCATCATATTTATTTTTTTATTTTTGAGAGATATAACATTTATTGAAAATAAATTAATTGTATTAAAAGACATAAATTCATCATAATAGATTATAATATACTAGTTCTCCACTTACTATGATAGTACATATATATTCACTATTATGATGAGAACTAATTGACACATATGTAAAAAGATATGGAAAAAACTAGTAAAATTCATGTCTATGAATACGGTTTATTAGAGCCCCTAATAGAGATAGCGTCACTTATCAATTCCCTTAACCAATCCCATTATGATATTATTTAAATGATACATGATTCGAACTATTTAATATAAATGTTTATGTCTATTTATATAACATCAAAAAACATGTTTCAATAACCATACCAAGAAGATATTATGATATAACACTTTATCCATAAGTTTTCCATTTGGGTAATAAGGGGTTATGTATCTAGGCCATAGTTGTATGAATTTTTAAATATTAAATTTAATAAAAAATTTATTATATTCATCACATTTCATTATTAATTTTCATATATAAATTATTATATATTGAGTTTGATAAAAATTATTATTGGATTCAATCTAAAAAACATATGTTTATTGCAATATATAATTTCATATAAATCAATATTTTTGATAAATTAATGATATTTTAAATAAATGATATTTTCCTTATATATTCATATTATATAATATTTATTTAAATATAAATG
Organism: Viscum album; assembly: GCA_963277665.1. Lineage (NCBI taxonomy): Eukaryota > Viridiplantae > Streptophyta > Magnoliopsida > Santalales > Viscaceae > Viscum > Viscum album. Next base: position 58,577,704 of record OY728128.1, on the reverse strand, counting down.
ATGTTATAAATTATTAGAGTATAATTTAAATTTTATGAAGAGTTGAGTGTTAATAGTGTAGTAACAAAATGTATTTTATAGTAAGTAAATGTTTCGATTTAATAGTGAAAATTGTCATATAGGGAAACATAATTTTACAAAATGAATATTTTTTTGAAATTAGTATGTCAAAAATAACTATTGTATTATTTTAAAATCTGATAAAATGGTTATTTTTGGGTTGAAATAAAATTTCAATAATATTATATGTTATTTTTATGAAATCATAACAGTCGCAATATATATGAAGAAAAATATAAAAGGAAACTATTACCAAAAATGTATATACCCTAAAAATAATATTTATGAGGTTATTTTATTAATTATACAATCCTATATTGAATCCTTCAAATCAAATATTTTATTTTAAGGTTTTAAAAAATTATGTACAATAAGGACCTCAATAACATGATTTATATTATTTTAGGAGATTTGTTTCTTAGACTAAAAAAATATTGAAAAAAAATTCATCTATGTGATAACCCATTTAAAATCCCATGTTTAATGTATTTGATTTTTATTTTTTTATTTCGTAGATTATTGTATATAAATTTATAAATTATAATCAAATTTCACCACTATTTTCTTTAATTAACAGAAATTTTTTATTCCTATTTACAAAAAATTCCCTTTTAATTAAATTAATTTCCTTATCCCTCTCTAAAAACCTCCCATTAATTTTAAATAATATTTTGATTCACCTCCATAACTTTTAAATTAAACCACTAAAAATGAAATGTTTTACACTTCTTTTATATTCCCAAACATTCTTTTTTTACTATTACATTTGATTTCCAAATTTTTGGATAAAATTTGTTTTTACTCATACCTTTATTATCGTTATTATTTACATGTAATGATAGACCATATTTCACTCACATTAAACCCTTCCCTAAAACCACATATTCACTAAAATTTGTCATAAAATTATCCCACTAAATTTCGTCATAAACTTTTGTGTTGTGAGTACCCATCCCTGTTTCCACTGAATATTTTTAACCTATATATAGTTATCCTTTACTTATTGGTGACATCAATTTAGTTAAGTCGCACTCTTTAATCATTTTATACAATTTTATGAATGGTGTTCTAATTTCTTAAGATATATTTGGAAAAAAATACCTATACATAATATGTATGTGAATAGTGGGCCCTAATATATATATATATATATTCCATAAATGAATTGTGAAATCTTTTTATCACATTCTATTAATTTAAAGGTTAACCTATGGTTATTTTATATATGATATGTTTTGAAATATTAGAGTTTAGTGATGACAAATGAATGTTATTTTATATTTTATGTTGCCACGACATTCCAAGGATACATAGATATTATCATATTGTATAATTCATCAATGATTGTAATTATGATTCCAACATTTCAATGTCATCTTGATATAATTATTGACTCATGTTTATAACATTACATTAATTTTTGAATTTATTATACCCTTACTGCGCTTTATAGATCACCCCATTCTTATATACATCCCTAAGTAATATAGTTTTGTTGTAGAAAATCATTATATTTATAAGGGAATATTAAGAGTCATAAAAATATGTCACTATATCAACCATTCATGTAACATTGAGATGAATCTATTTAACCAGTGACATTAGTCCTATAGATCTATTGATAATGTATTATATGTATTTTTTTCAACCAAATACTAAAATAATGTTTATAAAATATATGGGTTTCCATACATGGAATATGATAATTTTATTGTTATTTTAGAGGTTTAGCATTTGAATACAATAGTTATAACCACATGTACAATACTAAATATAGGATAACATCTATAATATTTTTATGTACACATATATTATTTTACATCCAATAAAATACTTCTATGTATACACATAGTGGATGTACCTCTGAAACCTATGTATATATGGATAATAACCCCAGAGGGATTGTTCAACATGAACATATCCTATATATAGTTCTTGATAAGGATTCCTTTCCGAACACCTTCCTTTACAGTGTGAGGGGGATATTCCTCGTTAAAATCACATACAAATTATAAAACATTATCAATAAAATAAATAGTATTTGAATTTTAATTTTATGATGTAGAATAAATCTAACTTTTCCTGAAACCTAGAAACAAAATTTTTAATGAATATATGTAATTTCTGGTCTATCAAAACAATGTTTATAGTTCCCTTTTAGATATTATTTACATTGAAAATTATAATATGCATTTCTACTATTGATGAAATAACTTATATTTCATGAATAATATAGTTAAATATAATATTATCATTTATTCAATAACCTAAATATTTATATGTCATTTTGGATCTCTAAATTCTATAATTTCTCATGTCTTTAGTAGAACAATTCAAACACCACCACAAACAATGAAGTAGTGTAATAAAAAAAATGTCGAAATTAAAAAATTCCATTTATATAACTTCTACCTAATCCATATTTTTGCGATAATTATTTGAGTGACCTATATGAAACTCTATATTGTATAATTTGACACCATCATGGATATTTTTTTAACATACCAATATGGGGCCATCATAAATTTGTGGGAGATAAAAACCATAATATTTATAAAAAACACTCGAAGATACTCTACATGTTTAAGAAGGTTTGTGGATATTGATTGAAATCATAATTTATAAAAACGGATATAATTTTCCTATGGGAATGTTTCTAGATAAAGTGATATGTACAAATTAAATAATCAACTTGAACATAGAATATGTTATATCTAACACAGACTTCGTATAGGTTACACACTACATCAACATTTCAAAAAAGCAACGGTTTATTGTTATAATTTATTAAATGAGATACTTATAACCTATTTATTAAACATAGTTATATAAATAGTAATAAATATTAATCAAATATTTATTTATAATTTATTTATATAGAAAAAATACATTGATAATAAAAGATATAATTTTTGGAATTCTAATTATATGTTTTAAAATTATAATTTATAAAATGAACTAATTTTATTCTCATTATTTGAAAAATAATGAAATTTATTTTACATATATTTAAAAATTTAATATCATAAAATAAACATCATTTTTTAATTTTTATTTCATAATTTTCTTAGGGAGAATTTTTTTTCACATTTTTAATAATCTTAAATTTTTTGTGAATAGTTAAAATTAACAGATTTTAATTCAAAAATGAATTTTTCTTATATTTTATTTTTAAGGATAAATCATAATTTAATTATATTTAAATTTATTATTAGACCATAGATTAATATTTTAAAACAATTAAGTTTATTTAAATTAAATTATCTTTGAAATTGTGTATAAAAACATAAAAATCATTGTGACGTTCATTTTTAAAAACCTATAGTGTCATCCTGGAAACTGGATTATTTTTAAATTTAATTAAACAACATATTTGTGATGAATATGAAAAATTGGACTCAATTATTTTTATTAGAATAATTTATAATTACTAATACGGTTATATTCTATTTTCTTAAAAAATATTAGTCAATGTGAATAGAATTAATTATAATGATTAAGATTAAAAGTAGGTTAAAATGTTCTAAACATTAAATATAAACCCCAAAAATACCTAAAAACACTTAAATACCCATTATTTGGGAATTATTAAGCCATTACCCTTACATTATATTGTTTTTTTTGGATTTTATGATTTTTATTTTGTAAAAAACAAGTGTACACCTATCTTGATTTCAATAATCCATTTGTGTCCTCTCTCTTTTATATAAAATTCCACCACCTCAGCATCTTCTTCACAATCCTCAAACAACATAAGATTGGCCACTCACATCCCAATCCACATACAAACATCCATACATTCATCCTTGTATTCTCTCCAAGGTCAAAAATAATTCCCATGATGATTTTTGTGAAAATTCAAATGGAGTTAACCAATTAAGAGTTAACATCTTCACTCTTGATCCATTCATTTATTTTCATTCTCCACCCCCTACACATTATTTATTACATTAAATTATTAAAGAAAAACATAATATACATACAATTATGTTATTATTATATGTGTTTTATGTAACGCCCCGACCCTAGTTACCCAGAGTCGGTGCATTATTACATAACATTGGCAGGATCACAAAAAAGATCAAATCTCTAAAGACCGATTGGTTTAGTAGCCCTGGAAACACTAGATATATTCATAAGTTTTACATTACATCATAAATTGAAAAACTACTACAACAACATAATGTCTCCACAGTCCACACTATTATCCCTTCATAATATCCCTGCAGGTCATTCATAGCGTACTTCTTCACATCCTGGGAAAAATAAAACATAGAAAAGGGGTGAGCTCAAATGCCCAGTAAGGATAACAATATACCAAAAACTTTCATAAATAAGAATAAACATTTAAGGCTATGTATAACTAAAACAAAATCCTTTTAAACTTGAACTTAAACATAGTATGGAAAAAGTAAAATGAAATAATGCCATTTACTTGTTCACATGGATATTCTACTAATCGAATAATCATATGCAATATCAATAACCACTTTCATAATGTTGGAATGCATAATGCCAGACTATCATAACCACATAGCCAAGGCCTCGTTCCAAGAATACAAATAAGATATTGCCAAGGCCTTGTTCCAAGACACTAGTTTGTCTCATGAGACCTACCGATGCATCGAGGAGCTATAGCGGGCTCCACCCGTCACATATTAAGTCCAATGCATTCCCATATGAAAAGTTTTAAAGATAACATAAACATTCGTATTAAAACTAGCATACGAAATGTCAATAATTTCAGCATAAACTATGAATGGTATAAAAATAGCACATCCACAGTCAAACATATCACAAAACCTTAAATACAATATAGAAGTTTTGTATCATAATAAATCAACTTCAAATAAGCGTAAAATCCATCAAAGGATGTTGACATAGATGAAATCAAAGCACTTTTTAGAGGAATATCTCTTTCTATTTTTGAAATAATTTATGAGCCATATAAAATAAAAAATTTTCTTGAAAATATTCTTATAATCTTGTAAGGAAATCTTTGAAGATTTTATAACGGCGGAAAATAACCGCACCCGCCGTATAAGTTAAAAAAAACATTCTTACCTTAATTCTGTCGAAAAGGTTAAAAAGGACCTTGTTTTGAAAACGACTGAATGATTCCTCTTATAAAAAGTCAAACAAGGGTATAAATGACTTTAACCCATATTCTTGTAAATAATAAAAATGTTTTGAAATACATTTTTAAGAAAACATGGATGTGGATGATAAAGAGATCCCAGTAGATTATTACGTATAAACAACCACGGATAATGAAGAGATTGTGAAATAACCCTTACCTTTTACTTTTCCTTGGTTGGGGTAGGTTAACCTCCTGTATAATGGTGAAATAATTGTTATTAAATTTTACATGAATTAAATATATTAATATGATATCATATATGATCTTTTAATATTGATTTGATAATAATATCTTAGTATTATCGTTGTTTCGGGTGTTAACTTACTTGTTTTCTTTTATATTTTTTGTTACGTAAGACATGTTTATAAAGGATAGGTTGTATATTATTCATATCCAGAATTATATCAAGTCCTTAAACATCATTTTTTAAATCATAAAATGATAATTATACTTGAATGGATACGATGGAGAATGAATCTCATCGCGTTCGTGGAGACGGTAGTCCGTACGTACGCACGAGCGACAGTATCATTCTTTTGATATTAAAATAATATATAAATGGATGGTATATCGTATATACCGAATCATTGACATGTTATATTTATTATTTACATGAGTTAAACATCATTATTATACCCATCCAAATAATATTATATTGAATAACAATTACACCACGACGTGGATACGGTAAGCTGTACGTACGCACGTATGGTGACATGTTATTCAAAGGGTGGATAGAATACTAAATATGGTTGTACCATATTTATAATAACATCACAGTTTATATATGATACTGGAGTTATTATTTAATAATGGTAACAACAAAGGAAGAAGAAGTGGAAGAAGAAATGAACTTGGAAAAGGGTGGTGAAATCATTACCTCTTCTTCGGGTTCTTCCTTTTGATTTGATCAAAAGGGCTCCATAGGTTGGCTTTCTGATCAAAATAAGGCCCCTAGGTTGTATTGAGGGATGTTGGGAGAGTATTTGGGCAGAGTTTGGCCGAACCAAAAGGCTTTTAAGGTGTGAAGAAATGAGAAGTAGGAGTGCCCTTTTATAAGAGGGGTGAGGGGCACCTTTGGAAAATCTAGAGATATTAGTTTATAATAAATTCATATTCGGTTTCCAATGGCTCCAAAGTTGATTATTTAAATTTAAAGGTGGGGATAGGTCTAAAACAACTCAACCAATAGAATTTAGACAGGTTTGGGTACTTATATTAACCTTATCTTTAAGTATTAACTCTAAGTTAATTAGTTTCAGTTTTACAATGTCTCATTGTATTTTTATATAATATGGTTAATAAACATACTATATACATCCAAGAGACCCCCAAGTGGTCCATTAATGATGAACCTATCATGATATATTTCTATTGTCCGAACATAAGATTTTTAGGAATTTAATATCAATAAATAATATAATAATTGTTTTAAGAACTCTTTTATGTCAATTTTGACACTATTCTATAGTAGATTTTCTTGAAACTCATAACAGGTTTATTACTTCGAAAAAAGTAAATTAAATCAATCCTAATATATCATATTATCCTAGAAAATTAGTTTAATTCATTAAAGTTTCATATTATATTTATTTGGGTATTTATAATATCAATTAGTTTAATTTTTCACTATTATAGTAATTACTACATCATCATTGTGTCATAAATAAATTAAATTATATAATGTCTAAAAATTATAAATAAAATATCACTATGTAGGAATTCTTTTTATCTTTCTAATGAATATTTATAATCTAAAATCCAGCATATATAACCCAATGTAAAAATTGTTTTTCTAAAAGATATATGCTTGTGTCATTTTTGTATTCATTTTAACTTAATTAAAAAAAGTGTCCCTATAACCTACAAGTGGCACCATGGGGTCCCAAAATCGACCCAAAGATGCCTATGGTAGAACATGTATCAAACAATAAGTCTAGGACACGTTTTAGGGTAATTTACTATTATTATAATATTATTTTTTAACCCTTATTTACCGGATTTACCCTTAACCATGGTAAATAAAATATTTACCACAGTAATTATTCAAAATGTCTAAAAATAAATGTTACCTATTTACAAAATTTGGACATCCTGATTCCAAATATGGAATGGATTTTTCTAAATTCAAAACACATAAGTGGCAGAAATTAATTTAAAATTAATTCCGGCTGTCAAAACAAAAAGCGTGTTTTTAAGAGATAATAACTATCAAAAGATTGACACTTGTTTATGTTCGGTTTAATTGTAAAATTATGTCCAATGACCAACAATATATTAAATGGTAAAAATATATTTTAAATATACTTTAAAACCACTCAAATTAATAATTTATCATTATTAATTATTTTGATTAAAAAAAGTTGTTTTTAATTAAAATTTAGTAATTTTCACTAATCATCAAAATATGAAAGTTATCCGAAAAGTACCAAAATTTCACCTTAGGATAAATTCGATACTCCGAATCCAGAAATGAAATCCATTTTAAAATATAAAATATATATAATTTCAAAAAGTAGGTATTACTATTCATAATGGCTAGTTTGATTGGTTGTTAGAACTCGGTGTTGCGTACAACACACGCTATCGCATTATTCAAAGAGAAGCGTACTGTAGAAGCTTGGGGTGTTACATTCTCCCCTCCTTCAAATAATTTCATCCTCGAAATTTCTAGAATACTACCGCATGAAAAGACTCGGGTGGTTCTTCATCATAAGTTCCTCGGGTTCCCACGTTGCCTCTTCCATCTTATGGTTTCTCCACAAAACATTTACCAGACGCGTCGTCCGGTTTCTCAGTACTTGTTCTCTCGTATCAAGAATCCTGACAGGCTCTTCACAATAGGAAAGATCGGGTTCCAGTTCTATTTCCTCATAGGTGAGTACATGCGTTGGGTCAGGCATGTATTTCCTCAATAGAGATACGTGGAACACATCGTGAACTTTGGAGAGACTTGGCGGTATTGCCAATCGGTAAGCTACAACCCCAATTCGTTCTAGAATTTCGAAAGGTTCGATGTACCTGGGACTCAATTTACCATTCTTACCAAAATGTATGACTCCCTTCCATGGAGATACCTTCAGGAAAACATGATCACTGACTTGAAATTCCAAATCCATCCTTTGATTATCGGCATAGCTCTTCTGCCTACTTTGAGCTGCTTTGATGTGATTTTGGATTACATTCACCTTTTCCACCGTTTCCTCCACCAGTTCTGGGCCTACAAGTTTTCTTTCACCAATGTCATCCCAACAGGTTGGTGTACGACATCTATTTCCGTATAAAGCTTCATATGGTGCCATCTGAATACTCGAATGGAAGCTATTGTTATAGGAAATTTCTACCAGTAGTAAATATTGATCCCATATACCCTGAAAATCAAGTGAGCAAGATCTCAACATGTCTTCTAAGGTCTGAATAGTCCATTCTGATTGTCCATCTGTCTGAGGGTGGTAAGCAGTGCTCAAATGAAGATTAGTATCCAGGGATTTCTGAAGACTTTTCCAAAATCTTGAAGTAAAACGGGGATCACGATCAGAAACAATTGATAGGGGTACTCCATGAAATCTCACAACTTCATTAATATATAGTCTTGCTAGACGTTCCAGGGGTAGATCTTCTCTTATAGAAAGAAAATGTGCTGACTTAGTAAGACGATCAACAAAAACCCATATTGCATCATTCCTTCTAGGAGTCTTTGGTAGCCCCATGAAAAAGACCATCGTAATATTGTCCCATTTCCACTCTGGTATGGAAAGAGGTTGCATGACTCCCCCAGGCTGTTGCCTTCCAGCTTTCACTTGTTGACAAACCATACATCTTGACACAAAATCAGCAATATACCTCTTCATGTTTTCCCACAAAAAATGTTCCTTCAAATCTATATACATTTTAGTGCTCCCAGGGTGTATAGAGAAATTGGAACTATGGGCATCATCCAGCAATTCCCTTTTTAGATCAGGTAAATCGGGAACACAAAGTCTCTTCCCGAATTTCAAAATTCCATCTTCATACACAATGTCTCTCAATCTCCCATCATTCACAGCTTTAATCTTCTTTTGAAATTCATCATCATCGGTCTGAGAACTCTTAATCCTTTCTTGTAAATATGGTTTGGAAAACATTTGAAAAAGCATTGATTTTTCACCTTCCCTAGTTATACCCATGTCCATCTTTACTAGATCTATGAAAATTGGATACCTTTCCATTGTCATCATGTTCAAAACTCCATGGTCATTTCTAATCAAAGCATCTTCCACCTTTTTTGCTTTCCCCGAGTGGTAGTGTATCGTGAAATCATAATCCTTGAGTAATTCAAGCCATCTCCTTTGCCTCATGTTGAGTTCTTTTTGTGAGAAAATATACTTCAAACTCTTGTGGTCAGTATAAATCTCACATTTTTCACCATAGAGGTAGTGCCTCTATATCTTCAAATAAAAGATCACAGCTGCTAACTCGAGATCATGAGTAGGATAGTTTTGTTCATGAATTTTCAACTGTCGTGATGCATAGGCAATAACTCTATCATTCTGCATAAGGACACAACCAAGTCCATTCTTTGATGCATCACTATAAATAACAAACCCATCATTCCCCGATGGTAGAGTAAATATAGGAGCATTGACTAATCTTATCTTCATTTCTTCGAAAAATTCTTCACACTCTTTTGTCCAAACAAATTTAACCCCTTTACGTGTGAGCTTCGTTAATGGGTTAGCCAATCGGGCAAAATTCTGGACGAAACGTCGATAATAACCTTCCAAACCAATAAAACTACGTACCTCAGTTATACTCGTAGGTGCTGGCCATTCTTGGATTTCCTTGGTTTTAGAAGGATCAACAGAGATTCTATCTTTAGAGACAATATGGCCAAGAAAAGAAATATCCTAAAGCCAGAATTCACACTTGCTAAACTTCACATATAATTCATGCCTCCTCGGAGTCTTCAAGATAATGCGCAAGTGATTTTCATGATCTTCGTAGGTTTTGGAGTATACCAAGATATCATCAATAAATACCACCACAAATTCATCAAGATACTCCTTGAAAACTCTATTCATCAGATCCATGAATACAGAGGGTGCATTAGTCAATCCAAACGGCATCACGGTAAGCTTGTAATGCCCGTAGCTGGTTCGAAATGCTGTCTTCGGAATGTATTCCTTCTTCACACACAACTGATGGTATCCATATCGAAGGTCAATCATTGAAAAGTATTGAGCTCCATGTAGTTGGTCAAATAAATCATCAATACGAGGTAGGGGATACTTGTTCTTTATCGTTATAGCATTGATCTCCCTGTAGTCGATACATAACCTCATAGATCCATCTTTCTTTTTAACAAAAAGAACAGGGGCTCCCCATGGACAAACACTAGGGAGAATAAATCCCTTATTACTCAATTCCTCTAGTTGTTTCTTTAGTTCAACTAATTCTACAGTGGAAATTCTATAAGGGGTCTTTGATATAGGCCTTGATCCAGGAATCAAATCAATGGAAAACTCAACTTCTCATTCTGGAGGATGTCCAGGTAAATCTTCCGGAAATACATCTACAAATTCTTTCACAACAGGTACATCCTCTATTTGAACATTCCTTTCCTCACCGACAGTTATTTCATTCTCTTCCTCCCCAATAATTGAATTAAGTTGAGCTACTGGGGGTGGATCTAAATAAGAATTAGGTGGTGACGATTCTGCTCTAAAGATAAGGTGTTCCTTATCATTATCATCAAGAATAGTAACCTCTTTCTTCTTACAATAAATCTTCGCATCATAGTACGAAATCCAATCCATGCCGAGGATTATATCAAACTCAATCATAGGTATGACGATGAGATCAGCAGATGACGAACATTTATGTGCTCTAATGGGGACTGATTCACAAAACTTTGTTGCAATGATACTTCCCTTAGGAGTTTTAACTGAAAACTCCCTTATTAAATCAAATTGGAAATATCTAATTTTCTTAGCAAACTGGGAAGATATGAAACAATGCGATGATCCAGAATCAAATAATGCATTTTCTAAACATGAGAAAACCATTAAATTACCTGCCACCACGTCTTTCGGAGCTTCTCCCTCAGTAGTAGTGATAGCATAAGCCTGGCCTTGATCCCTTGGCCTTTTCTGAGGTAAGTTCTCCTGATGCTTAGGGCATGCATTTGCATAATGCCTCATCTCCCTGCAATTGTAGCACTGAACATTGGTATCTTCCTTCTTCCCCTTGCAATCACGATCTTGGTGGCCTTTTTCACCACACAAGTAACAGACTCCCATTCCCTTCAAGCAAGTACCAGGATGTTTCTTCCCGCATTTACCACAATATGGATATTCAACCATTTTCTTCTTCCCCTTATTTCCATTCCCAGATTGATCAGCAGGTCTCTTCTTCTCTTTCTTTGCTTTAAAGTCATAAGACTTAGAGAATTCCTTTTCGGTCTTGATAGCACATGAGACAATGTCTTCGTACGATGAAACGGATTGTGAGACTAATGCTCGACGGAGAAATGGTTTTAACACATCAAAGAAACGATCAATCTTACTTCTTGGATTATGTATATAATCACCAGCATACCTTGCTAACCTTGTAAAGATAGCCTCATACTTTGTGACATTCTCATCCTCCTTGTGTCTTAGACTTAGAAATTGTCTTTCCATATCTGCTCGATGGTCGGGAGGAAAGTATTTTTCTAAAAATAAATCTTTGAACTCCCTCCATTCCATATTTGATACTTCATCATCTTCCTTCATGTTTTGAATCAATGACCACCATTGATCAACATCTCCAGTGAGGCGGTAAACTACCATGATAACTTTTTCCCTTTCACTGCTCCCCAAAGCCTGAAATATTTTCTCTAGGGAATTTATCCATTGCTCAGCTACTAAGGGATTTGTACTCCCATTGAACGTTGGTGGTTGTTGCCTCATGAATCGATCTAACATTGATCCTCCATGATGTGGATCAGGGTGCTCCATACGGGTAAGGTTATTATTCATAACCTGAGTAATTTGTCCCAGTATGGTGATTAGCTGATCGGCACCAGTTGCATCACCAGCTCCACTATAATTATCTTGAGAAGGAGGAAAATCCCTACATGGAGTGCGTGCATTGATACGGTTTCCATTTCTTCAACAAGGAGACATTTCTAAACAATGGCATAAACTAGATCAGTTTATGAATAAAAATACATAATCCCATACTTATAAAACACTTAACATAAATTGAACTATTTATGGATATAATCCATAATCATAAAAATGTTTTCATTGAGGAATTATATACTCATAAACCCTTCATAATGATTTGTAAAGAAAATGAGAGTTATCCTAAGCATATCCCCCGGGAGTGTCGTAACCAAGAGTGAAGCAAGACCCGTTGTCGTGCACCAGTTCTCGTTCAAGTCTAGCTCAAAGCGGTGTTTTCAGGTTTTACCCCTAGGTACATCTGTGCCAGAGCCGCCTCTACCTGCTCGTATCCAGACAGGGATGTATTGCTCGGAGAACTCACAAAATCTCTACAATACCTAAATTCTAGGAAGTTCTTCTATACTAATCCTCAAAGTTCATCTTAGGTCTACGTTCTCTAATCAGAGTTTATCTAAATCTAGCTTCCAAGGTTTGTACTAAACTTCCTCTGATACCAACTGTAATGCCCCGACCCTAGTTACCCAAAGTCGGTGCATTATTACATAACATTGGCATGATCACAAGAAAGATCAAATCTCGAAAGACCGACTGGTTTAGTAGCCTTGGAATCACTAGATATATTCATAAGTTTTACATTACATCAGAAATTGAAAAACTACTACAACAACATAATGTCCCCACAGTCCACACTATTATCCCCTCATAATATCTCTGCAGGTCATTCATAACTTACTCCTTCACATCCTGGTAAAAATAAAACATAGAAAAGGGGTTAGCTCAAATGCCCAGTAAGGATAACAATATACCAAAAACTTTCATAAATAAGAATAAACATTTAAGGCTATGTATAACTGAAACAAAAGCCTTTTAAACTTGAACTTCAACATAGTATGGCAAAAGTAAAATGAAATAATTCCATTTACTTGTTCACATTGATATTCTATTAATCGAATAATCATATGCAATATCAATAACCACTTTCATAATGTTGGAATGCATAATGCCAGACTATCATAACCACATAGCCAAGGCCTCGGACCAAGACTACAAATAAGATTTTGCCAAGGCCTTGTGCCAAGACACTAGTTTGTCTCATGAGACCTACCGATTCATCAAGGAGCTATAGCGGGCTCCACCCGTCACATATTAAGTCCAATGCATTCCCATATGAAATTTTTTAAACATAACATAAACATTCGTATTAAAACTAGAATACGAAATGTCAATAATTTCACCATAAACTATGAATGTTATAAAAATAGCACATCCACAGTCAAAAATATCACAAAACCTTCAATACAATATAGAAGTTTTTTATCATAATAAATCAACTTCAAATAAGCGTAAAATCCATCAAAGGATGTTGACATAGATGAAATCAAATCAATTTTTAGAGGAATATCTCTTTCTATTTTTGAAATCATTTAAGAGCCATATGAAATAAAACATTTTCTTGAAAATATTCTTATAATCTTGTAAGGAAAGCTTTGAAGATTTTATAACGGCGGAAAATAACCGCACCCGCCGTATAAGTTAAAAAAACATTCTTACCTTAATTCTGTCGAAAAGGTTAAAAAGGACCTTGTTTTGAAAACGACGGAAAGATTCCTCTTATAAAAAGTCAAACAAGGTTATAAATGACTTTAACCCATATTCTTGTAAATAATAAAAAAAAAATTAAAAATATTTTTAAGAAAACATGGATATGGATGATAAAGAGATCCCAATAGATTATTACATATAAACAACCTCGGATAATGGAGAGATTATGAAATAACCCTTACCTTGTACTTTTCCTTGGTTGGGGTAGGTTAACCTCCTGTATAATGGTGAAATAATTGTTATTAAATTGTACAAGAATCATATATATTAATATGATATCATATATGATCTTTTAATATTGGTTTGATAATAATATCTTAGTATTATCGTTGTTTCGTGTGTTAACTTACTTGTTTTCTTTTATATGTTTTGTTACGTAAGACATGTTTATAAAGGATAGGATGTATATTATTCATATCCAGAATGATATCAAGTCCTTAAACATCATTTTTAAATCATAAAATGATAATTATACTTGAATGGATATGATGGAGAATGAATATCATCGCATTCGTGGAGACGGTAGTCCGTACGTACACACGGGCGACAATATCATTATTTTGATATTAAAATAATATATAAATGGATGGTATATCATATATACAGAATCATTAACATGTTATATTTATTATTTAAATGAGCTAAACATCATTAGTATACCCATCCAAATAATATTATATTGAATAACAATTACACCACGACGTGGAGACGGTAAGCCGTACGTACGCACGTATGGTGACATGTTATTCAAAGGGTGGATAGAATACTAAATATGGTTGTACCATATTTATAATAACATCACAGTATATATATGATACTGGAGTTAATATTTTAGAATGGTAACAACAAAGGAAGAAGAAGTGGAATAAGAAATGAACTTGGAAAAGGGCGGTGAAATCATTACCTCTTCTTCGGGTTCTTCCTTTTGATTTGATCAAAAGGGACCCTTAGGTTGGATTTCTGATCAAACTAAGGCCCCTAGGTTGTAGTTAGGGAAGTTGGGAGAGTATTTGGGCAGATTTTGGCCGAACCAAAATGCTTTTAAGGTGTGGAGAAATGAGAAGGTGGAGTTCCCTTTTATTAGAGGGGTGAGGGGCACCTTTGGAAAAGCTAAAGATATTAGTTTATAATAAATTCATATTCAGTTTCCAACGGCTCCAGAGTTGATTATTTAAATTTTATGGTGGGGATAGGTCGAAAACAACTCAACCAATAGAATTTAGACAGGTTTGGGTACTTATATTAACCTTATCATTAAGTATTAACTCTAAGTTAATTAGTTTCACTTTTACAATGTCTCTTTGTATTTTTTTATAATATCGTTAATAAACTTACTATATACATCCAAGAGACCCCCAAGTGGTCCATTAATGATGAAAATATCATGATATAAGTCTCTTGGCCGAACATCAGATTTTTAGGAATTTAATATCAATTAATAATATACTATTTGTTTTAAGAACTCTTTTTTGTCAATTCTGACACTATTCAATAGTTGATTTTTTTAAAACTCATAAAAGATTGATTACTTCGAACAAAGTAAATTAAATCAATACTAACATATCATATTATCCTAGAAAATTTGTTTAATTCATTAAAAGTTTAATATTAAATTTATTTGTGTATTTATAATATCAATTAGTTTATTTTTTCACTATTACAGTAATTACTACATCATCATTGTGTCATAAATAAATTAAATTATGTAATGTCTAAAAATTATAAATAAAATATCACTATGTAGGAAATATTTTTATCTTTATAATGAATATTTATAATCTAAAATCCAACATATATAACCTTATGTAAAAATTGTTTTTCTAAAAGATATATGCTTGTGTCATTTTTGTATTCATTTTAACTTAATTAAAAAAAGTGTCCCTATCACCTACAAGTGGCACCATGGGGTCCCAAAATCGACCCAAAGATGCCTATGGTCGAACATGTATCAACCAATAAGGTTAGGACACGTTTTAGGGTAATTTAGTATTATTATAATATTATTTTTTAACCCTTATTTACCGGATTTACCCTTAACCATGGTAAATAAAATATTTACCACAGTAATTATTCAAAATGTCTAAAAATAAATGTTACCTATTTACACAATTTGGACATCCTGATTCCAATTATGGAATAAATTTTTCTAAATTCAAAACACAGAAGTAGCAAAAATTAATTTAAAATTAATTACCGCTGTCAAAACAAAAAGCGTGTTTTTAAGAGATAATAACTATCAAAAGATTGACACTTGTTTATGTTCGGTTTAATTGTAAAATTATGTCCAATGACCAAAATTATATTAAATGGTAAAAATATATTTTAAATATACTTTAAAACCACTCAAATTTATAATTTATAATTATTAATTATTTTGATTAAAAAAGTTGTTTGTAATTAAAATTTAGTAATTTTCACTATTCATCAAAATATGAAAGTTATCCGAAAAGTACCAAAATTTCACCTTAGGCTAAATTCGATATTCCGAATCCAGAAATGAAGTCCATTTTAAAATATAAAATATATATAATTTCAAAAAGTAGGTATTACTATTCATAACGGCTAGTTTGATTGGTTGTTAGAACTCAGTGTTCCGTACAACACACGCTATCGCATTATTCAAAAAGAAGCGTACCGTAGAAGCTTGGGGTGTTAAATTTTACCAACAATTACACATACCTACATCTAATGGGTAAAAAATATACTTTTTATGTGTATGAAAAACTACCGTCTCAAAAAATAATTATTGGTCATTTTTTACTTTCCTATTTTCATGGTAGACATTATGAACATTTATATATTTCTTTATATTCTATATATTATATTTATTATATGTTTTATATTATTTTTTCCATTAGAAACACATTCCGGTTTACTTTGCATTTGGTGTAAATATTATAAATTCTTTTGAGGATTTTTGGACTATTGGCCCTTCAATTCAATGTGATTCATTCACATACTACATAGAATGTATTAAAAATTGATTTATGTAAATTATATTATATATATAATATAATCATGCTACATTAATATTGAGATATATGTACATATATATACACGGAGAATCATTTTCCTTGTTTCATTCAATACGAGAATAAAACCCAAAATAATTTCCAACCATACGTATGGCTTACCATCTCCATGAATACTGTATTACATTTCATACTTTTATATCAACATATTATTTTAATAATGATATTATGAATATAAATGGTATTTATATAATTATTTAAAATCTATAATGTATTATATCTTTATAAGGTCAAAATATATAACAAATTAAGACACATGTGAAAAACAATGGGAATATTACCCGAAGTGAAACAATGACATTAGATTGTTTACAAGAACATATTATAAGGTTGTAATAAAATCATATAAGGTAATATATATTAAAATATGGTTCCCTAAAAGATTGATAATAAATATATATTTATTATATAGGGATATTTAAGGAGTACAATAAGAGTCTAGACACAAGGTAAGGGAAATTCCATCTAACCTTTTATTTCTCTGAGACACATGCCTTATACACCCCTATGTTCTTTTCTGTTGTTTATATACATACCATGAATATATTGTAAGATTAATATTATTAAATTTTTTGGTAATTACATATCTATTCAATGATCATTCATTCATGGGTTTAAAATTTCAAAACTTAAAAAATCAGTATTATAGTTTTTCTTCTATATTCTTTATATGATACAAATATTTTTCGATGCACCTAAATTAGTTTTTATGATCTATATAGGTACATTTCAACTGTTATATCATGAATTTAAATATTTTAATTATTTTTTAAGATTAATGTAAATTAATTTTCTTGTTTGGAGAGTATTATCCAATGATTCATAGTGTTAAGAGTTATTTTTGAAATCTCATCAAATATCAGGATTTTTTATGATTATGATTTAATTGATGAAATCATAAAATTCATACATCATGAAATAAAATGGAATTCCTTAAAATATTTATATTCATATTATCTCCTTGTATTACTACCTTTTATACTCTTAGGTAATTAAAATAATTAATTAAATATATTTTAAAAAAATCTAATAGTATTTCCCTCAACACTAAGAAAACTTATTCATTTCCAAAAAAATGTTTTATAAAAGGATCTAAAATTATCAATTATTATAATTATCATGGAAAATTGAAAATTATTTTAAAATCTTCCATTATATTTTTTTCAAACCAATATTAAAAGTTAAAAGGTTTTATAAAATTATGTTTAAAAAATCATTTTTCAATGCTGAAAGGATATTTTTCTTATGAAATGTTATTAATAGAAATTTAAAAATTATATCCCATCTAATATTACATAATTTTTTGTTTATGATGCCTTTAAATTTATATTAATAAGTTATTCCAAACTTATTTTTTTCTCTGAATTTATTAAGATCTAATAACATCAAGTTTATGAATCAAATTTCTCTGGAACAGATTATACTATTTTCAACCCTGCTTCTTTTCACAAGTTTTATTTATGATAAAAATATTAATAAATATCCCTTTTATAGAAGCTATGTAACGATTATATGTTCTTGATACCCATTACCATTCATGGAAAATGATATTATATTTTATTGTTTTTCACATGTACGTATTAGTTAAATATGATATGGGTGGGACCTTTATCTCCCTCTAAATCATTGGGAAACGATTTATATCACATCATATAGACTAATTTGTTCATGGGAGTGAAAAATGACAACTAATATGTCGATGGGTGTGAACCATGACTACCAAGATGGTATAAGGTGTGTGCTCATACTACTAATTTTCCCAGGGTAGTGAACCATGACTACCAATATGGTATGGTTAGTTGACCTATAATACTATGAATTTTTTTGGTAGCGAGACCTTGAGTAAAATTGAAATCATATTATGTGATTAGTTTTCTACTATAATTTCATGTATTAAACCAATGATATGATTTCATGGAATATTTTAATTATTTCATAATGAATCATTTATTTTTAATTTACTTGATTTATTCCATGATTCATGTTTGTGATTTTGATATGTATGGTTTGATCTTCTATATTCATAATCATGTTCTGTTACCCTTATGATCATGACAACGCTTATGTGTCACCCTTACTACCCTTAATGAGCATCTTAGATCACCTCGTCTTATGTGTTCTCCCCACATATTATGAATATATGAATTATATTTCATGTCTCTATGAAGGGTGATTGTGAAGAAAAACCTATTGGGAGATGATGTAATTCATTTAGGTATAATGGTTTTGGTATCCATGTTTCCTATGGAACTAGACTGTTACAGTCATTGAAAATTTATTTGTATAATTTTTTATCAATTCCACAAAATTTATGTAATTTTAATGTATTATAAATGTGTGTTTATATAGTTGGTATTAGAGAAAAAATTTATTTTTCCATTGGATTCATGGAATGATAACACCTTAGTGAGAACCCTTTTGAAATGACTATGTATAAGTTTATAGAATAGGCATATTGTAGTAAAGTTCCTTGGACGTCTGATAAATGATTAGATGACTGGTTTCCTAGAAATAAATTGATGTGTGGAAAATAAAAGATTATTTTCCACTAGTATAGATTTCCCTAGGGGTAACAACTCTAACAAGATGATTCAGGTTTGATTTGGGGTAATTTGGTAAAAAAAACACGCGTTTATGCACACCTATTTTGACACACCCATGGGATATTATTAGAGATTTTAAAATTATATCATGTTCCATAATGATGGACTTAACGATATAATTTCTATTAAAAACCATGGATAGAACTAATATTTCAATGATTAATGAATTTTTCAGAGTTTATACATCCTACATGTGATGTTTCATTATTATGTCGTTCCTCAACATTAGTAATGTTTTTTACTCGATGCATTTTGTTTTAGTCCATGGATGGTACCCAAAGGAACCACATTACTCGGTAAATATATGGGAATTGAAATGATTGTTCTCTTGAGAAACCAAATTATTTGAGAGGTGGATTTAAATAAATCATTAGATATGATAACACATATTTCTCAATATATAAATTTTGGTAAATTTTTAAATGAGAAAAGGAATGAAAACATTCAATTGAGTATTTCATGAAGAAGTATCCACATTCTTTCAATGGGTATCTGGATCATGTTGTTGTTGAATAATGGATTAGTACTACTGAAATGATATTATCCATTCTCTATTATTAATATCATGGGAAATTTTATTCTATTTTTTATCATTAAGAAGGCGATTTTGACTACTGGTGGACTATAATCATGAATATGAGGTAGATATATGAGGTTGAATCCTTGGATTGGTATGATTTTGAGTAATTATTTTTCAAAAAGAACATTCCTCCAATTTTTTTATTCTGATAGAGAACGATTTCCTTGAGTTGAATCAAAGGTATGAAAAATCTGTTGGAACCTATTGTGATAATTTCATATGTCTTGTGTATTATTCTTTAAGAATTATCATCCAACTTTGAAGTAAAGATTTTATGTTCATTAGTGACATAAATCCAAGTCTTTAAAAAGAACTAATGATTAGATATGTTAATATATATGAAGATATTTTTTCTGTGCTATCATGGAGGAAATGGTTGTAAAACTAATTTATCAATCCCATAGTTTTGAAAGAAAAGGAAAATGTTGTTTCAAAAAAATGTACAAACCATGAAGAGGAGTAGATGGGCATTCTATTATTCTATAATTATGGGAAGAAGCATCAATAAAAATTACTGAATGGTTCTAAAAAATGTTTAATGTGTGGAAGTAAAGATCATCAATAATATGATTATTGAAGTGGTGGAACTAAGTTAGTTAACATTGTGAATAGAGTAGAAGTTCATTAGAGTTATCCTCCATTGATTTGGTAATACCTGTGTAAGGATAAAGGAATTTATACTAACTATTCCTCAAACCAGAGGTATAAGGATGATAATTTATGATAATAACTTCTTAGGCTGAGGGAAAAGGGGAAATATCATGAAATATCTATTTCTAATAAGGGGTAAGATAATGATGTAGTGAATAGAATAATTTCCATCCACTAAATAACATCATATTTTTTATTTTATTTTTGACCTATCATGAACCAACCCTGGTTGACCTTGAATTGATCACCCGATCCGATCTGCAACATGGCCCGAGAGGCATTCCTGATCCTCCCGAGCTGGCGACAAGTGCCAGAGCATCAACAGAGACCGTGGGAACAATTTATCCCATTACAAATAAATAAAGTAGTAGAAATAATACAAAGTTCTGATGAATAAATAAACCAAATAAAATGACTAAACAATAACAAATGAAAATAAAACAAACCAAACTCGACGTCCGAACAAAATCTGTGTGACCTCATGGGTCACTCTCCGACTCAACGATCATGTTTTTCAAAGGGAGAATGAACTCATACTGTAGCCTTGACAAACACTAAAAATAGAAAATAACTCTAGGTGTGAGTAACAAAACTCAGTAGGATAGCCTGATATCTATTCCAAATGCATTACCTTTAAAATAAAAGAAACACCATTACATGTTTAAATTAAAATTTATATATTTTTTTCTCTAAATATATTACTTAAATAAAAAGTATGAACCACTGCCCTTATCCATTTCCACATATATATTCATTCCATTATTGTCAATGGACTTTTTTAAAGGGAAGGTTATGTATATATTATCAGATTTTTAAAATGTTGATTAAACACATTCATTTGAAAACCATTTCTAGAAACCTAATCAAATAAATTTTACCACATTCCAAGGAAAACAATTTACAAATATTCAAAATTGAATTCACACAACAAGGGAAATATAGGTCTTCATATAAAAATCATAATAAATACTGCATGCAACAGAATTCAAATAGAAATGGGTGAACCTAGGAGATGTAGAATAAACCCGAAGACACCAATACAAGAGACCGCATCTCCATTGACAGGTCACACACCATTAAATTCGAATGCCCAAAATGTTTGTCCATCCTTTCTCAGATAGGCCGAGGGAAAATACCATCATAATAAATCAAATATATTCACCTACTATAGACCACTAGTCTACACCATAACCTTCAATTGCAACAATCATTCTTTGAATATTCTCCCAATATGCCATATTACCATGTCTCAAGAATTTAGAGAAGGGG
The DNA here is from genome assembly GCA_963277665.1 of Viscum album. Lineage (NCBI taxonomy): Eukaryota > Viridiplantae > Streptophyta > Magnoliopsida > Santalales > Viscaceae > Viscum > Viscum album. The sequence goes on along the minus strand of OY728128.1, from coordinate 58,555,619 downwards.
TGAGCCAACCGATGCCAGCCGATCATCCAATCATGTACATAAATACATATATATATATATATATAATTATAATGCATAACATGCAACACCCCAAGCCACCCCAAGGACTAATCTCCTATCATTTATCAATGAACATAATGATTACTAAATTAGACACTCTCATAATGGATCATGATGATTCCTTAGTAAGATCATTCCATCCATTATACACACACAAGTATGGCATGAGAAACATCCAGAAGAGGTTTTCATAATAAATTTATTTTACTAACTTCCATATTGTTTCCAAACGGGCCTTAAACAATTTTATTTTCATAAACTGACATTTATTATTAACATAAAATCCACATTATTTAAAGAGGGAAAACACATCGTCTCAACACAAAAACATTGAGAAATTCTCTCCAAATATTCCGGTTACATGTCCAAACGAACAAACATTTTTATAGAAGTTTATATTGGCAATTAATCAACAACGCATTTTAAAACACCCCCAAAATAAACACCCATATATTTATAAAACCAAAACCCACTTGGAAAACCAAATACACACTTCTTTTAAACATAAAACTACATGAAAAACTTTCCAAAAACCCACGATCACTATTTCCAAAGTAAAATACTTATTAACAAGACCAAACAAACCATTTCATGTTAAACAATGAAACCAAGAATTATACGTCAATATTTATAAATTAAAAAAAGTGCAGAAAGCATGAAGTAAATGAATCTTGAATTTATGTGGAAGTGAGAAGGGAAATTCTACATTGTGATCAAAGTGTGATGACTACGTAACTTTGGATCCAAGGAAAGATTACAACAAAACATTGAAAATAAGGTGTGATGACGACGATCACTCTGAAACGCCACTGCACGGGTCCTTAAATATCTAACTGACCCAAAACAAAAATTAATTAACAAAACACATTATAAAAACCATGTAACCTATATATATATATATATATTAAAATTTAAAATATAAATGAAAAGAGGGTATATCAGAGGATGGGGAAAAACATGCCGGAAAGGGTGCAGCACACTGGTAGAGGCACCATCGCGAAAACACGGGCTGGTCGGTGTAACGCCGATAGTGCAAATTGGAAGGATAAGCTGCATCCACTGAAGGAGGTCAACAAAAGGAAATTATAGCTAGAGGAGGGCCTCACCAGAGGTTTGAGGGGGGGAAAGTGGGGGTCAAACCGGTCAGCAAGGGCCTCACCAGAGGGTGTCGCATTAGTCCAGTGGAAGGGGTCATTGTGGCTGGAAGCGGGTCGAGCAGGGGATACAGACGAGAGCATCTGAATAGCAGCGGTGTGATGCGGCTGGAGTAGGAGGTGATGACAAAGAGGGAATAAGACGCATGGGAGAATAAGTGTATGCAGCCTGAGGCAAGGGAGAGGGGGGTTGCACCGGACATGCATTGTCAAGGTGCTAGTAGGAGGCAGAGAGGGAGGTTGGGTCTAGGGTGGTGATACTGGGGGAAGGTACGGGGTCTGGTTTGCTCGAGTGGGTGTTGTGGGCCTACTAATCGGTAGAGGGAGGGGAACCTCATGTAGGGGAGAGGTGGCGGCTTGGCTTGCTATAAGGAGTAAGGGGGATATGGCTGCATGAGAGTGTTGCGACAAGGAGCAAGAGGGCGAGCAGGGAATCAGGGCACCAGGATTAGGGTGCTACGGAGGGTTGTGGGCTCGAGTGAGTAGGGAAGGAGGCCGTGCGTCTGGGCTGGGAGGTACACCGATATCTTCTTTGCCGAGGAAGGAAAACAAGGGGGATTCATGGTGTGGGGGAGAAGAACAGGAGGCTAAGATGGGTCTCTGCTCAGGGGACACCTTCATGGATGAAGGAGGAAAAAGAAAAAAGAAAATATAAGAAGATATAAAAATAAAATAAAAGTAAATGTAAATAAAAAGATAATAATAATAATAACAACAACAAAAACAATAATAATGACAGTATAAATAATTATAATAATAATAATAATAACCTTGTTGATAAAATAAAAATAATAGATGAATTCATAATATTTTAATAATAATAAAATTAAAAAAAGGGTCATGCATTTTCATGGGAGAAGTTGGGTGGCGTTACGCTCTGCTCATGTGCCCTACGACGCCAAACCTCAAATGTGTACATTTTATCAAAACATAGAGTCATTGTCTGGGACTCACCCCAGACCACAAACAACATATTTAAAGGAATAAAAATAATTAAAAAAATTAAACTCATAGGTCCTGGTGTGAAAAATCTGCCCACCATAACACTTTCCATCCCCAGAAAGCCACAACGCCATCCATCAGATCGACCAACACCTATGGTTTCATCATGAAACGATCTAAACTCTTACAAACTAGGAATTCCATCAACCACCAACTTGACATAACCCTATTACCCAAAATAATTACCATGAAAGGGGAGGCTTGAGTAGACACACCACCAATGAAATTCAACTAGTATCTGGATCGGGCCTTACATAAGCTAGAAATAATAGAGAAAGAAGATTTAAACCTTTCAATCTCATCCAAAAGGGACAAGAACTTAACCGAAAACACCATAGGAACGAGAAACCCTTTCCCAATGGTCATTGAGGTAGGGACTAGGGATTAGATCAATGAAACTAGTATGGAAAACTACTCATGACTCACCACATTTGGATGAACACAAACCAAGGCCGCAACTGATTCACATGGGTGGTCTTTGAAAGGCCATTAATTGGCACCCGAATCCAAATTATATAATTACTAAAATTGCATGGGGGACAATTCCATCATGCTCATGAATCATTTGAAGAATTCCAACAACCATGGAACCACAATAGACATACTGAAACTGCCTCACTACAACGATAGCGGCACAACCTTAGCGAAGCGTCTTAAAATTCCCTGAGTTTGCTGACTAATTGTTGACTTCACTATGAGGCCTTTTAGATGGAGCTCTGATGGATGAAGCATCTTTTTCCTTGTAGTTAGGATATGATAATCCGAACATGAAACATGAATCTTAGAATTGACAAAAGAAAGGATAGAATTTTGAAATAAAACCACACTGGTATTGAAAATAGGAATTCTTCCAAAGAACCAAGACATTCTCATATATGTAAAAACCAATAACATTATCATTACACTACAATGATAACAGATCCCTCACACTAGAAGGAAACATACATAAGAACATTAATAAAAACCCCAATATTACCTCTCTTCTATGAACATCCACTATGAATCTTTCTAGCAATGCCCAACCAAATCACTGTACGTGACACAAGCATCCACATGCATGCCAGGGCATCAATGCACTTTTAAACAACTGCGTTTATTGACCCAACATGCCACACTGATAACACACAAGGATCTCTCTCTTCAAAAGTGGTTGATGGAAGATCTAGAGGCCATCGTATTCCACGACCAACACCATCAACATTCAATAGTATACTAATAATCTAGTTGGAAGTATCCCCACTACTCTTAATAGTATAAAGAGGGAGAACCACTTTATGCACTCCCACCATCATGGCTTCAACATGAAAAACAGGTCTCGCCACATCGGGAAATGAAGATAGGCTGGAAACTGACACCTTCGACTATAGATCAGGATAGAAACACACCTCGAATCTTTGAGCCTTTATGGAGTCATATGTGGAATACCCTCAATCATAAGTGACTAGCCCCACAAAGAACTAGAAATATTCCAACACAGATCTATCACCATGGTGGAAATAACACATCTCAATCATCTTTCTAAACCTTTTGTATTCATAGAAGTACTGATGAATGTACAAAGTATTGAGAAACTCTCAAGTAAAGCTCTTGGCGAGGCTTGTTCTGAGACACTGACTTCCACCAAATCCATTGTGAAAGATCACGCATGATGGTTCCAAACATGACCTTCAATGACTTGGGAAACTTGACAAGGTTAAATACCCTATCAATATTTTGCATCAACTCCTCTTCTACAGAAGGGTCTTCTTAACCATAAAAGATAGGTGAATCTAACTTCTGAAACTCAAGAATAAAATCTTTAGCATGATCAACCGCACTACGATTACCCATCAAAGATTTAATGGGGAAACCACTGGACAAGAAAATTAATGAACTCAATCAAAGACAAATCAATAAATAAAATCCTTAAAATCCAAGATTACATAGGTTAAAAGCTCTAAACATAAGAAAACCAACTATGACAACATCAAAACATTCCATTTGGAAAAATATATTTAATTTAAAACAAGTTTTCCGGGTTAAACACTTGTTATTAGTATTCTTTAGAGTCTCACTGACATGCATGTTTTCGTGCCACCCTAGTAATCCATCTACCTTACCAGACATCAATTCATATTCTAAAATACCACAATGCATGTGAGCACCCATAAGAGCACTAATGACAAAACAATGCAACATAATATTACAAAAACAAATCATTCATCCCTTTTCCTTTAAAACAATCCTCAAATTAAACAATTAATTTCAAACAACCATTATTCAAAAAAAATTCTAATAGAAACAACTTACAGATATCAAAAAAAGAACCAAAAGACAAAAATAAGGGAACTAGTTTCGGTGAGTGAAATGACCATATGTGTTACAGCCATATACCAATCTTGTCACCAAAATAGAGAGCCTTTTTGGATCATGACCCTAGCTCCACACGGCTTGTCGGGTCCTGTGGCTTAGGAGGATTATTATCCCAACTCCCATTTTTGTATCGAAATTGCATAACATTTCCAAAAAACCCCCAAGAAACAATTTAAACCGGACTTCCCATGGAAACTTGGGGATCATTATGAGAAAGTGTTCGCAACACTCTTCCCGCACCAACGCCTCGAGTATCGACAATCCTAATCCATCTACCATGAAATCCATAATAACAATGATTGCTCTGAAAAGTGATTATTGTTAAGAGCTAACCTACTCTGATACCATTTTTTCATGATCCTACATGGGTGACCCTGAACCGATCACCCTAGCCGGTATGTGACAAGGGCTAAGAGGTGTTCCCAATCCTCCCAGGTTGGAGACCCGTTCTAGGGCATCAATAGAGACTATGGGAACAATTTCACCCACTAAAAATAAATAAACCAACATAAATAATATAGTGCTCCATAGAATAAATAAACCAAAAAAACGACTAAAGATCAACAAATGAAACTAAAACTAACCCAACTCGACCTCCAAACATACTATGTGTGACCAAGCATGTCACTGTCCAACTCAACGATCAAACATCTCTCAGGGAAAATGCACTCAAGATATAGCCATCCAAAACACTTAAAACAAAAAATAACTATAGGCGTGAGTATAAAAACTCATTCGGCTAGCCCGATATCTATTCCCAATGAACAACCGTTAAATTAGAAAAATAGCATTTCAAGATTGAACTAATTTTTTTTAAATTTTTTTTTTCTTGATATTGTACATAAAAGAAAAGTACAAACCACTACCCTTACCCATTTTCACATTTAGATTCAATTCATTAATGTCAATGTAGCTCTAGAAATGCATAGTGATGTTTATATTTTCATATTTATACAAAAAGGATTAAACATATTATTTGAATACAATTTTTAGAAACCTAATAAAAACCAGTCTACCACATTCGAAGGAAAAAATATACCCAAATGGAAAAAGTAAATCACACAGCAAGGGAAATTTAGGTATACATATAATAACTATAATCACTACTCCATTCAACGAAAGACGAATCAACATCGGTGGACCTTGGAGATTAAGAATAAACCAGAAGGAACCAATACATGAGACATATTCCCCATTGACATGTCACACAATATGGAATCAAAACTCCCAAAATGCATGACCATCCTATCGGTGATAGGCTGAGGGAAAATCTCATAGTAATAAACCCAATATATCCACCTACTAGGGCCACTAGTCAGTACCATTACCTACGAGCACAACAATGATTCTTAGAATATTCTCTCAATATTCCATATTTCCATGTGTCAAGTATTTAGAAAAGGATGTGAGCCAACAAATTATTTCCATGAATCCAATCACACACACCCACATAGATAAACACACAAATATATATAATTATAATTCACAACATGTGTCACCCTGAGCCACCCCATGGTCTAGTGTCATACTATTTATCGAAGACCATAAAGAGTCCAACATTAGAATCACTCATAATGGATCATGAGGATTCCTTAGTAATAATATCCCCTTCATTATACACATTCATGTATGGTAAGAGAAACATTGACATGAGTTTTCCTTAATAAACAAATTTTCACTATGTTTCAAAAAGCTGCCAAATGGGCCTTAAACCATTTCTTTTACATAAACCGATATTTATTATTAAAAAAATAAAAATTATTTAATGTGTGAAAACACATCGTCTCAACACTGAAACATAGATATATTTTCTCAAACTATTTAGGATACATTTCCCAAGGCACACAAATTTTTATAAAAGTGTCCAATAGCCATTGATCGACAACGCATTTTAAAACACCCCAAAACTCAACACCCATTTATTTATAAAACCAAAACCCACATTGAAAACCAAATACACAATATTGTTAAACATAAAGCTACATGAAACACTTAAATGAAACCCACAATGAGTATTTCCATAGTAAAAAATTTATTAAAAAGTTCAAACCAACCATTGCATGCTTATCAATGAAACCAAAAAATATTCCTCAATATTTTTAAATTAATCAATGTGTGGATGGAATGAAATAAATTAATCTTGAATTAAAAAGGAAGTGAAAAGATAAATCATACATTTATATCAACGTGCAATGAAAAATCAACCTCGAAACCAGGGAGTGACGACAAGGCAACTTTGAAAATAAGGCGCGACGATGACGCTCACTCAGAAGCGCCACACGCAGGTCCTAAAATATCAAACCAACTCAAAAAAAATTATATAACAATACCCCTAATAAAAACATGGTAATATATATTTATGAAATATATATATATATATATATATCATATTGAAATGAAATTAGGGTATATCGGAGGAAGATGAAAATGTGTTGTAATGGGTGTGGCGAACTGGTAGAGGTGATGTCGGGAAAATGCGGGTTGGTCAGGGCAACACCGATAGTGCGGATCGGCCGGAGGAATGTAGAGATACTGCATCCACTGAAAGAAGTCAGCCAATGGTGATGTTGGCTGGAGGAAGGCCTCACATAAAATCTTGGGGGGGGGGGTCGAACCGGCCAACAAAGGCCTCACTGGTGCGTGTCACACTAGACCAATGGATGGGGTTGTTGTGGCTAAAAGCAGGCCAACCAAGGGCTATAGGTGAGAGCTGCCGAACAGTGGTGGTTCGAGGAAGCCTGAGATGGAGGTGTTGTCGGTGATAGGGGAATCGACATGTAGAATATGGTTTCACTATTGGTGGTGAGGGTGAGGGGGGGGGTGCTACAGATTGGCACTGTCGAGGTACATATACGAGGCAGAGAGGGAGGTGAGGCCCAGGGAAACACTAAAGGGGGAAAGAACGGGGGCTGGTTTTCTCGAGCGGGTGACGGGGGCCGGATGCTGGGAAGAGGGAGGGGAATCACAAGCAGGCGAGAGGTGGTGGCTTGGATTGCTGCAAGGACTAGAAGGGAGATGTCAATGGGTGAGTGCTACATCAAGGAGAAAGAGGGCGATCAGGGAAATGTGGTGCTGGGAGTAGGGTGTTGTGGAGGGTTGTAGCTGGAGTACATATGGAAGGAGGTAATGGTTTGGGACGGGTATCTGTGGCGGCGGATTTCGTGTTGTGGAGGGTGAACAAGAGGGGGATTCATGTTGTAGGGGAGAAGAACTAGAGGTCAAGATGGGTCGTTGTGTAGGGGACACATGCGTGGAAGGAGGAAAAGAAAAAAGAAAAATGGGGATCAAATAAAAATAAAATAAAAGCTAAAGTAAATAAAAAGATAATACTAATATTTATAATAATAATAATGATAATAATAATAATAATAATTAATAAAATAATAATAATTATTATACTATTATTTGTGTTATTATGAACCGTAATGATAAAATAAAAATAATAAATAAATTCATATTATTTTAATAATAATAATATTTATTAAAAGGCCACACAATTTTTTGGGAAAATATGCACGGTGTCATGCTCTGCCCATACATCCAACGACGTTGAACCCGAAACACACAATTTTTATCAAAACTCAGAAACATTGTCTAGGACTCACCCTAAACTCCAACAAAAATATTTAATGGTAGAAAATAATCAAATAAATTAAACACATAGGTCACTGTGTGACATAACCATTCCAATCTATTATATCTAATGTATTTTCTAAGAGTGTTAAAATCCACCAAAATTATTTGATGTTGACATTTAAATGGAAAACTCTAATGGTATATTGACTTAACCCCATGTCTAGGATTCCTCCCCAGTTAAATATTTTTAGAATTTTATTCATGAAAATCTTGTAATTCAACCATTTCATTAATCTTTTGAAATATTATTATTTGATTGTGTTTATGTTCATAATTCAAAAGAAAACCAAGGAGGTAAAGATACCTTTTATATTTTATACCCTACTATGATCATCCAAAACTATGATGATAAGGATGATCATCCAATAAAGAATACAGTATATGGGTCTTAATTCCCTTTCATAATTGATTTTTTATAAAAAATAGTTTTGATGAAAAGAGACATCAATGATATCCATATTGTTCATTAATTTGTTGACGTCCTTCTAGAAGTGGTTCTATGACTTCCACCAAAAAATGTTGTTGAGTTCTCTTCTTAACATCTATCTTGTTGCATATGAATTTCTGAGACTCTTTATAGAATGGCCCTGATTGAGTATTAGTAATGGAAGAATAAAATCCAAAAAAACATTTTTAGGTATTCATTCATCCATGTATGTTAACATGGTGTGCACCGATTATTTTTCTGTAATAGAAGGATCAATCCGTTCGACTATCCATTTATTATCGCTAGTTTAACAATATCAAAAACAAGAACATGTATCATCTTCTCTGTATTGAGGAATATTTTGATCAAAGGCCTGAAGCAAACTAGTTTTTCAACATTGAACTTCATTCTATATATCATCAATTGAGGGTTATGAAATAAGATATACCCAAGACGGTATTCCATACAAGTTATGAATGCTATATATATCGTGATACCATTTTTTCTTAACGAATACCCTTCAATATTCCTAGATTTAATGACGATATTCCTTATAGATTACCTCTATTTTATTGTTGTAGTATTTATAGATGATCATATTATCTATTAAAAGTATAACCAAGATCTTGTGTAATAACCAAAGCTTTTGAAATTCAATATTGAATTCCTGAAACAATGAGTTACTAAAAAACAAAAAAATTTATAATCTAGCCATAAAACCCATCATTTCATCAACTACTTATTGAATTTTCAAAAACCATCATCATGAGTTGTGATAAGTAAGTAATTTGGAGTTTGATATAACCAACTTGATTTTTGATGAATGGTAACATACCCTTATGAATATTAATATGAGTAGTAATATGAAACTGATGAATATTAAATATTAATATTTATTATTTTTATGGTTTGATGATAATGAGATCCTGATTAAATTTTCAATGTAGTATAAAATATAATCTAGTTTTAAAATTTTTATTATTTGAATAAACTATTATTTTATTTAAAAAATAAATTAATCATATTTCAAAAATTATTTTAGACAAATTGATTTCATTTTTGAATTATAAACATTTTATAATGGTTTGGGTAATGTTTTGGGATTTTTCAAAAATTCTTTAATTTTTTATGAATAGTAAAATATTATACAATACTATATAAAAAAATTATTCGATATGTAAAATATTTTTGACATCATGAGTGATTTAAGGCCACATGATTATAATCCACATACACATATTATTATTAGGGATCACTAGAAACAACCCCATTTTTTCTTAAGGGAAATAACAAAATAATGAATAAAATATTCTAATTTGACTCCTCTCGTCTAATATAAAAACCCACCCACACTCTATCTTACTTTCACTGTTCAAATCCATGAAGCACCTCAGTGTTATACCAAAATTACCTTAACTTGTGAATCACCACGTCTAACAAGATATTGGTCCATCCAAAAGACAAAAAACCCCTTCCCATAATTACATACACTATGATGTGTATTCAAGACGTAAATTCATGTTTTATTTCATTCTTTTTCGTATCATGTTCCATTTTATTGTTATCGTCTCCAAACCACCTCTATTGAAATGAACATGATAAATCTAGTGTCATATATATAATATAATTATGCCATGTGAATTGAATAACCAAAATCAATATTCTTACACTCTTCATTTTGTTACAAAAACAATATCATCGTCAGTGACGTTCCAATTTACCCCCTTTGTGGATGACGATGTTTCATTCATCAATTTACCGTTCATTATTTGTCATGAAACCAATTTTTTTGTCAAAATATATTATAATATCGGTATTATGACCAATTTAATGTTAAAAAACTAGAAAAAGTACATATAATTAAATTATATGACATAACTAGTAATTGATAAACTAAATACCGATAAAATAATCTTGGTTAATGTCATTAATAATTCATCTAATGATTCATCCACTTTAATTTATCAAAATGATATAAATGACCATTAAACCCTATTTATTTTCATAAATAATATGTGTATTCAATTATGGATATTTATATCTATTCCATATGAACTACATTACATAAAAACAAGTGAATAGATTATGAAAACCAAGACAACAAACACTCCATAAAGACACAATTCAATATTATAACTAATAAAGAGCATATAATGAACGTAATAAAGCCATTAAAATCCAAATAAATTTTTAATTGGTTCTTAATAATTTTATTAATATGTATAATTTTAAATTCATGTCCCTTATGTTCAATTGTGGAACACATTCGGACTTAAGGTAAGGGGTTTCAACACGAACCACAATTTTCATTTGAGTAAAATTTATTATCTACATACCTCAATTATGTACTTATTAATGGTTATTTAAACCTCATAAATTATGTTTGAGTATTCAATATATGTTTACAGACCATAATCCTGCTTCATTCTATGCTGAGTCACATGTTTTAAAAGGGATCTTTCAAAATTATTTTTTAAATAGTATCCTATTTAAAGTGAATTCCTCAAATCCTTACCCATTTCAAGGGATCTTGATAATATATTTTTAGCAACAATTATCGTTCTAAAATAACTCATTATACTATAAAATTTCTATCTTAATTCAATTCATGTTTCATTAAAATACTTTTCCTAAATAAATATTCCTTTTAATGAAAAAGCTTATTTATCTCATTAATTACTTGATGATTTTATAAGGGTATAGTTTTCTATTTAAAACACACTTATTGATTATTATATATGATTTTTTCTATAATAATTAATTGAATTTTTTTATGACTCGTTTGATTGTGCAAATGTTACCATAATTTCATTCAACAATTTAATTTGAATGGTTAGGGATTACGCTTAATATTGGGGGAATGATATTAACAGTTCATCTGTAAATTTGAATATGATTTTATATGTTATTCATCTTTATCACTGCACATATGAGGATTTCATTTGACATATCATGTTATAGTTGGTGCCCACTATAGTCTTTCTATACATCGGTAGGTCTCTGGATAAAAATATATGTTGACATAGATGAGGCCTTGAACATTTGTTGATATGGTTTTGGTCGAGGCCTTAATCATTTTTAGACGTCTTGGTCGAGGCCTTGACTTTATTTTTTCAGAATTTATATCATATAAAATTATATCATTATTAAGCTAAATTGAATGTTCAAGTGGTTATTCTACTATGATAATACTAATGATTATTTTTTATTATGGAATAATTTACTCAACTCATATTCATTCCATAATGTGATCATGTTTATTATTTTTATTTTCAAAGGCATGTGTTTCCAATTATTCAACATTCCTAATTTATGGATAAATTATCATTCATTGTATTTTTTACTCTTATGGTGTGATTGATCTCACCCCTTTCTTATGTTTTATTTTAAAATGATAGGAAGATGTATGTTATGTGTGACTAGAAAGATTAATATAGGAGGCATGGTAGTTTCTAAAGGAATAATTTAGTGTTGTTTTTCATTTCATGATATAATGTATGGATGATATATGTATATATTTAACAAAATCTACTAAAATTGTCATTCTTTCATGATATTAATTTCTTTTAATCATGAAAATGTCATTTAATAAGGCACCAGCTCAGGGAAACTGGGGCCATTAATTTACAATTGGTATCATAGGATGTTTAGTTGGAAAAATAGAAAGTAAATTTAGATAACATATACTTGGGAACAAATCTAAATGATATTATTTAAGGATAATCATACAATTAAATCCTACTATTTTGGTAAATAATATATTTTGTCGATATATCAAGATAATAAATCCATTTCTAGATACTACATGTAGACGTGGTTCTGACACAGATGTACCTGGGTGTGAAAAAACTGACAATGAGTTTCAGGCTTGACATGGGGTATCATAGTAAATGACAGTGGGCCTTACTGAACAATTGGATTGAAACTATCAAGGGATATGCTTAAGTTTATTCATATTTTCATTACATTCCATAATTAATGATTTAAATGCATATTTTTTCCTCAATGAAACCATTTTTCTGATTATGGGGTTAGCAATGTAGATGATTTCAATTTAAGATAAATATTTAACTTAGTTAAGTTTATAAATTATGATCCATAACCTAATATAGTGTTTTCTATAATCTATAAATAGTACCTAGTGGATGAAATGGAAGCCAAATGAGCACATGTATCTAATTTAGGGATTTCCCTCTGATTCAAGATAATGATGTTGGATCTGTTGTTGCGATTAGTGAAGAGAAGCTTATAACAATTACTGGGACAACATACTCTTGTTATTAACAATAAACATACCAATATGAAGCATTGAGATCCACCACATTAAGGATATTTTTATCTCTCTTTTTGTGAAAACAACCAACATCATTCAATGGGACTACAAACCGATTTGTAGATGAGCAATGAATAATTTCCCAAGAGAATATATTTCTCGCTTTAGGATGTAATGAAAGATATAAGGTCATCATAGAAGTTTATCATCTATCAGGAGATGTGGATCAATGGTGGGCCTTAACACCAAGAACAAAGGGGGAGGAAGAGATTGAAGAGTGGGAATGGAGGGACTTCAATGAAATATTCCTAGTAAAATAAATTCCTCGTGAATAGAAAGTGGATATGGAAAGATAGTTTCTGAATTAGATTGAAATGGAAGATGATAATATTGAAAAGTATGATGTTAACATCAGAAGGATTTCTAGGAATGTTGTAGACTATATATGTAATCTACGGAGAAAAATTTATCTTTTTTATGATGGCCAAAATCCATTCCTCAGTCGGGAACCGGTCCCAATAGTTTTCATCATATGAAGATATATATTCATATGGTATCAAGACAAAAAGGAATTCTCTATACCTTATGACATTAAATGAAATAAAGAGACTAAAAGGGTTACTAAAAACTATGGGAAATGATATATGGAAACGGTGTAGAATGGAAGAGTTTAATTTCTACCATGTGATAATTATAGACGGAAGCACCCCGGGGCTTGCATAAAAGGAAAATGAGTAAAGTAAAAATGTGGTTAGAAAAATTAACTTGCTGGTGATTTTAAGGGGAAGAAATAACTAATTAATGTTAAATAAAATAATTTTTTTGGAGATGGGACACTATAAAATGATTTTCCAACATCTCAATGAAACAAGCCACATAATAGTACAACGGAGCAGGGAGAAGCTTATGTGATCACAACTGCTGATATTGATGTTCTGAATGATGTGGGGAAAGGTATATTAATGGTTTCCAAATACATAGTAAATGATTTATTTTATTTTTTATCATCATATTATTTCATAATTTATAGTTTTCTAAGGAAATTAGATATTCACAATTTGATTTAATAAGGGAGTTATCAGTAAAAACTCGTAAGGGAAGTATCATTGCAACAAAGTTGTGTTAGGAAATCCCCATTATGGAATATAAAAGAGAATTATCTTCCTATTTTATTTTAATACACATGATTGACTTTCATATACCAGGAAAGTTCAGTCAGAGGAAAAACCTCTGACCATTTATTAAAAGAAATAAAAAGTGCAGTAAACAAGGAAAAGGATAAGGGCGAACATCATGCCCAAACCCACTCAAGAGTTCCCACCGAAGAAATACAATTACATACCCAACCATCACTCATAAACCTAAAATCCATTCCATTGAGAAAACACATTCAACCAACAGCTCATCTGCAATATCAAAAAATCACCACTGTATTCAGCTTTCAGCAAGACACCTTTGAGAAGCCGACAAACACCAATCATAGTGAGCAGAACCACCCAGACAAAGATCCACCATCATTTTCAGCACAATCAGCGCAACCATCACAGCTCGGAGAAGACACCACCAAGAAATGCACAAAATCCGCCACAATTTCACTGCTATCAAGTGATAAAAAACCAAAGCAAGACCTTCAAGGAGAGCCGCACGGAACTGAAATCCCGAAACAGGAGACCCTCCCCCCTCCGCGCAATACTGGGGCCAGCACCGAGCCATGCCCGCAATGAACCCAGTCCAGCCGAAGCCAACGCCCGCCGACGCGCAACCGAGGTGCAAGGAAAACACCTGAAACTCGCCTAGCAGGAGAGGCAAGTCCAGATCCAAACCGCCAGACCCTTCGCAAGGCCAGATCTATGCCGCCAGACCCTTCGCAAGGCCAGATCCACGCCGCCAGACCCTTCTCAAGGTCAGATCCACGCCGCGAGACCCTTTGCAAGGGCAGACGAGGCCACGTCCGACAGGCCGCGGTGGTGCCGCATCCGGAAGCCTTAACCCTCGTCGATCCGCCATGGACGAACAGATCCTCGCCAGCCCTCACTAGATTCCACCGGTGCCGAGATGATGACAATGACACCAGCCCGCCCAGAACCACGCCAGAGGAGGGGAGGGAACGAAACCGAAAGAGGAACCCTAGGAAGCGATAGAGAGAAGATACCCATTGACTTTCATATAATCCTTGCTATGGATTGGCTTTGAAATCATGATGCGAAAAAAAATCAAGAGGAAGGAGGATATGATTTTTGAGGATTGTGTGGAATCCCTTATCTTTAGGGATGAAACAACACCCTCTTATTAGAATTTAGATCCACCCAAACAGCTCTACTGAATTCCATTATTGAGGATGAATGGAATTAAATAACAATTGGTGAGGATAAGAATGTTCAAATATAGGATGTACCTATTATGAAAGAATATGCATCCATCTTTCTAGATTATTTAACTAGACATCCACCATAGCAAGAAATTGAGTTCTCAAATGAAATAATTTAATGTTCAAGGCCCATATCAAACACCCTTTATCTAATCTCCACTATTGAATTTTTGTAACTAAACAATCAATTAGAGTAATTATGTTATTAATTATTTATTCTCTCTAGTGTTTCTCTATTGGGATCCTCGGTTCTTTTCATTTAGATGAATGACGTATCTATGAGGTTGTGCATTGAATACAAGGAGAACAGTGTAATAACTATAAAGAAAATGTATCTCCTTCCATGCATTGATTATTTATTTGATAAAATTCATCAATCTCACTATTTTTTATGATTTTCCATCGATCTGAATATCATCAGTTGATTGTGGGGAAATAATTCATTCCAAAAAAATAATTTCGATCCAATTATAGGAATTACATGTTTATAGTAATTCCTTTTTGACTGACTAATGCACCCTCTATTTACATGGATTTAATGAATAGAGTTTTCAAGGAATGTCCTGATGGATTTGTGGTGCTTTTTATTGATGATATCATGGTATAATAAAAATACTATAAACAACAATAAAATCAATTGCACTCTATTTTGGAGACTGTTAGTTGAAATGATTTATATGGGATGTTTAGTATGTAGTAATTTTGGCATCAATCAACATCCTTTATGGGCCACACTATCTCTAAATATGAAATATTTTTTGATCCTACAATGGAAAGTGATTTCCAAGAATGGCCTACTCAAATGAACAAAACTGACTTCCATTGTTTTATTTGTTTAGCAGGTTATTATCAGCTTTTAATATATGGCTTCTCACGTATATCCAACCCATTGACGAAGAATACACGTAAAGGGGTTAAGTTCGTAAAGGAAATGGAATGAGAGGACTTATTTGAATAATTTCATGTGATATTGGTGATTTTTCCAATCCTCACTCTACCATTTTAGAATGATGGGTTTGAGATCTATAGAGATGAATCAAAGAAAGGAATTTGTTTTTCCATTATTAAAAATTATAGAGTAACTACCTTTGAATCATGATAGTTAAAAGATCATAAATAAAAAATTCCCACATATAATCTTGAGATAGAAGTGGTAATCATTGCTCTGATGATATAGATACATTACCTCTATGGAGAAAAATGTGAGATATATATATATCACAATTGTTTGATGTATATCATCTCACATAATGAAATCAACATGTGACAATGAAGATGGATCAAACTACTCTTGAATTTTGATTGTAATATAAAGTACCACAGGGGAAAGGTATACAATGTACATGATGCATTGAGCAGGAATGATCATGGGGTTCTCAACTAAATGAGGATTGATGAGGATCCTTTGTCAATGGATCTAGTGAGGATGGTTATGGGAATTTTCAAATATCATGAAAAATCAATACATTTTCATTTGGATGCCCAACCATATTTATTAAGAAGGATTAAAATTTCTCATCCTAATGATGATAACCTGCAAAAAAATTAATGATGTGGAAGAGAGAAAGTTGGTAATCATGGTATGTGAAGATGGAATTCTAAATTTTGGGAAGAAGTTTTTTGTTCCAACTATAACTAAGCTAAAAATGGAGTTATTGGATGATGACCATAGTTATAATTTCCCAATAAATTCGTGTAGCACTATGATTTATAGGTATTTGATTGATCATTTCTGGTGGGATAGCATGATGCCGGAAATTTGCAGATTATGTATCAATATGTGTAGTCTGTCAACAAGTGATGGAAAAAAGGCAACATGAAAAAGGAGTTATGCAACTTCAAGCTATTCATTTGTAGAAATGGGATGATGTCACCATGGATTTTGTCACTGGATTACACAAAACACCACGAAATTATGAATCAATATGGATAATTGTTGATTCAATTAAGAAATCCAATCATTTCCTCCATAAAAGGGAGGATATTCAACTGGAGCGTCGAGGAAGACTCTATCAATAAAGATGCAAGACATCATGGAGAACCTCTCTCAATTTTTTCTGATTGTGACCAATGTTTTACATCAAATTTTTTGAAAATTCTTCCGAAAGAGTTGGATACAGAACATTGTTTGATTACTTCTAACCACCCACAAACTAATGTGCAATAATATAAGTCAATAAAAACTCTAGAGGACATGTTGAGATCTTGTTAACAAGATGCCCAAGGTATGTGGGATCAGAACATAACATTATTGGAGTTTTCCAACAATAATAGTTTCCTTTCGAGTATTCAAATAACACCATATAAATCATTTTACTGAAAAATATATCACACAAGAACATGTTGGGACGAAGTTGAAGATAAGAGGCATGTGGGTCCAGATCTTGTGGAGGAAAAAATCGGGATTACAAGGACTATTCATGGTCATATCAAAACCACACAATGAATACAAAAGCATTATACCGATAATTGATGGAGGATCTAGAATTTCATGTTGGTGATCACGTTTTCTTGAAAGTATCTCCATGCAGGGGTGTTATAATATTTGGGATGAACGGGAACATGAGCCCTAGATATGTTGGGACATTTGAGATTATGGAGAGAATTGGAGTTGTTACATATCATTTGGCTATGCTGCCAAACCTGTCCAAACTACCCAATGTCTTCCATGTCTCATTGATAAGAATATACATGAAATACCCAACACATTTCCTCACTTATATAGGTATAGAGTTGGAACCTAACATATCCTGCCGTGAATAGCCTATCCATATTTTTGACAATAAAGAATAAGTTTTGATGAATCATATGATTCGTCTGGTAAGATACTTTGTAGAAATCATAATTTGAAGTGGCAACATGGGGGCATGAGGATCTTATGATGAAGGCCTACCAATAACATTTTGGGAGGTAATATTCATTGAATTTCAAGGAAGAATTTTTTTAGGAGGGAAGAATGTAACACCCCATGGTTTTGAAAATAATTATTGAATTCATGAAACACTATGTCCCTAAAAAACATCTATTTTTTTAATGTATCCATTAAACACAACATTTCCTCTACTACATTTTGAATTTCGAAATCCAATCATCTATAGTTGTGATTAATAAGTCATTTTTAGTCCTATAGAACAAATATAATATTTGGTGACAAGTCACATACATTTATGAATAGAAATATGAACCTTACGAATAGTAATTAACATTTTTTTTAAGGTTACAATGTAATGAGATCTTGATTAAATTTTCAATGTAATATAAAACGAATTTTTTATTCAAAATTGTTTTTTTTCAAATAAATAATGTTTTTATTTAAAAATTAGAATAATCATATTTAGAAAATTATTTTTAAAAATTAGGGGTCATATTTTAATTCTACACATCATTAAATCATTAGGGTGATTTTTTGGGATTTTAATGTAATTTTTGTATTTTTTATGAATGGTAATATATATTAAAATATTGTATATAAAAATTATCAGTCAAATACACTATTTATGACATCATGAGTGATATAAGGCCCCATATATCTAACTCACGTGCACTTATTACTATTATAGGTCAAATGAAACAACACTCTTTTTTATCTTGGGGGTTAAAATAAAATAAAGACTAAAATATCCAAAATTCACTCCTCTCCTCCACTATAACCCACCAATCCAGCTTTTATTCACACCTATAAGCCATGATTCCCCAGAATGTTCACCCAAAATACGCTTCTCTAGTAAGCCCCACTTCCAAGAATCTCTTGGTCTTTCCAAAAGTCAAAAACCCCTTCCCTTAAAGAGATCCTCAAGGAGGTGGATTCAAGAGGTAAATTCACATTTTATTTCCTTCATTTCAGTTCCATGTTCTGTTCTATTGTTATTACTCTACTCCTCCTATGTCCATGTTACCATAAAAACTCTTTTATAATCTATATAATACAGTTACATCATATAAAAATTTAATCCATAATCAATATTCTGACTCAATTCCTTTTATTTATAAACGAAATCATTATCAGTGAGGTTCCAATTTACAAACATTTTGGACGATGAAGTTTTGTTCATTAATTTATCCTTAATTTAAGATAAATTAAACCATTTTAATGATTGAAACAAACACTAATATATATATTAAAATATTTAATATTCATTAACTAGTATACACACTTATTATTAAATCATATGACCAAACTAGTTCCTAATAATCAAAATACAACTAAATAAATCGAAGTGAATGTCATTAATATTTCATCCATGATTCATCCACCTTCCATGTAACCAAATGATAAAAATGACCAATAAAAACTTTTTATTTTCATAAATAATAAGTATGTTCAAATATGGATATTTAAATCCATTCCTCATGAACTATATTATATATAAACAATTGAACCGATTAGGAAAATCAAGAAAATGAAGACTATAGAAGAAAAAATTCAATATTATAACTAAACAATAATTAAATAATGGAATTAATATAATAATTATAAACTAAATTCATGTATAATAGTTTCATAATAAATTTATAAATAATTATAAATTCATATTCTAGGACCTTATGTTCATGAGAAGAACACATTCAGACATAAGGTAAGTGTTAACCACCCGAACCTCCATTTTCATTATTGCTACTTTTATTGTCTACATAACTCAGTGAAGTTATTATGTATTGTTATTTACACCTCATGAAAAATGTTTTAATGTTATATATATGTTTACCAACAAGAATCATACTTTATTTTATGATGAGTAACATGTTTTAAACGGGATCATTC
Organism: Viscum album; assembly: GCA_963277665.1. NCBI lineage: Eukaryota > Viridiplantae > Streptophyta > Magnoliopsida > Santalales > Viscaceae > Viscum > Viscum album. Next base: position 58,535,585 of record OY728128.1, on the reverse strand, counting down.
AAAATTCATTCTGAAATACAGGCCTGTTTCAAGGGAATTTCACAAATCCATACCTATTATAAAATGGAACGCTATAACCTATTTTAAGCAAAAATTATCTTTCAAATTTTACACATTCTATTATGAATGTACTATCTTATTTAAATTCTGGTTTTATAATGACACTTTTCCCTAAGAAATATTTTCTTCAAAGTAAAAGAGTATTGATCTCAATAATTACTCGATGAATTTATAAGATTATCTTCCTATCGTTCAAATACTCTTTTTTATTATAATGTATGAATTCAGATACCATATTTAATTTAATAGTTTATGAATAGTTTTATTTTGGAAATTATATCATAAAATCATTTTCTAATTTACTCTAAATTGTTAGTGTTTAAGCTTAATGCTGGGGGAATGTTATTTTCATTTCATTTACTAGTTTGAATATGAATTCATATATTGTTTATGATATTCCATGCTCCTATGAGGAATGAATTGGAATTGTTAAGTGATTTATGGGGCCATATATATCCCCTTGTTTCATCAGTAGGTCTGATAATACAAATAGATGTGGACATTACCGATGCCTTGCCAATTTTCATAAATTGTTTTGGGTGAGGCCTTAATAATTCTTAGATGTATTGGTCGAGGCCATTATGGTATGGTTAAAATGTCGGAAATATGAACATTTCTCATTACTAACCTAGTAATTGAATATTAATATGGTTATTGTACTAGCAGAATACCCATAATTGGGTTTTATTATGGAATTATTTACTCAGTTCAAATTCCTTCCCTAATGTGTTCCTGTTTATTATTTTTAAATGATTGTGTTTTAAATTATTCACCATTCCTAATGTTTATGTTTATTTAATTTTCCACTTTATTTCTTACTCTTATTGAGAATTTGAGATCACCCCATTTTTATGTTTTCCCTGGACATGATGAAAAATGTTACGAGTGACTTTTAGGCTTAATGTATGAAGCATGGATGTTTTTAATGGAATTATTTAGTCTTGTTTTTCATTTTATGATGTAATGTGGAACTTATATATGTATCTTTTCCAAATCTACGAAACTAATTGTTCCTTTGGGATACCACATTCTGTTAATCATTACAATGAAATGTAATAAGGCACTATCTCTTGGAAACAGGGGCCAGGTCTTTACAACATGATGATCATTTGAGAATTATCTTAAAGACCTCAATGAAAGATAAACTATATGAAAAATTTACAAAGTGTTCATTTTGGATACAATAGGTTTCATTTTTGGGACACATAATCTCCACAGATTAATATATGTAGATCCATCAAAAAGAGGCTTTTGAATACTTTACAAGACCAAAAAAGGTGACTAAGATCAATAGATTTGACTGTTTAGAGAGTCATTATAGATAGTTTGAGGATAATTTTTCACGACTATCTAATACACTAACCAAGTAAACATAAAAGGGTGTCATGTTCCTCAAGACAGATGACTATGAGGAAAATATAAATCAGAAGAAGAGAAGGATAGTCAGTGTTCATTTTCTTATATTATCCCATTTTAAATATAGTTTTGTAATCTATAGTGATTCATGCAGGTTGGGGTTGGGATGTGTTTTATGCATGATTACACAGTTATATCTTATTCGCCACGGTAGACGATGATTATGGAGAAACTTTAATTTACTCATTATTTTGACTTAACAGATGTAAATTTTTTATTAAATATATGAATTCAATATCATTATGGATAAAAGAGGGATTTATATAATAATGATAAAATTTTGATATATATATATTCACATAGAAGGAGTTGAACATGATCTACTAAATACGGTTAGAGTTTATAAATGATTATGACTACAAAATAAATTATCACCCAGGGAAAGTGAACAAAGTGTCTGATTCTTTATGTCCAAACAATCATGAATGCTTTTCCATGATGAGGGTCACAAAATATCTAATATTTTTGTTTTTTCAAGGGTTGTATCTTGAAATGTTAATGGAAGGGTTAAAATGTTAACATTATAAATGAAAGTTAAACCATCTATCCTTGTGGTGATTAGGGATGAGTTGAATTAAGATGTTATGCTTAAATGAAGTTAAAAATTCCCTTTATTATAACAACTATTGGGATGGAATTATATGTTTTAGGAACATGGAATGTGTTCCTTCTATAATATATTTGAAAATGTAGTTGTTATAGGATTCTCGTTATTATTCATTATCAATTTATCCTGGATGCATAAATAGGTATAAGGTCATGAAATAATAATTATGGTGTGAATGGATGAAAGATAGAAATGGATGATTTTACATATCATTGATGAAATTCCAATATGTTATGGATGAAAGATAAATGTCAAAGGGGATATTGAATCCATTACCCAAACCAAAATGGAAATGGTAGAACATGAGTAGGTATTTTATTGTTGGACTTCCCAAAACCTCTAAGGGTTTTAATTATATATCGGTGGTATTCGATTGACATACCATATCATCAAAATTAGTTTCAATCAGAGTATATTTCATCATTTATTAGTTTGAAGGATATACATTTAGAATGTGGTATGGAGACATGGAGTATGAGATTCCATGTATCTGATCAAGATATTAGGTTTACCTCAACATTCTGGTAATGTATTCACCAAGAACATGATACAAAATTTAATTTCATCCCAACATAAAATCCTCATACAGATGGTAAATTTGAATGAGAAATTATATCCCAAGTGATTTTTCATGTCTTGATGTCTAGATTCTAATGGGGGTGTGGATCAATACCTTACTCCTGTTGATTTTTCATAAAACAATTTCTTTCATTCATGAATTCATATGGAACCTTAAGAATCCCTATAGGGAATTAAATGTATATAACAACATGCTGGTATGAGGTTATATAAGGAAATCCAATGGGGCATGATATCACTTATGAAATGGTCAAAAAGTCTTGAACCATTTTGTATGATATAAAGAGGGCTCAAAGTTGGGGGAAAAGCTATACTGTTAACTGATAGTGTAATATAGATTTTAATGTTGATTAAATGGTCTTATACTAATCTTATCATGGAGGAATTTTAGGAGGATTTGAATGAAAGGTAATCTTTGCAAAAGTTATATCCTTCCTTTTGATATTCATGATCATATCAGGATGGTATCATATCGCTCGTAACATCCTCCAAATCTGTCTCAAGTCCATGATGTGTTCCCAGTATCTCTATAATGTATGTCAATACCTAACCCTTCACATGTACTGAACTCATCGGTCATACAATTAGAGAATGATGATTATTATGAAGAATGACCATGTGAAATTTTGTACCGATCAAGGAATGTTCTACAAAATAAGACCACACACATGGTAATTGTTTTATGGAGAAACCACCAGTTCAAGGAAGCTGTGTGGCAATGCAATGATATGATGAAGTTGAAGAATCATCATATTATTTTTCCTGAGTGATTAATTTCTAGGTATAAATTCATATTAAGGGGGTAGAATATAACACCATGTGTTTTTGTGGACCTTTTTCGAATAAATTAAATGATCATTTATATGTTATGATGCACTATGTCGGACAGTCATTTTACGTGGAATCAAATATGTGAACTATACACAGAAAACCAACATGGAATAAATTACTTGTAACATCAACAAGGACTATGGTACACGTAACATCAACTTGGAATAGTTTATATGAATCACCACCATGAAGTACATTACATGTGATACTAAAGTTTCTAAAAAGTATCAATTTTTAATTTTAATTATTTTAATGATGTATTTATATCAAAGACACTAAACATAGTTATATTAATAGTAATTACTGCATTTCATATATTATTTTATTATTTTTCTATATAAATTAAACATATATATAATGAAAAAATAAATTTTTGTAAAGTCCTTATATGTGTAAAATTAGTAGTTTCTCAAATGATCTATTTTTAATGAACCTAAATGAAAATTAATCGAGTTAAATTTAGAAACAGTCGTAAATTAAATATTATAAAAAATATTAATTAATTAATTTAGAATTTTGAGATTATGATAAGTGGAAAATTTGGGATTTTGTTTCTGAGAAACATCATTTTTGGGCGATAAGAGAAAAATACTGGTTTTTAAATCAAAACTGAAATTTCATCTAATTTATTTCAAATGTTAAAATATATATTAGTTTTAAAATATTATAAGTATATTATATTTTTTTCTATTAATCTAATTGATATAATTTTAATATAAACCAATTTTAAATTGTGTCAGAAAATCCTAGCACACATTTTCACATTTTACTATGAAAACCTGTATTGTTGTTTGGTTAATTAAATTAATTTAAAATTAATTTCTTCCACTTATATGATTATAATTAAAAAAAATATTTTCCATAATTTTAATTAATTTAATATATAAATTTTAATATGGACAAATTAGTTTTTTAGTAATTATAATAGTGAAACAGATTAAAATTAATTTCATTGACTAAGAGAAAAATCGGGTTAAAATATTAATAACCCATAAATTTAAAACCCAAATGGACCTAGACACATGTAAAACCCCATATTATAGACATTATTATGAAATTGACCATGAATTATTGGTAATTGGTTTTCTTCATTTACTTTTTATAAATGTAGGTTCACCTTACTTGTCAAAAAAGTCAGGTGTGTCCTTTCAATTTCCTATAAAGACCCCCATATCTCCCTCTTATTCACACCTATCAAAGCACATGGGCTCAACCAATATATTCATTCTAAAATTATAAAAATACCATACATACACATGTTATCCTACAATTGTTTGTAAATAAAAACATGGAATCCAATGGGTACAAACAAATTTGAGGTACCCGATTAAGAGGTAACTTCTCTCCCCAGTTCGATTATTGTATTTGTTTTCTCCACCCATCCACTCTATTAATTACATGACAATATAAAAACTATAGTAACATTAATATAATAGGATTTTTTATTCTAATTTTTCAACCTACACTTACACACACATCCATCTAATGGGTAAAAAACACACTAATTATGTTTATGACATAGTACCACCTCACAAAATGATAATTATTACTTATTATATACTGCCTCTCATGGTGGAAATTATGATAGAAACAATTTAATTATATGTTATATTTTTTTTATTATGTATTTAATATTATTTTATCATTTTACATCACATATATAGATACTTTTAATATGGTGTATATTTGATAATTTTGTCAGAGGAACTGTGGATTACCGCCCCCTCAATGCGATGGGATTTGATCACACCCTAAATGAATGAATTAAAAATGGTTTTGGTGAAATTATGTTATACATATGACATAATAATGATACTATAAAATTAATATAAATATTTATATACATATATATAGACCCATTCAATTTTATTTCTTTCGTTCAATACGACAATAAAACATGAAACAACGTTCAAGTGTACGTACGACTTACCATCTTCATTAACAATGTATTCCATTTTATAACTCTATGTTAAATTGCTTACTATAAAAATATATGGAATATAAATTATACTTATATCATGAGTTACATAATGTAAATCATGATATATATAGGGCCCAAATATATTAAAAATTAAGACACCTACGAAGAACAAAGCAGATATTACCCGATGTAAAACCTTATCATATGATTGGTTACAATTGGGTAATCAAATGTCATAATAAAACCATATTTGGTATTATATTAATAATATAGTAATATAAAATATTAATAATTAATTTATATATTTTGTACTAGTGTATGTAATGAGTACGATGAGAGTCATGTCATCATGTATGGGAATTTTCATCACATTTTTTCCCATGAGATACATGCCTTTGACACCACCTTTTATTTTATGTAATGTATAAAATACCCATTAATTCATTCTGTGATTCATATTATGAAAATTATGGGACATTAAATTTCTATTATATTATCTTTATATCATAGTGTTAATGTTTCAAAATTTACCAAATCAATAAGACAATATTGTCAAAATTATCCTTCAATGACACACACGTCTTATTATACATCTAAATTATTTATTGAAGTGTATATAATTACATTTGAAATATTATATAATAAATATCGAAAATTTCAGGATATTTTGTACATTATTTAAATTCATTTTATTACATGTAGATTACTATCAAATGTTACTAAGTGTAATGAGTTATTGATGCACTATCATCATTTATCAGGAATGTTTATGATTATGCTTTCACTGAAGAAATATTTGATTCTTATCTCAATAACACTCATGATTTTATTTATACTCATTTACCCTTCTTATATTCATGTATTACTACAATTTTGAAACTATTTGGTACATAAAATAATTAAAAATTCATTTATGGGAAATATAATACTATTTTCCTCTTTAATAGGAAATCTATTTAATTTCACCCAATAAAGATCCAAAAAAAATAATTTTTTTTCAAATGATCCATAAATATCACTGTCAATGAAAAAATATTTTTTATTTGTCTTCAGTGATTCCATTATATTTTTTAAAATATATATTCAAAGGGAATAGTTTTTTGAAAAATATTCCATTTTTTAAGATATTTTCAATTTTGGAATAATATTTTCCTCAAGAAATGTTTTTAAAAGATCATTAAAATTTATTTTCCATAAAATCTAAAATATGTGGGAGATACTGAACCCATTTGGGGAAAATTACTCAAATATTCATTTCGTATTATTTCTTGGTAGTGATAATATTTTGGTGCAATCTTGTTTATGAGTCATTTTTTCTTATTTCATGGGTAATTTTATTTTGAAACCCAATTATTTTCATGGGTTATATTTATGAGGAAATTATTATGAAACCACTAATTTTGAAGAAGTTATTATTTAATTATATTTTTATGATACCCATTTGATTTAATGTTTTATGGTATGATTATTTTACGATTTTGTGGAACATGTATATATAATATTATAATGATATAGTTGGGAAATATAACTCCCTTCAATGCATTGGAAAGTGATTTATATCTCATGAGACTGTCTGAGATTGTCTTGGTAGGGACCCTTGACGACAAAGATGGCCATGGGAGTGAACCATGACTACCAATATGGAATATAGAGTGATCTCATTCTACTAATATGGCCATGGGTGTGAGCCATGACTACCAAGATGGTATGGGGAGTGAACTCATACTACAAATATGGTCTTGGAAATTGTGGCTTTGATTCTATGGAAAATATATTTTGTTCTTATGTATATTCTATAATTTTAGGTATTATTCTTATATGATTCTTTCTTTCTTTTTGTTATTTATTTCCATATGATCAGTGTCTAATGAAATTTTATGCTTTATTTCGTGATTCATGTTTACGATATTTGATATTATGTGTATAATATTGTATTTTCATGATCATTTTATCATACCTATATTCCCATGAATATTCTAACATATCACTCTTGTTTATGCTTACTGAGAATTTTATATCACCTCTTCTTATGTTTCCTTCCCCCCAATTATGTAGATATTTTATATTTTATATGAGTATAAGACATGTAATAGTAAATAAAAACCTAGTGGGTGATGTTGTATCTAATTTATGAATCAGTGTTTATATTTCATTGTATCCAAATACACAACATTAGTATGGAATTTAAGAATATATATATATATATATATATATATATGATTTTTTCAATTCCATTTATTTAATGTAATCATAATGTTTGAGAAGCGAAGGCCTCCATATTCGATTTCATTATTAGGTACAGTTGATCTAATCCAGGCCAACTTTCCAAAGAGAAACTAATTGGATGATGACAAATATGCATCTACAATACCAACAGTTGCTCCAGAAGAGTACTCCAAACTCATGATTTTCATTTCTAGAAGCATGGAAAAGATAATGGAAATATTTTAGTGCTTTAGGGATTCATAATAGGCTATATACATATAGTCAAGCCTATGACAAAATATCCAGGTTTGAGAACTTATACAATTATAATTACTAATCTAGTAGCATCCAGATTAGTCTCTACATTATTTGAAAGTGGCATGTCTCACTTCGACATACCTAAGACTATTATGGGGATTACTGGACTCGAACCTGAAAATTTTCTTGGTGTTATGAAATATGATACCTCGTTGGGTATTTAGGTAGTGAGTTTTCTCCATTATAAGAACATTCTCCTTTAGATTTGTGGATACATTTTTAGATGGAATCAATTCATCCTCGACGTGATAAGACATCATGTAATCATCATGATAGACCTGTTAGATCCGAATAAAGTCCATATTGGATTATATCAACATAGGGTGAGAATCACAAAAAATTGGGAATTATAAATGTGCATAAGGGAAAATGGGGTGTTAGTGCGATGAGAGATGCACTCAAGCAGTAGAGGCTTGGATATGTATCCTTGCAGATCCATTGTCATTTCATGGATGACCATAGGTTATGAAATGATGTTTTCCCTCCAATAGTGAAGCAGTATAGAGATATCCAACCGGAATAATTATATGTTTTACCCTCAATGAGAGTGGTAGAGTTTACTATTCAGCATATTTCTAGAGATGCATCATTGACTATTCCACATTATCAGATGGATACTATGGATCTTCTGGAGATAAAGATATTAATGCAGTATCTAAAGGGTAAAGCTCGCATCAATCTAATAAATCCCACTCTGGGTTCAACAATAAATTTCCCAAGAATGTGGATTTCACACTGTGGTTTTTCATATATTAACATTCATTTAACTTGGTTACAGAAAAGTCTCAGTACCCACTACCTTTAATAGTTGACCAATTTGACTAGCTCTGAAAAGTGAGTTTATATTCAAAGATATATAAAAGGTCGGCATATAATTAGTTCATTTTAAATTCATCAAACATACATCACACATATATATAGAGTAGGAATGGACTATAAGAGTAACTGGTCATGTCGTTCTGTCTCACAAATACACCTACAATTTTTAGGGATCTTTTGAACTTGGTTTCACACCCAAATCTCGATTCATTAAAGGGTGAATTTTTTAATGATATGTTATTATATTAACTCTCAAAAAGAAACCATGTTAAACCTCATGATGTCATTCTGAATACTGTGTTATAAAATCCTCAATATTCTATGTTATGTACATACAACTTTTTCATCAATAATTTTAATTTCCTGTTTCATATCAAATTGGTGTCTGAAGTATCATTTGACCCAAGAAAGGGTGAGATATTGATTCATGGGAGAATCCTAATAATGTATTTTATATTCATTATTTCATTGGGAAATATATATATTACATATTATTCATCGAAGGTTTCTCAGGATATGCTATATTTAAAAACTTCATAAGGGTAGATTGACTTCAGCAGCGATTGTAATTTAACCAAATCCCGGTAGGTCACATACATTATACTATAATACATCATGAATTGGTCTTAGAGATATTCCATTATTCGATGAAAAAATACATCTCGTACATTTATTTTCATTTTGTTCTTTGGTAGTGGAATTACGATAAATATGATCTTGAGAAAGAAAATTTTGTTCACATTATACACTATTGGAGAAAAAATCTACTTGTAGGGTTTTAGGTTATTCAATTATAACAAATTAATCAATTAAAAAAATTAAAAATTGGGATCTAAATCTTAGGAAGTGCTGGTGGGTCGATTACCTATAGTCGTTTGATTTGGAGCTTACCAACTGTCATGGTAAGGTAAATGTTGACGATGATTATTAGAGATGGATTACTCAGATACAAGTAGTCCTGGAGGACTGGCGAGAATTTTAGCTCATGGCCTGGTATTCTGATATTCATAACATGGTTTAGGATGATATTGGTTAAAATTTATTATTAGCCTTCACATTGACATATAATATTCTTGAATAAGTATGAATGAGGGAAAAAAATTCCCGTTGTCATTTCCTAATAGAATGAATTAAGTATTAAGATAAATATTTATAATTAAAGGTAGAATGATAATTTAATATTCCATTTGTGTGTATAGGTTCATGTAGTAATTATAGATGATTTTTATAGGAATTATATTCCTCAGAATGGGTAGTTCACCTAAGAGTCCCCAAAATATATCAAGATATAGTGAGCTAGTATTGGTGGCCTAGTATGAAACATGAAGTCTCCCACATTGTCACTATGTGTTCCACTTATCGACTGGTGAAGGGAGAACATGGGAGATGGATAATGATTTTAAATATACTGTCCATTCATGAGTTGAAATGAGATGATGTTTTGATAGATTTTTTGACTGGTTTACACATATAACAACATGTAAACAATGAGTTATTGGTTTTCATCGATCATTTGATTAATTTAACACATTTTATACATTAGTGACATACTATCTTGGTATAATATCAAGGTATAGTTTATTTCAGGGTGGTTGTATATCTTTATAGAGTTATATGTCAAGTCATTACTAATAAAGATTCTCTATTTACATCATGGTTACGGAATTGGATGCATAATTCATTGGATACAATGAAGATTTTGTGCATGACCTATCACCTATTGGCCGATGGACTAGAAAAGAAAATGATTCAGGTGTCAGAGGAAATTATTCATGTATCTCTCCTTGAATTTAGGTGTTACTATGAGGACCACATAACCCAAATTAAGTTTTCATATAATAATAGTTATTCGGATACCATTGAGATGGTTCCATACGATTCATTATATATTAGACCATATTTTTCACCTATATGATGTCTAGAGGGAGGAGAGGTAGCTATGAATGGACTATTATTCATGTAGCAGACTGCAAAGTATGTCTAGCTGATCAGAATATTCATGATGGTAGTTGAGTCAAGAATGCAGTTACTTGCTAATGGAAACATGTGATGTCTGGAGATCGCGATAGGGGAATGGGAATTCAAAAAATTCTCACCCATGTTAGGCTATATACATATTATGAAGTAGGGAGACATCTCCCATAGGATTTTTGGACCATTCATGATTATGAAATAGATCATTCCAATGACTTACCAATTCTCATTTTGTCATAGATACCAGTTTATGCATGATTTCTTTCGAATATCATATCATCACTAATATTGTCCCAAATCATCACATGAATTTTGGCATGATTACTTCTAACATGGCATTGATGTATCCTTAAATGATTATATTGTTTGTACTGTTGATCAGAGCACGAATAGACTATGAGTTAGGTCATTTAATTTGGTATGTGTTTTATGGTAGCATGTCTTCTAATTCGACATGTCATTGGACTCTGTAGATGGTATATGATCTCAATGTCAGAAACTTTTTGGTGATGCTATCTATTTACCCATAAAAGGTCAACTTCGGGTTGAGTATTATTATGGAGGGTAGATTATAATGACCGATCTTTTCAAGAAGGTATGACTATTTTAAACAATGTAAATATTTAACTTAAACATAGTAGATTTGAAATATAGATTCTATACGGTCCTACTTGCATTCGAGACGTGTGGGGATCCTGGTGCATCCAAAATGGAAAAAATTACTTTTTCCTTATGGTTAATAAGAACCATTCCTCCTTAACCATAAGGTATCTACAAACAATGAAGGGAAAAACATTGGTTAATAATGATCCACATAGTTATTATTAAATATTTAAACTCTTGTAACATGGTTAGGAAAATCAACTGAAATTTTTGATAATGCTATTTCACATTTTTGGTTCATGGTTAGGGAAATATTCAACCTTATCTGTGTATGAATTTTACTTATATATGGATATTACCACAGTTTTACCATAGTTTTCCCAAACCATGTTAAAAAACCATGCCACCAAAATTTTGAGAATGCATATCCCAAAATGTCATTATAACCCATTTAGTATATTTTCAATTTTATTCAATTGTTTCTCTAGTGAATAGACACATTTCCTCCTCTCATAGCTCACCCGCTACCTAAATCTATGATTTGATATAACTCCATCATCTATAGTCAAAATCAAGATCTATTGAATGTTATTGTCAACTATAGATATTCTCGCACATCCTCTTCATATAGATCTATTACTATTATCAGATATATTGAGCTCTATTTGTGAAAGGTGATTTTCCATATTTTAAGGTCTTTGGACTATTTTATCCATTTCTTGTATCCAACCTCAAATATCAGGCCTCTGTCAAATGAGGAGTCATCAATGGCCCTAACATAGGTCGTATCATCATTTTATGATATGTTTTGCTGTTTCGTATCTTATTCATTATGGCTCACTCCGGAAATTTCCACACACCTCCATTTATTTGCGTTCATCATATTAAATTTTTATACACAACTTACTATATACATGTTGATCCTTGTTTAGTTAATTATATTATTTATACCATGTTAATGAACTTCCCTTTTATATTCGATAATACATTTCCTTATATAGTTAATTTTATAATTTCTCTTAATATCATCTAAAAATTAATTATAGATTAAAAATTTATTTTACCAAAATATATAATATTAGAATGAACCCATGGAACATCCTATGTTCTAGGAACAAATTATTATTGGTATTTCACATGGGGTAGGTTTACTATTTGACCATAAAAACCTTATAAATGCACCTTGATCCTCCTAAATGAAATTTCAATCCATTATTGATATGAATGAAAATTTTTAAATTATATGTATGGATTTTGAATGAGGTATTAATTTTTCCTTAAATGAAATGAATGGTTTAATTGAAATGAAAAAATGGATTCAACATCAAGTATATTTTTTAATCTGTAATCAAATAAAAAATTTAATTTTTAATCCATATTTAAATATTTGGTCTCTATGAAAATTATACATGATAGTTAATACATATTATCATATATTATAAATTTTCTTATTCATTTTCATAAACTATGTTACGGTGGTATGGGATCTATTGAGTATGAATGTATCATATTACCTTACATCAGGTGTTTTGAATTACATCGTAAACAATAATCAAAAGTTGGAAAGTTTTATTGATGCCCCACGTCCATTTTATGAGTGGTGACATGATTGAACACTCATCATCTTCAGTGATGATCCGGACATCATCCAATCATTATGGTATTTAGGTTCTACATTGTATTGTATGATCACATAAGATTATTTGGACAAGTTATAGATGAATGTGTTTCACCCTGGGGGGCTCTTTTATTTACAATTCCTTGGTGTTTATTTATAATTTATACATGGACACTATTTAGTTACGAAAACTAAATGTAATAATTTTATACATCATTGGTGGTATCCTACTAGTATTTAATCTCACAACCTTCTATATCGTCAATTTTTTATAGGGAAAATTATATGAGTGAATTATGGATAAAGGAATGTTCCATTATACAAATTATTGGTATACGTTACTTATATATGGTTCATAGAAGCAGATAACTGAGCATGTGTTCGAGATTCTAGAAGTGCACATTTGTATTTTGGAAATTATATCATAAAATCGTTTTATAATTTACTCTAAATTGTTAGTGTTTACGCTTAATGCTGGGGGAATGTTATTTTCATTTCATTTACTAGTTTCAATATGAATTCATATATTGTTTATGATATTCCATGCTCATATGAGGAATGAATTGGAATTGTTAAGTGATTTATGGGGCCATATATATCCCCTTGTTTCATCAGTAGGTCTGATAATACAAATAGATGTGGACATTACCGATGCCTTGCCAATTTTCATAAATTGTTTTGGGTGAGGCCTTAATAATTCTTAGATTTATTGGTCGAGCCATTATGGTATGGTTAAAATTTCGGAAATATGAACATTTCTCATTACTAACCTAGTAATTGAATATTAATATGGTTATTGTACTAGCAGAATACCCATAATTGGGTTTTATTATGGAATTATTTACTCAGCTCAAATTCCTTCCCTAATGTGTTCCTGTTTATTATTTTTAAATGATTGTGTTTTAAATTATTCACCATTCCTAATGTTTATGTTTATTTAATTTTCCACTTTATTTCTTACTCTTATTGAGAATTTGAGATCACCCCATTTTTATGTTTTCCCTGAACATGATGAAAAATGTTACGAGTGACTTTTAGGCTTAATGTATGAAGCATGGATGTTTTTAATGGAATTATTTAGTCTTGTTTTTCATTTTATGATGTAATGTGGAACTTATATATGTATCTTTTCCAAATCTACTAAACAAATTGTTCCTTTGGGATACCACATTCTGTTAATCATTACAATGAAATGTAATAAGGCACCATCTCTTGGAAACAGGGGCCATGTCTTTACAACATGATGATCATTTGAGAATTATCTTAAAGACCTCAATGAAAGATAAACTATATGAAAAATTTACAAAGTGTTCATTTTGGATACAATAGGTTTCATTTTTGGGACACATAATCTCCACAGATTAATATATGTAGATCCATCAAAAAGAGGCTTTTGAATACTTTACAAGACCAAAAAAGGTGACTAAAATCAATAGATTTGACTGTTTAGAGAGTCATTATAGATAGTTTGAGGATAATTCTTCATGACTATCTAATACACTAACCAAGTAAACATAAAAGGGTGTCATGTTCCTCAAGACAGATGACTATGAGGAAAATATAAATCAGCAGAAGAGAAGGATAGTCAGTGTTCATTTTCTTATATTAACCCATTTTAAATATAGGTTTGTAATCTATAGTGATTCATGCAGGTTGGGGTTGGGATGTGTTTTATGCATGATTACACAGTTATATCTTATTCGCCACGGTAGACGATGATTATGGAGAAACTTTAATTTACTCATTATTTTGACTTAACAGATGTAAATTTTTTATTAAATATATGAATTCAATATCATTATGGATAAAAGAGGGATTTATATAATGATCATAAAATTTTGATATATATATTCACATAGAAGGAGTTGAACATGATCTACTAAATACGGTTAGAGTTGATAAATGATTATGACTACAAAATAAATTATCACCCAGGGAAAGTGAACAAAGTGTCTGATTCTTTCTGTCCAAACAATCATGAATGCTTTTCCATGATGAGGGTCACAAAATATCTAATATTTTTGTTTTTACAAGGGTTGTATCTTGAAATGTTAATTGAAGGGTTAAAATGTTAACATTATAAATGAAAGTTAAACCCTCTTTCCTTGTGGTGATTAGGGAGGAGTTGAATTAAGATTTTATGCTTAAATGAAGTTACAAATTCCTTTTATCATAACAACTATTGGGATGGAATTATAAGTTTTAGGAACAGGGAATGTGTTCCTTCTATAATATATTTGAAGATGTAGTTGTTATAGGATTCTCGTTATTATTCATTATCAATTTATCCTGGATGCATAAATAGGTATAAGGTCATGAAATAATAATTATGGTGTGAATGGATGAAAGATAGAAATGGATGATTTTATATCTCATTGATGAAATGCCAATATGTTATGGATGAAAGATAAATGTCAAAGGGGATATTGAATCCATTACCCATTCCAAAATGGAAATGGGAGAACATGAGTAGGTATTTTATTGTTGGACTTCACAAAACCTCTAATGGTTTTAATTATATATCGGTGGTATTCGATTGACATACCATATCATCAAAATTAGTTTCAATCAGAGTATATTTCATCATTTATTAGTTTGAAGGATATACATTTAGAATGTGGTATGGAGACATGGAGTATGAGATTCCATGTATCCGATCAAGATATTAGGTTTACCTCAACATTCTGGTAATGTATTCACCAAGAACATGATACAAAATTTAATTTCATCCCAACATAAAATCCTCATACAGATGGTAAATTTGAATGAGAAATTATATCCCAAGTGATTTTTCAGGTCTTGATCTCTAGTTTCCAATGGGGGTGTGGATCAATACCTTACTCCTGTTGATTTTTCATAAAACAATTTCTTTCATTCATGAATTCATATGGAACCTTATGAATCCCTATAGGGAATTAAATGTATATAACAACATGCTGGTATGAGGTTATATAAGGAAATCCAATGGGGCATGATATCACTTATGAAATGGTCAAAAAGTCTTGAACCATTTTGTATGATATAAAGAGGGCTCAAAGTTGGGGGAAAAGCTATACTGTTAACTGATAGTGTAATCTAGATTTTAAAGTTGATTAAATAGTCTTATACTAATCTTATCATGGAGGAATTTTAGGAGGATTTGAATGAAAGGTAATCTATGCAAAAGTTATATCCTTCCTTTTGATATTCATGATCATATCAGGATGGTATCATATCGCTCGTAACATCCTCCAAATCTGTCTCAAGTCCATGATGTGTTCCCAGTATCTCTATAATGTATGTCAATACCTAACCCTTCACATGTACTAAACTCATCGGTCATACAATTAGAGAATGATGATTATTATGAAGAATGACCATGTGAAATTTTGTACCGATCAAGGAATGTTCTACAAAATAAGACCACACACATGGTAATTGTTTTATAGAGAAACCACTAGTTCGAGGAAGCTGTGTGGCAATGCAATGATATGATGGAGTTGAAGAATCATCATATTATTTTTCCTGAGTGATTAATTTCTAGGTATAAATTCATATTAAGGGGGTAGAATATAACACCATGTGTTTTTGTGGACCTTTTTCGAATAAATTAAATGATCATTTATATGTTATGATGCACTATGTCGGGCAGTCATTTTACGTGGAATCAAATATGTGAACTATACACAGAAAACCAACATGGAATAAATTACTTGTAACATCAACAAGGACTATGGTACACGTAACATTAACTTGGAATAGTTTATATGAATCACCACCATGAATTACGTTACATGTGATACTAAAGTTTCTAAAAAGTATCAATTTTTAATTTTAATTATTTTAATGATGTATTTATATCAAAGACACTAAACATAGTTATATTAATAGTAATTACTGCATTTCATATATTATTTTATTATTTTTCTATATAAATTAAACATCTATATAATGAAAAAATAATTTTTTGTAAAGTCCTTATATGTGTAAAATTAGTAGTTTCTCAAATGATCTATTTTTAATGAACCTAAATGAAAAATAATCGAGTTAAATTTAGAAACAGTCGTAAATTAAATATTATAAAAATTATTAATTAACTAATTTAGAATTTTGAGATTATGATAAGTGGAAAATTTGGGATTTTGTTTCTGAGAAGCATCATTTTTGTGCGATAAGAGAAAAATACCTGTTTTTAAATCAAAACTGAAATTTCATCTAATTTATTTCAAATGTTAAAATATATATTAGTTTTAAAATATTATAAGTATATTATATTTTTTTCTATTAATCTAATTGATATAATTTTAATATAAACCAATTTTAAATTGTGTCAGAAAATCCTAGCACACATTTTCACATTTTACTATGAAAACCTGTATTGTTGTTTGGTTAATTAAATTATTTTAAAATTAATTTCTTCCACTTATATGATTATAATTAAAAAAAATATTTTCCATAATTTTAATTAATTTAATATATAAATTTTAATATGGAAAAATTAGTTTTTTAGTAATTATAATAGTGAAACAGATTAAAATTAATTTCATTGACTAAGAGAAAAATCGGGTTAAAATATTAATAACCCATAAATTTAAAACCCAAATGGACCTAGACACATGTAAAACCCCATATTATAGACATTATTATGACATTGACCATGAATTATTGGTAATTGGTTTTCATCATTTACTTGTTATAAATGTAGGTTCACCTTACTTGTCAAAAAAGTCAGGTGTGTCCTTTCAATTTCCTATAAAGACCCCCATATCTCCCTCTTATTCACACCTATCAAAGCACATGGGCTCAACCAATATATTCATTCTAAAATTATAAAAATACCATACATACACATGTTATCCTACAATTGTTTATAAATAAATACATGGAATCCAATGGGTACAAACAAATTTGAGGTACCTGATTAAGAGGTAACTTCTCTCCCCAGTTCGATTATTGTATTTGTTTTCTCCACCCATCCACTCTATTAATTACATGACAATATAAAAACTATAGTAACATTAATATACTAGGATTTTTTATTCTAATTTTTCAACCTACACTTACACACACATCCATCTAATGGGTAACAAACACACTAATTATGTTTATGACATAGTACCACCTCACAAAATGATAATTATTACTTATTATATACTTCCTCTCATGGTGGAAATTATGATAGAAACAATTTAATTATATGTTATATTTTTTTAATTATGTATTTAATATTATTTTATCATTTTACATCACATAAATAGATACTTTCAATATGGTGTATATTTGATAATTTTGTCAGAGGAATTGTGGATTACCGCCCCCTCAATGCGATGGGATTTGATCACACACTAAATGAATGAATTAAAAATGGTTTTGGTGAAATTATGTTATACATATGACATAATAATGATACTATAAAATTAATATAAATATTTATATACATATATATAGACCCATTCAATTTTATTTCTTTCGTTCAATACGACAATAAAACCTGAAACAACGTTCAAGTGTACGTACGACTTACCGTCTTCATTAACAATGTATTCCATTTTATAACTCTATGTTAAATTGCTTACTATAAAAATATATGGAATATAAATTATACTTATATCATGAGTTACATAATGTAAATCATGATATATATAGGGCCCAAATATATTAAAAATTAAGACACCTACGAAGAACAAAGCAGAAATTACCCGATGTAAAACCTAATCATATGATTGGTTACAATTGGGTAATCAAATGTCATAATAATACCATATTTGGTATTATATTAATAATATAGTAATATAAAATATTAATAATTAATTTATATATTTTGTACTGGTGTATGTAATGAGTACGATGAGATTCATGTCATCATGTATGGGAATTTTCATCACATTTTTTCCCATGAGATACATGCCTTTGACACCACCTTTTATTTTATGTAATGTATAAAATACCCATTAATTCATTCTGTGATTCATATTATGAAAATTATGGGACTTTAAATTTCGATTATATTATCTTTCTATCATAGTGTTAATGTTTCAAAAGTTACCAAATCAATAAGACAATATTGTCAAAATTATCCTTCAATGACACACACATCTTATTATACATCTAAATTATTTATTGAAGTGTATATAATTACATTTGAAATATTATATAATAAATATCGAAAATTTCAGGATATTTTGTACATTATTTAAATTCATTTTATTACATGTAGATTACTATCAAATGTTACTAAGTGTAATGAGTTATTGATGCACTATCATCATTTATCAAGAATGTTTATGATTATGCTTTCACTGAAGAAATATTTGATTCTTATCTCAATAACACTCATGATTTTATTTATACTCATTTTAGCCTTCTTATATTCATGTATTACTACAATTTTGAAACTATTTGGTACATAAAATAATTAAAAATTCATTTATGGGAAATATAATACTATTTTCCTCTTTGATAGGAAATCTATTTAATTTCACCCAATAAAGATCCAAAAAAATTAATTTTTTTTCAAATGATCCTTAAATATCACTGTCAATGAAAAAATATTTTTTATTTGTCTTCAGTGATTCCATTATATTTTTTAAAATATATATTCAAAGCGAATAGTTTTTTGATAAATATTCCATTTTTTAAGATATTTTCAATTTTGAAATAATATTTTCCTCAAGAAATGTTTTTAAAAGATCATTAAAATTTATTTTCCATAAAATCTAACATATGTGGGAGATAATGAACCCATTTGGGGAAAATTACTCAAATATTCATTTCGTATTATTTCTTGGTAGTGATAATATTTTGGTGCAATCTTGTTTATGAGTCATTTTTTCTTATTTCATGGGTAATTTTATTTTGAAACCCAATTATTTTCATGGGTTATATTTATGATGAAATTACTATGAAACCACTAATTTTGAAGAAGTTATTATTTAATTATATTTTTATGATACCCATTTGATTTAATGTTTTATGGTATGATTATTTTATGATTTTGTGGAACATGTATATATAATATTATAATGATATAGTAGGGAAATACAACTCCCTTCAATGCATTGGAAAGTGATTTATATCTCATGAGATTGTCTAAGATTGTCTTGGTAGGGACCCTTGACGACAAAGATGGCCATGGGAGTGAACCATGACTACCAATATGGAATATAGAGTGATCTCATTCTACTAATATGGCCATGGGTGTGAGCCATGACTACCAAGATGGTATGGGGAGTGAACTCATACTACAAATATGGTCTTGGAAATTGTGGCTTTGATTCTATGGAAAATATATTTTGTTCTTATGTATATTCTATAATTTTAGGTATTATTCTTATATGATACATTCTTTTTTTTTGTTATTTATTTCCATATGATCAGTGTCTAATGAAATTTTATGCTTTATTTCGTGATTCATGTTTACGATATTTGATATTATGTGTATAATATTCTATTTTCATGATCATTTTATCATACCTATATTCCCATGAATATTCTAACATATCACTCTTGTTTATGCTTACTGAGAATTTTATATCACCCCTTCTTATGTTTCCTTCCCCCCAATTATGTAGATATTTTATATTTTGTATGAGTATAAGACATGTAATAGTAAATAAAAACCTAGTGGGTGATGTTGTATCTAATTTATGAATCAGTGTTTATATTTCATTATTTCCAAATACACAACATTAGTATGGAATTTAGGAATATATATATATATATATATGATTTTTTGAATTCCATTTATTTAATGTAATCATAATGTATGAGAAGCGAAGGCCTCCATATTTGATTTCATTATTAGGTACAGTTGATCTAATCCAAGCCAACGTTCTAAAGAGAAACTAATTGGATGATGACAAATATGCATCTACAATACCAACAGTTGCTCCAGAAGAGTACTCCATACTCATGATTTTCATTTCTAGTAGCATGGAAAAGATAATGGAAATATTTTAGTGCTTCAGGGATTCATAATAGGCTATATACATATAGTCAAGCCTATGACAAAATATCCAGGTTTGAGAACTTATACAATTATAATTACTAATCTAGTAGCATCCAGATTAGTCTCTACATTATTTGAAAGTGGCATGTCTCACTTCGACATACCTAAGACTATTATGGGGATTCCTGGACTCGAACCTGAAAATTTTCTTGGTGTTATGAAATATGATACCTCGTTGGGTATTTAGGTAGTGAGTTTTCTCCATTATAAGAACATTCTCCTTTAGATTGGTGGATACATTTTTATATGGAATCAATTCATCCTCGACGTGATAAGACATCATGTAATCATCATGATAGACCTGTTAGATCCGAATAAAGTCCATATTGGAATATATCATCATAGGGTGAGAATCACAACAAATTGGGAATTGTAAATGTGCATAAGGGAAAATGGGGTGTTAGTGAGATGAGAGATGCACTCAAGCAGTAGAGGCTTGGATATGTATCCATGCAGATCCATTGTCATTTCATGGATGACCATAGGTTATGAAATGTTGTTTTCCCTCCTATAGTGAAGCAATATAGAGATATCCAACTGGAATAATTATATGTTTTACCCTCAATGAGAGTGGTAGAATTTACTATTCAGCATATTTCTAGAGATGCATCATTGACTATTCCACATTATCAGATGGATACTATGGATCTTCTAGAGATAAAGATATTAATGCAGTATCTAAAGGGTAAAGCTCACATCAATCTAATAAATCCCACTCTGGGTTCAACAATAAATTTCCCAAGAATGTGGATTTCACACTGTGGTTTTTCATATATTAACATTCATTTAACTAGGTTACAGAAAAGTATCAGTACCCACTACCTTTAATAGTTGACCTATTTGACTAGCTCTGAAAAGTGAGTTTATATTCAAAGATATATAAAAGGTCGGAATATAATTAGTTCATTTTAAATTCATCAAACATACATCACACATATATATATACAGTAGGAATGGACTATAAGAGTAACTGGTCATGTCGTTCTGTCTCACAAATACACCTACAATTTTTAGGGATCTTTTGAACATGGTTTCAAACCCAAATCTAGATTCATTAAAGGGTGAATTTTTTAATGATATGTTATTATATTAACTCTCAATAAGAAACCATGTTAAACCTCATGATATCATTCTGAATACTGTGTTATAAAATCCCCAATATTCTATGTTATGTACATACAACTTTTTCATCAATAATTTTCATTTCATGTTTCATATAAAATTGGTGTCTGAAGTATCATTTGACCAAAGAAAGGGTGAGATATTGATTCATGGGAGAATCCTAATAATGTATTTTATATTCATTATTTCATTGGGAAATATATATATTACATATTATTCATCGATGGTTTCTGAGGATATTCTATATTTAAAAACATCATAAGGGTAGATTGACTTCAGAAGCGATTGTAATTTAACCATATCCTGGTAGGTCACATACATTATACTATAATACATCATGAATTGGTCTTAGAGATATTCCATTATTCGATGAAAAAATACATCTCGTACATTTATTTTCATTTTGTTCAATGGTAGTGGAATTACGATAAATGTGATCTTGAGAAAGAAAGTTTTGTTCACATTATACACTATTGGAGAAAAAATCTACTTGTAGGGTTTTAGGTTATTCAATTATAACAAATTAATCAATTAAAAAAAATTTAAAATTGGGATCTAAATCTTAGGAAGTGCTGGTGGGTCGATTACCTATAGTCGTTTGATTTGGAGCTTACCAACTGTCATGGTAAGGTAAATGTTGACGATGATTATTAGAGATGGATTACTCAGATACAAGCAGTCCTGGAGGACTGGGGAGAATTTTAGCTCATGGCCTGGTATTCTGATATTTATAACATGGTTTAGGATGATATTGGTTAAAATTTATTATTAGCCTTCACATTGACATATAATATTCTTGAATAAGTATGAATGAGGGAAAAAAATTCCCGTTGTCATTTCCTAATAGAATGAATTAAGTATTATGATAAATATTTATAATTAAAGGTAGAATGATAATTTAATATTCCATTTGTGTGTATAGGTTCATGTAGTAATTATAGATGATTTTTATAGGAATTATATTCCTCAGAATGGGTAGTTCACCTAAGAGTCCCCAAAATATATCAAGATATAGTGAGCTAGTATTGGCGGCCTAGTATGAAACATGAAGTCTCCCACATTGTCAACATGTGTTCCACTTATTGACTGGTGAAGGGAGAACATGGGAGATGGATAATGATTTTAAATATACTGTCCATTCATGAGTTGAAATGAGATGATGTTTTGATAGATTTTTTGACTGGTTTACACATATAACAACATGTAAACAATGAGTTATTGGTTTTCATCGAACATTTGATTAATTTCACACATTATATACATTAGTGACATACTATCTTGGTATAATATCAAGGCATAGTTTATTTCAAGGTGGATGTATATCCTTATAGAGTTATATGTGAAGTCATTACTAATAAAGATTCTCTATTTACATCATGGTTACGGAATTGGATGCATAAGTCATTGGATACAATGAAGATTTTGTGCATGACCTATCACCCATTGGCCGATGGACTAGAAAAGAAAATGATTCAGCTGTCAGAGGAAATTATTCATGTATCTCTCCTTGAATTTTGGTGTTACTATGAGGACCACATAACCCAAATTAAGTTTTCATATAATAATAGTTATTCGGATACCATTGAGATGGTTCCATACGAGTCATTATATATTAGACCATATTTTTCACCTATATGATGTCTAGAGGGAGGAGAGGTAGCTATGAATGGACTATTATTCATGTAGCAGACTGCAAAGTATGTCTAGCTGATCAGAATATGCATGATGGTAGTTGAGTCAAGAATGCAGTTACTTGCTAATGGAAACATGTGATGTCTGGAGATCGAGATAGGGGAATGGGAATTCAAAAAATTCTCACCCATGTTAGGCTATATACATATTATGAAGTAGGGAGACATCTCCCATAGGATTTTTAGACCATTCATGATTATGAAATAGATCATTCCAATGACTTACCAATTCGCATTTTGTCATAGATACCAGTTTATGCATGATTTCTTTCGAATATCATATCATCACTAATATTGTCCCAAATCATCACATGAATTTTGGCATGATTACTTCTAACATGGCATTGATGTATCCTTAAATGATTATATTGTTTGTACTGTTGATCAGAGCACGAATAGACTATGAGTTAGGTCATTTAATTTGGTATGTGTTTTATGGTAGCATGTCTTCGAATTCGACATGTCATTGGACTCTGTAGATGGTATATGATCTCAATGTCAGAAACTTTTTGGTGATTCTATCTATTTACCCATAAAAGGTCAAATTCGGGTTGAGTATTATTATGGAGGGTAGATTATAATGACCGATCTTTTCAAGAAGGTATGACTATTTTAAACAATGTAAATATTTAACTTAAACATAGTAGATTTGAAATATAGATTCTATACGGTCCTACTTGCATTCGAGACGTGTGGGGATCCTGGTGCATCCAAAATGGAAAAAATTACTTTTTCCTTATGGTTAATAAGAACCATTCCTCCTTAACCATAAGGTATCTACAAACAATGAAGGGAAAAACATTGGTGAATAATGATCCACATAGTTATTATTAAATATTTAAACTCTTGTAACATCGTTAGGAAAATCAACTGAAATTTTTGATAATGCTATTTCACATTGTTGGTTCATGGTTAGGGAAATATTCAACCTTATCTGTGTATGAATTTTACTTATATATGGAGATTACCACAGTTTTACCATAGTTTTCCCAAACCATGTTAAAAAACCATGCCACCAAAATTTTGAGAATGCATATCCCAAAATGTCATTATAACCCATTTAGTATATTTTCAATTTTATTCAATCGTTTCTCTAGTGAATAGCCACATTTCCTCCTCTCATATCTCACCCGCTAGCTAAATCTATGATTTGATATAACTCCATCATCTATAGTCAAAATCAAGATCTATTGAATGTTATTGTCAACTATAGATATTCTCGCACATCCTCTTCATATAGATCTATTACTATTATCAGATATATTGAGCTCTATCTGTGAAAGGTGATTTTCCATATTTTAAGGTCTTTGGACCATTTTGTTCATTTCTTGTATCCACCCTCAAATATCAGTCCTCTGTCAAATGAGGAGTCATCAATGGCCCTAACATAGGTCGTATCATCATTTTATGATATGTTTTGCTATTTCGTATCTTATTCATTATGGCTCACTCCGGAAATTTCCACACACCTCCATTTATTTGCGTTCATCATATTAAATTTTTATACACAACTTACTATATACATGTTGATCCTTGTTTAGTTAATTATATTATTTATACCATGTTAATGAACATCCCTTTTATATTTGATAATACATTTCCTTATATAGTTAATTTTATAATTTCTCTTAATATCATCTAAAAATTCATTATAGATTAAAAATTTATTTTACCAAAATATATAATATTAGAATGAACCCATGGAACATCCTATGTTCTAGGAACAAATTATTATTGGTATTTCACATGGGGTAGGTTTACTATTTGACCATAAAAACCTTATTAATGCACCTTGATCCTCCTAAATGAAATTCCAATCCATTATTGAAATGAATGAAAATTTTTAAATTATATGTATGGATTTTGAATGAGGTATTAATTTTTCCTTAAATGAAATGAATGGTTTAATTGAAATGAAAAAATTGATTCAACATCAAGTATATTTTTTAATCTGTAATCAAATAAAAAATTTAATTTTTAATCCATATTTAAATATTAGGTCTCTATGAAAATTACACCTGATAGTTAATACATATTATCATATATTATAAATTTTCTTATTCATTTTCATAAACTATGTTACGGTGGTATGGGATCTATTGAGTATGAATGTATCATATTACCTTACATCAGGTGTTTTGAATTACATCGTAAACAATAATCAAAAGTTTGAAAGTTTTATTGATGCCCCGCGTCCATTTTATGAGTGGTGACATGATTGAACACTCATCATCTTCAGTGATGATCCGGACATCATCCAATCATTATGGTATTTAGGTTCTGCATTGTATTGTATGATCACATAAGATTATTTGGACAAGTTATAGATGAATGTGTTTCACCCTGGGGGGCTCTTTTATTTACAATTCCTTGGTGTTTATTTATAATTTATACATGGACACTATTTAGTTACGAAAACTAAATGTAATAATTTTATACATCATTGGTGGTATCTTACTAGTATTTAATCTCACAACCTTCTATATCGTCAATTTTTTATAGGGAAAATTATATGAGTGAATTATGGATAAAGGAATGTTCCATTATACAAATTATTGGTATACGTTACTTATATATGGTTCATAGAAGCAGATAACTGAGCATGTGTTTGAGATTCTAGAAGTGCACATTTGTATTCATTTTGTAGTTTAATTTATAATGATTGTAAATTAAAGTGCCTTGTCCCACCTTTTACTTCATCATGCCATGCATTGATTAATTTTACAAGGAATCTTGGATTTGATTATGATTTAATTGTTTAGTTATTTATTCTTCCACTAATTTATTATTTTTTTATGTATGTTTCTGATGTTAAATATTTTTCATGATTCCCTCTATTCAATTAATTTAAGAGTGTATAGTTTCCACCATAATACTGCTATTTCACGCATGTTAGTAGTCAGTAAGATTTATAATATGGGGAGGTGCTCTGGAGGCCATGTGACCTAATAGCTCGAGGAACAGGTTAAGTGGATCTTGTGTCAAGATGGTACAAAAGTAGATTTAAATTGGTTATAAAAATAATTCTTACATATGAGGAATTACATGAATCTATAAATAATTATTTTTTGAGACTGGCGAATATTTAAAATCATCAGTATTATTTCTAAAATTTCATTCATGAAAGATATGATTTATCATTGTTTGGGAGGAATGAAGTGTTATTAAAAATAACTAATGATTCATCTAATCAATAAAAATTTCAACCAAATATTTATAATTGTAATTGATTCATCAATGAAATGGTTTATCCAGGATAAATGATGACTATAATTAAGAATACAACATGTGATAAAAATATTTTGAATTTAATATCATTTAAAAAATATAATACTAAGTAAAACATTTTATTTTTCCATAAAAGTAAATTATAATAAATAACCAAAATGATTCGGAAAAAGTGTTAAGTATCCTATAGTATTAATTCATTAAATAGATATCATGATTATATTTAATATAATGAATTTCATAAGATTATTATTATTGGAAATAAAATTGTTTTTTAATGATTATTATACCTTTCAGAACATTACTAGTTGAATAGTTAATGTGGGATTTCATGAGATGTATGTAGTTTAGGGGATATATATTTTAGTATATATAGAGTAATATAATTAAAAATTATTTAGGGGGAGACTCATAAAAAATATATCAATGCTGTTTTTTATTTAACAAATTATTTTGAAGTTGAACAAATATTTTGAAAAAGATAATGAATTTTTTGGGATATATGATCAACCATGTCATAAAACATATTTTCAAACATGGATACTAAATAATTTTAAATTTAAATAATACTCTACTAATGGATTTTATGTTTTAGGAAATTAATATTTGGAGAAGATGATTCTCCAAAAGAAGAATCTGATTTTCATTGAGAATAATTTTGAGATTATACTATAAATAATTCAAGAAAACCTAGTTTGGTATAGAAAAATCATTAATGTATTAGTTGTTGAATACCTGAAAATAAATATAATGATGAATATTGTAGCATCCTTAGTTTCAATAAAATAATCATTTTAATTAATAAATGAATTATAAGTTAAATAAATAATATTATGATGTATTTTAAAAAATCATATGATTTATATTATCTGAAATGATATTTTTCCACATTGATTTATATTATTTTCAAAATAATTTTTTTAATACATTTCAACATATTAAGACAAAATAAATTAATTATACTCTCTAGTATCAAGAAATTATATTTTATAATATGTTGATTTTATAAATAAAAATAATTAAAATTAATATTATTATAAAATTTGTTTAATTATAATTTTATCTTATAAATATGTTAATATTTAAAATATACATTCCATTTAAATTTATTATACAAAAATAATTTCAAATCTATTATGTAACATTATTTTTAAATATTCACTATTAATATTAAAATTTTTATTCAAATAAATATTTAGTATTACAAATGAATAATAATATTAAATTTGGTTTTTTAGATTTTTATTTTCAAATTTAGGATCTATATACACACAGACATACATAAATATATATAGAAAGTAATAATTATTATTTTTATATTATAAATTTGGATTAGATTACTTTTTATAATGTATTTATATAAATATTTGTGTTTTTTAAAATTATAATCATTTGGTATAACTATTTTATTTTTAATGATAATCTTATAATGTTATATGAAAAAATTATAATCATTAAAACAAATAATTTTATGATAATAATAATAATATTAATAATAATATGGCGATAAAATTAGGTTTAGGGGTTCGACGGGTCGACATATTTGGGTGGCTGAGAGGTAAGGTCCATGTTACACCGAAATTTATTCTCACATGAGTCATGAGAACATGGTAGGTCAAGGAATGTAAGTCATGAATTAGAGAAACATCTTAGGAGAAGGGTTCTAAATCATTGTCGAAATCAGGTGGAGAGAGGGAGTCGAGCCGACCTAGGACTCTCTTTTCACGATGTCCGAGCTATGGCAGCCGACAAGGGTGTCCCTTGAGCCAGTGAAGAGTTCGAGTGGGATAGGGATTCAGTTTTTCCGATTTTCAAGGTAGTTATACTATTTTCGAATTATAGGTGTCTATTTTAAGCTTTTTACATTTCCAGTTATGCATGTATTATACCATATATTCCACACTGTAGATTGTATTTTTATGACTTAATTTTGGACTATGAAAAGAATCATTTAATTATTAGTCCCCAATAAGAGCCTCGTCTATTCTTTCATTCATTTTATTATTAAATTCAATTAAAAACCTTGTATTTTTATTGAATCTTCCACTATACTATGTTTATACATTTATTTGGATCAAAAAAATTCATATTCAATATTGATTCAATTTTATTTATATCATTATTATTAATCCATTTTTTTAGTTCCCTGATTCTTCTAAATGTATTATACTATGTTTGAAAATAATGAATTTGAACTTGCCAAAAAATCTTCTGTTGAGTGACTATATAAACTAGGGGTTTTTTGTAATAAAAATACTTTCAAAAATTTGCAAATGTGAACATTAGAGGCCTCCTTGAATTGGGTCTAGGAATGGGAGTTCACATCCCCTCATGTTTTTTCTCTAGAAAACCATTTATATGTAAATTATTTATTTCTTGAAATAGTATTTTTGAGATTATAAATTTATTCATTTACATCATTATCCTCAAATTATTATTTTTTAGATTCTTGGTGTTAAGTTCGTCTTTATTTAAAACCTTTCCAAATTATGATTTTATTATTATGGTAAAACGTATCCTTTAAGGGAATTTTAGTTCTTAAATTCTCATTTAAAATTCAGGTTTTATGTATCCTTATGAAATTATGAATGATTAATGGTAGGAATTCAATATTTATATCTGTGTTACAACTTATTTTAAGTGATCATTTAACTTTTTTTAAATTTTTTCCTTATGGGAATGCATAAATACGTTATGTTTTTCATAATTTAATGATTGAGTAATGTTTTTTCCGACAAATTTATTTTTATATAATTGGGATCTATATAAAGTAATTACATTTTATAATTTTTTGATGTTATGAAATACGAAATTATTTTTTAAACCCTCAATTCATGAATTTATCATTTTGAATTGTTATATATATAATCAACTAAAATCAATGTATTATACACACGTAATTTTCAAATTAATATTTTTAGAATTTAAATTTGTGATAATATATACATATATATATCTATATATGTATGAATTTATGTGATTTCATGTTCTCCATACATAAATATATATAAGTATTTTTATGTATTATTTTCCAAACTCTATGACAAATTTCATGAATGAAATGTAAATGTGTGAAATATATATATATATATATGTTTGTGTGTGTGTATGAGTATTATACAATTCAAATATTTCAGATATAAATATATATATATATATATATATATCAACCAATTAGTGGTTGACATGAATGTGTAAACAGATCATATTTGGATATTGGAAAAAATTAATATCAAGATATTTTACATGTCCTTTTAAAATTTACTCATGGTTGGAATGGTTATAGTGATTCAAATAATAACATTTCAAAAAAAAATGTGCATAGTATGTCATAATGTTTTTTTAAAATTTAAAAACATGTGCATGTATATAATCATGGAAAAGTGATTACGCACAATTGCATACCATGCAATAATAATCATGATTTCCAATTAAATTAAAAGGATTGAATCTGAGATAAATTAGCACATAATTTCAATGATTAAATAAATATAGTTATTTATAAATGATATATGAATAATCATATTATTAATTTTAAACTTATCAGAAGAACCCTGAAAATTGATGCATGGTTGACATATGATCTTTCATGTGGCTTTACAATGTTCCTCTATCAAGATATATGGTTGTGCAATTATAATAATTGATTTTCCCTGAATGTTTACAAATATTCATTTATAAATAAATATAATTTCATGGACGATTAATATTTGTTTATATATATATACTCAATGTCATGTATTTTCTTATGATAATTATTATTTTTAGATGTTTTAATGTATGCTCTAACTCTTATTAAAAATATAAATTTTTATTTGCCTATTTTTTCATTAAATATAAAATTTTCCATAGAATTAGAGTATTTTAAATACAATGTCTTATAAATGTATATATATATATATATGGGAAACATTATGTTGATTTATTTTAACAAAATTAATCTCATAGTATATATAAATATATTAGTATATATATATACACACAAAGGATATAAAGGTTTTTGTCATGTTATAATACATAATGTAATATTTTATAAAAAAAGTTCATAACATGTAATTTTGGAATTTTAAACGTGATGATATCAAACATACATGCAGTCATGGTCATGTGCCATGCATAACATCAACACATCTTTCATTAATAATAAACTAATTGGTTCAAATAAATTTTCTGATATTATCAAGCACATGGATTTCATCAAGAATTTAAATTTTATATTTATAATTTTATGTGAGAAATATATTTATTTAATTCAAAATATTATTTTGAGAAGAAAAAACTATATATACATTTTTTAAAATAAATTTTTATTTGTTTCATCATTCTTGTTATTGATGAATTAAAAACAATGATAATAAATTTATGTATGATTAGGATTCATTTATAATAATATATAGATTATGAAATATACATTTCTAGGTAGTATGTGACACTTTAGATCGTTTAATGAATTTACATCATTTGTAAAAAAGAATTAAAATAAATTGATGTTGTATGGGACATATTGGATTATTTAGTTAATTTATTTCACCAACAATAAGGATTAAAATAAATCAAATTTGTTTGGGACACTTTTATTTAAATACATTTTTTATTAGACTTCTAAGGAATTCATAAGACATATTATGTGAGTGGTTAGTCCTACTATATCCTCTTTATGCATTGGTAGGTCTAATGGTACCAACTTTTTCTTGGTATAATGCCTTGAAAAAATGGTTTTGTATTGTCTTGGAACAAGGACATGAAAAAATGTTTATGATGTCTTGTATTATGCATTCCATCATATTTCGTCAATTAAGTGAAATTTTATTTGAATATTCTACTAAAATAATTAAAAATGTCAAGAATATTTCTCATATATACAAGTATCAATTAGTTATACATTTTCAATTTAACATGGTATAATGTTTTATACTTATGTATATAATTTATTAAAAAGGGATAATTATCCATTGCTAGTTTTTTTTAAAAACAATTAATAAAAACTATACTATATCATGGTTTTCATACTTGTGTTTTGATGTCACTTTCTACACAAACCCAAACAAGTAACATTTCATGTGAGAAAACTATATCCACACACATGGCATGTCAAACACAATTCAATATGGTCACTATTAAACTTATTTGTGGAATTGCATGACATTGTTCTAGTATTTTCATAATTTATAATTCATTTTACTTGAAACTATGGAATGATATTAGCATTTTTGTGCATGGTTTTAACTAAAAATATGTTTCATAATCATCCAATAAAATTGAAATGACTTGTTATTGGAAATGTTAATTTAATTATTTAAATCATGTGTTTATGTTTTAATGAAAATGATATTTCTGAATGGTTTCATTAAACTCATAACTGGGCATTTCCAATACTCATATCATGATTAAATTTATTTTTCAAAGTTCACATTGAAGTCTAATGTTGGAAGGAATTGTTTTTTCACACACAGAAGGGAAGTTGGGATTTCGTTTTTGGAAATTTATTGCAACTCAAATAAATTGTAATCATGTATCTAAATATCAATAAAAAACAGGAAAAATTACCTCTAATATGTTATATTTTTAGTTGGGTCCTTACAGTAGGTATTAGAGTAATAGCCTTGGAAACTTTTTATATCATATGTTGTCATCTATGTAGTTTTTTTAGAAGTCCATCAATAATAGTTTTCATATTTTTTAACATGAAAATTCAGAATTCAATTTATTGTGACAAATGAATTATGAGAATGCTAATCTATAGTGAGGGAATAATGTAACACCCCAAGTTTCAATAAAATAATTATTTTAATAAATAGATGAATTATATGTTAAATAAATTATATTAGAAAGTATTTTAATAAAATAATATGATTTGTATTCTTAGATATTATATATTGTCACATTGATTATTTTTATTTTCAAAATTAAAATATTTTATTAAGATAGGTCGATATATTAAGATAATATAAATTAATTATACTTTTTACTATTATGAAATGACTCTTTATAATATATTGACAAAGTAAATGAAAATAATTAAATGTAATATTATTATAAAAATAATTTAATTATAATTATATATTATATATTTTCTAATAATGAAAACATACATGACATTTAAAATTATTATATAATAATAATTTCAAATATTTTAAGTAATATTATTTTTCAAATTTACCTATTAATATTCACATTTTTCCGCAAAATAATTATTTAGTCTGAAATATGAATAACTATATTTATTAGGGTTTTTATATTTTTAATTTTGAATGTATGATTTATATATATATATAAACCTACATACATAGATATATAAATATATAATGGAATACTTATTATTTGTGAATTATAAAATTTTATTAGATTAGTTTTTATAAACTTATTAATATTTTGATTTGAGTGTAATAAAATTATAATTATAAGGTATAACTATTTTAATATTAATGCTAAACTTATAATAGAATATGTCTAAATTAATATCTTTCGATAAATATATTACAGTAATTGTATAATAATAATATTAAAATGGAGATTGAATTAGGCTAATGGGTTCATCAGTTCATAATATTTGGGAGGCTGGTATGTAGGGCCCATGTCATGATGTAGGGTATTCTCACGGTTGTTGGGAGAAATTGAGATGTCACGACCATTGGGTCATGGATTTGAACAATAGCCGAGGTGAAGAGATCCACATAGATTCTGTAATCTTCCAAAGTGAAGGAGTCGATCCCAACAAGTTGTCTCAGAAGAGGAGGTTCAAGCTATGGTAGCCGATGAAGGTGGTCCTAGCACTGGTGAGTAGTCCGAGTGAGTTACGGTTTTAGTTTGTCTGCTTCTCAAGGTAAGTCTCCTATTTTCATTTTATAGGTGTTTGTTTAACGATTTTAACATTTCTAGTTTTTCACATCGAATACCCTATTTTCTATCCTCTTTTTTTTAGTTTTATGTCTCAATTTGGTACTTTGAATTTTTTTGATTCATTATTCGTCCACAATACAAGTCTTGTATGTTAGGTCATCCATTTTTTTTATTTGAGTTAATTTAAATACATTTATTTTCTATAATCCATGACAATATTATCTCCATGTTATTATTTTGATCCACTAATTTATTTTAAATAGTTAATATATATTATTTATTACATTTTTATTAAAAATATACCTATGGTCATCGAAATCTTGTAAATATTTTACACATTGTTGGTTGGATATTAATTTCACCATAAACGACAATCTTGTGTTGATACACTATATAAAAAGTGGGGATCCATGATATAAAAATCCTTAAAAATGTTCAAATATTAACATTTCAATCCTCCTTGCATTGAGTCTAGAGAATGTGAGTTCACATCACCTCAGGTTAACTTCATCATACATTAGTACTGCATTAGAAATACAATGAGATGTACAAGGAGATTATTGTTAGATAACATTTCGATTCCCATAGGAATAATGATATCAGGGTGGGTACTGATCGGTTGAAATTTTCAACTCATTTCATTTTGATCCAGGAAACTGGTATATTTGATGATCTGTGTGATCTATATATACAATATATTGTGAGGTTACATATGGTTCATCGTATTATTGGGTCAAATAGAAATATAAAGATTACATATATGTGGTATAGTATTCTGTAAAAGGTGAATGGGACATAGTTTATATTGAGTATAGCTTATCATCAAAATACATATAGTCAAACAGAGGATTCTATTTAGATATTACAGGATTTTTTTCCATGAATGTGCCCCACATGTAGTAAGAACATTGGAAATCCATCTAGGTATAATTGAGTATTCTTATAACCATATTTATCATTCATAATTTATAAATTATCCCTTCATGTCTCTTTATGTTCTCCCTTACTGGTTACCTCATTGATAGGTATAAGTGGATAATTAATCTTAGGTGGTATCGAATCTTATTCAAGATAGGTCATAGAGGATTCATGATAAATGTTGACATCTAGTTATAATGTAGAGTAGATATAAATCTAATGATAATTAATCACATCATTCTTTTTGTTTTTCTATTAGGTATGATGTTTTCTTGATAGTTTTCCCTCATTTTGGTCAGCATCATTTTGGATAATATATAATGTTGGGTCTGATATATGTAGGACCATTTGAGGTCACTGAGTGTCATTAGACGGATTCTTATCGGTTGGAATTTTTAATCTATTTTATATCCATTCTTATTTCTATCCACATATCACATATTATGAAATGATGTATTGATAACTCTCATATTATGAATTATGAATAGATTTAGTTATATCCATCCATTTTTATTTTGGAGAATCCCGTAGAAGACATTGATTATGAACTAAATGTGTTGCATATAATATAAATTTCTTTGGATATAGTGTTGAGGATAAATGGATTAGTATCTCCTAAGAAATTGGGAAACTAGTCATTGATAATAGAGTGGTGGCCATAACTTTTTACCAGATGTCATTCTTCTATTTGAATACTTTTAGAAGAAATGTCTAAGAGTGGGGATTTTGTAACATCCTATTAATCGTGATCTGGTATTTCCATTATTTTATTTATTTCCATATATTATTTGGCATCATTGGAATCTAAAGGTTAGATTGAATTGGATTTCAAAAAATGATGTAACAGTAAATAATATAAGTTTATTTTAATTATTAGATATTGGTTATAAATGTCAGATGGATTTTTTGGGTCTACCTTATTTTTGGAAAACAAAAAATTTGGTTTTGTATTTTTCACTGAAAACTAGACTTATTTCACTATAATATACAAATACATGTTGTGTAATGGTATTTAATGTACTCTAATTTGTTTTGGGATTAATATTTATATCTTGTAAACAACATGAAAGGGTCAAATATAGTTTGTGTGGTTCATGTTGTTTATTGGTAAACATCATATAATGGTAAAAACTGTTTTGGATTTTTTTACATGATATTTAAGGATTACAAAATGTGTAATGGGGTTGAAATACATGTATTTCTCTTGGGTTGAGTTTTTATAATTATAAAATAATATTTTTTTACTGCATTTTGTTGCATGATATTTTCCCTCAACCTAGTACTCTCATGGATGAATTTGGATACCTTTTACCATTATTAATCTATTTTGTGATTTATAATTATCGTAGTTGTAATCAACTACTACGTGTGATTAGTGATTATATTTTTACTTTTTTATTTGTTAAAATATTATTATTGTCTTATGTTATTGTATTTTTTAATCTATGAGGATGGTTATTATTGATTATTCTAGATCTATTGGGTTATATTCCTCCAAAGGCTAACTATTGAATTTTTTTTCATACGATGCGAGTGATTATTTTATATTTGGGTAGTTTGATTGACTTCCCTAGCCTATTTAGTTATTATAATCAATTATGAAATTTTTATATCTATTATTGGTCTTTTGGGATGATTATGAGTTCTTCCTTGATAGTTGATCCCATTGTAGTTGTGTAGGACTCGAGTTTCTGGTTGTTGGTTCCCTCCCTATCATATGATTGGTAAATGTCAATGTCTTGGTTTTATAAATTGTTTTATAAATGAAATGTCTTAACCTATTAAGGGATTTTGGTTTTCTAGAAAGGGGTTATTAAAAAAAATTATTAATCTTGTTTTTGGGTAAAAAGGGAAATCTATTTTCAAATCATTGTTAAATAACTCTTTGATATGTTTTCCAAAGCCTTGATAAATGAAATGGTATTCATGTTTTTTTTTAAATTGGGCACTAAGGAATCCTTGGTAACTTAGGAAGAAGTTATTGTAATTGGACACATCTATAGAATATTCATTCATGTTTACTCTTGATCTATTCTCCTACTCACATGGATTATTTTTCGATGTACTTGATAGACACTATTGGGAGTTTTCCCATTCTAGGATGTCTTGCTCCTACATAGATTTATCTGTATATCTAGTAACTTTATGTGCACAATTCTCTAGGTTAGGTGTATGACTGTCCTTTAATTTTTATACTATTTGTTTCTTGGTCATTATATTATAAGTTATTTAGATATATTCGATTATACTATTTTAACTTGTGTTATAATCTATTTGATATGATATTTTATACGTGCTTCATAATGATTTTATATATCCTCTTTGATATATTCAAATTAAATGATTTGAATATGATTCAGATATTCTATTTTGGAAATGTGTAGAAAGAGGGGAAAATTATATTTATTTATTTTGATCTAAAATTGATAAGGAATATAT
The DNA here is from genome assembly GCA_963277665.1 of Viscum album. Lineage (NCBI taxonomy): Eukaryota > Viridiplantae > Streptophyta > Magnoliopsida > Santalales > Viscaceae > Viscum > Viscum album. Next base: position 58,498,409 of record OY728128.1, on the reverse strand, counting down.
CATATATTCTTTTAAATAAATTTTATCATGTTGATGTTGTTATACATAGGCTTGTTATTGAACACCTCCATGGGATCCTACTCATATTGATAGCTCAAAACTAGAACACCATTTCGAGGGTATGTATAAATTTTTATAACATTCAATATAAGGAAACTCATATGAATATAGTGAGTTGGTGATTTTTTTCGATGAGCTAGGGTAGCTGGTGGTGAGATGGTCATGTTATTCCCACATTATCACTAGAGTAGTTGATTACCTCTTTTGATTTCCATTGGTGATTGGTATTGTACTTTGTTATGTTCCATCATCCTTATGTTATATCATTTTCTGATGTATTCTTTTAGTTATGTAATATATGTATTTCAAGTATTGTTGATATCTTCTATATATATATATTCAACAATGTTCCTTTATGATTGGATAATTCATTCCATCTAGTTTTGTTAGATTCTATGGTACTATTCATCAACCCATGGGAAATGTGAAGGCCCTTCAGATATATGATAGTTTTTATTATTTACTAGACTTCTATGGTATCCTGGTTATGTTTTTCAAATTACCTGAATATTTACAATGACTTAAGAATTTTTTAAAAATATTTAGAGGAAGATATTTTTGTTTTTATAATGCTAGTAATCCATACTGTAATTTCAATTTGAATGTAAATAATATTCGACTACTAATTACTATTGTGAGTATGATTATTTACATTGGGTTTAATAAACTAATAAGGAATCTAATTCAAGAGGAGAAGTTTGAGAATATTTACAGTGCAATGAAAAAATAAATAGTTATAGTGATATAATAATAAGAAGTGTACAAATATTTGTGCATGTAAGATTATATGTTATGAAAGAATATTCAATTGGATTATGTGAAATCATCACACTTATTTGTGACATTGAGAAATGTGGTAGTCCCATAGTTTACATCAAATTATGATGTAAAATATGAGTATATTATTATTAAGAGACAATAAAATAGAATATAATAAAAATTTATATCAAAATAATGTATAAGATAATATTAATACCCCATGGGCGACATTCTAGGATACATCTCAACTTATAATTAATTTTAATGAGTAGCGGATAAACCCAACTAATCTATCTCCACCATAATTGTTATCTTTGGTTGTATGATCTTTGGTTCTAATGGATCATTACCATATATATAATTTCAATTTTTGTAGTGAACCTCAAACATCAAGTTCCCTTGTTTTGAAATCATTTCTCAATTTATATGAGTAAATTTTTGAGATAGCCCAAAAATAATTTAATGGATGATTATTCCATATGAAATAATAATAGGGTAAAAGATTAAGAGTTTATACAATCATACCCCCATGCTTACTGTACAAACACTTTTCAAGGGACAATAATATTTTCTAAACTAGATAATTCAATTATATCTTTTTGATGAACTATTTTTCATGATATTATTCTATACTAATTGTTACCTTCATTTGGTTAACACATTATTTTTCAGTGATACATACCTATTTGAAATCGCATTTTGAATTCATTATGGGATAAATATTGGCACTATAAGTTAAAACCCTAATTTAATCATAACATTTTATAACTACTAATAAATAATAATATAATTTCATTATAATTTCATATACAAGTGACATCGAGGGAATATAAGGGGTATACATTTTAGAGGCAATACATATTCATTATTCATGGATGTGTTGTTATCGTATTAGGAAATTAAAATTAAAATTGTAATGGGTCACATTACTTCTATTGATAGGTCATATAATTCATTAAAAAGATTAATAAATATAAAATAAACAATCCTTGAAAATATATTAAATTAAGTATATATAATGGAGTAAATGGGGATTGATATTCATTAATTTTGTAATATTTTTATGAATTATTAACACCTAAAAATAAAAAAAGGAGTGTGAACTATCATTAAATAATTATCAATGAGTGGAAAATAATTAATTTACCATCAATAATTTTCATACAGTTAATTTTACATAAATTTCGTCTCTTATTGACATTTTAATTAAACATGTACCCAATTATAAATTCATACAAATTATAACATGAAATTTTAGTAGAAGGAATTTATTTTCAATTCCTCATGTTGCTAGAAAATTAAAATATTTACAATTATATGGTCACAGATTCATTTTTTTGTGTATTATCCTAACTCCATGATTACATTATATAAAGTGAAGAGTGATATAAAATTAAATCTGTGGTAGGAATCAATTGGGAAATTTTTAGATAATTTATATTGATGAAATATACATTGAATAATTTCAATGGGAGTGAAATAATTTTTATAAAGGATACAATATTGTTTTTTTAATGATCAATAATAATAACAGCATATTGAATTTTCATTTGGATTTGATGAGGATATTGTATTGTTTATTCGGAGTAAGAAATTTATCTCTAGGGATGGGAAGACCTCCAAAAAGGTTTTGATTTTATTTTTTTCTCACATTTTTATATCCAAACAACACATGTATTTATAAGGGATGCAATTTTTTTTCTTATTTTTAAGTAAAAAAATTGAAATTATTTTATTATTTTAATTTTTATTGATTATTTTTATTTTTTTAATATTTCTATTAGACATTATTCATCTGGTTTTTTATAATTAGCGGGAAGAACCTACATGGAAACTTTTATATGAATAATCATATTTACAACTAGTTTCATTAAAATATAATGGAAAATGGACCTCGTGTATGACTTATTTAGTTATCCATTGATTAAAACCTAGAAGCACAGAGTTCATTGTTTTATTCTTGATTAATTTTTTTGTGTGGTCATGTCATTTAAAAATGATGTATTTGAAAAATGGATCATTTCATATTTACCTATTACTTGAATTCAAATTAAATGTCTCAATATATAACATATAGAAGATTAATAATCTTATTAAATGAATTAAATCTTGAATTATAGTATTCAAAAGAATAAATTATCTGGAATATCTACTAATATTACATTAAAAATTTCATTCCAATCACCTTACATAAGATTAAAGTATGGATGAGTTTTTTGTATTTTAAACATTGAAAATATAACACCCATGAATGATTAATAATTTTAAACATCATATTCTTATAATATTTGAGTGTGTTACTTTTTAATAAACTATGGAACATAATATCTTATGATTTATTTAAAATATATCCAATATTAATATCATAATTTAAAACTCCATTGATTTAATTTAACCTTAATAAAAATTCAATACTGTTTTTATTCCACTTTTATGTCTAAAGGAAAACTCTGAATGAATAATTATGTTTTGGAGAATATATTCCATAAAACTAGGATTCCGTTATTTTGGAATAAAAATGTTCACCCCCTTAATCCTATATTCTCAAAAATATATGATATATTTCCTTTACACTATAAAACTGAGGAATTCACATTTTTTATTTAGTTATCTTTATTTAAATCAAATAGATGAATATAGAGAATATAAGTTTACCTCATCTCATAGAATTTTCATTTAGATATGATTCTGATCCAATGAAATTGGTGAGGTAGGAGGGATTAATTTAAAAAAATATTGGTTGGAGGAATTTTTAATGGGTCATCCAATGGAAGTGAGAGATAGAGATAGATAGATAAAGGAAGAATCTTATATGGTTGGGATGATTAGTAATTTATTTTTATTTTAATTTGGTTGATTTGTTTTTCTAAAATCTGTTATGTTCTCTCATCACTCCCACTCTCAGACATTTATAATATATTTTTTATATTTTTTATTTCATACCCTCACTATATAAATATTTATATATTATCTTTTATGGGTCTAAATCCTATTTCCTTCAATGGAGGAATATATATATTAAAAGGTTAATGGAATGTATGTAATAAAGAAGTTTTGAATTTTCAATTCATTTTAGTTGTTTAATATCATAAGATACTCTATATCATTAGTCACTAGTTCAAGTTATGAGTCTTCTCCCAACTCTCCAATTTTTTCAAAAATAATATTCATCATATTCATTCAGGAATTCCATTTAGTAGTTTATAATCGTGAAAATTAAAATTGTGAATGGAGAAGATAAATTAAATTATAGGAATTTATTCAGAAATCACTAGGGAGCATTAAAATGAATACATTTCACACTTGTAGTAATATTTTGGTTGTGTGACCAATATTTCATTAGAGGAGTCTGTATGGTGGTTTTTTAAATAATTGATTATATTTAGATAGTCTAATTAAATTAATGATTGTAAATTTCAAACAATGATAAATTCATATTCCAATCATACTCAATATAATAATGGAATTTCTATTATTATACATTAAATCATCTGAGTTTCATATTCAATTTATATTTATATATCATTTTAATATCATTTTTTAGTTGTAAACATTTAATATGATGAGGTCTATGAAATTGGTGATATTAAATATAAAAAATAATTTAAAAAATGTTCCATTATATAATTTTTATTGTTGTTCCTCATATGGAAAATGATCCATGGGTCAGTTTCCATTATTTCATTATTAGGGTTTTAATAATTATAAATTAATATTTTAATCCCATGTACCAAGTAAATATTTATCATCTATATTCTATGAAATAATCATTTCAAAATATATGACAGAGATTGAAAACTATATAATAGATTTTAATAGATTACATATGAACATTTTTTTAGATTATTCAATGTTATCTATCACATTTAAAGAAATCACTATATCACATATGATGACATAGGCTTATAAAATTCAATTATAGTTCTGGGAGATTACCCTTCAATGGATAGGTTTTCAGTTTTTAGAATATTGTCTATTTATCATCTATAAATTTTGTCTCTAATTTTTTCATTATAGAATAGTGAGCATCAGTGCCACCGTATATTGATTAATCATATATCACACCATTTGATATAGAAAAATATAATTTTTTTTTGAACCTAAAATTTAAATATCAAATATTAGATATAGGTAAAATTTCATAGAATACATCATAAAATAATGATAAATTTGTAAAATTAATTCTATAAACATTTTTACAATAATGATTATTTTATAAAAAAATAGGATTTATTTTCCCTATTAAAATTATTATTAGATTCAACAGACATAGAAATAAATTATTATCTATAATTTTTTTCTATGTATAGAATAAAAATGTTTAATTCTGTGAAATACCATAAATATGATAATCTAATTTCAGTAATCTATTAAAAATAAAATTATAGAAAAAATGAAACACATGTACCCTAAAAAAATCTTAATACCACTAATTATATTTTTAATTTTTTGATAATGATCATAAAGGAATATTTAAAATGATATTTCCTATATATTTTATACATGATTTTATTTTATTCACCACACACAAATTTGAGATTCTCTCTTACTCTTATGATATATTACTACATCTCGATGGAAATTGCGGAGGAGAAATAGATGATTCCTGGATAATATAAAACTATTTTATTGGGAAAAATTACACATAATATCAATTATATTCTCCCAAATATATGATTCTTTGTGAAACACTATTAACAACCATGAATTTATAATTATATTATGTACAATGTGAAATAATAAATTGGGTTTCATATTTCTAAACATGAAATAAAATAAAATCTTACAAAATTGTCTCATAATTGGGAATTCTATAAATTAGTGGTAACCACTACATATTATTATATTACAATATTAATATTATAATGACATAATGAATTACTAAAAAATTTCATTCCACAATCTCATTACATCTTTCATGCTTCCTTGTTTGGTGGATGGTTCACTAATTCCTCCTTCCATGGTTATTGAGGATTGATGGGCGGTTTTGGGTGAGTTTTGGAAAATATAATCCCTTTCAACATGGATATTTAAGGACATCCAAAGGGATAATTCCATCATCACATATGTGGATCTAGATAGATATATTGTTATAGAGACTGTAGAGATCCATGTGACAAAAAGGGTGAAGATGGAGGGTCTCTTGTAAACCATTGTTGTTAGTGATATAAATTATGGTTTCCAACCAATAAAATAGATTTATAATCAAATAATGAGAAAAAAGTGGTATAGATCCATCTGGGATGAAATACTATTGATCTATGGAGTTTTTAAAATGACTAGAAAATTCATGTTTCGTAAAATCATCTTTGGAAGTATGATTCTAAATATTCATGTCGTGGTCAACTGATTGGAACCAAAAAATAAAAAATTTATACAAAACAATATCTCAAGGACATTTAATGTTTGGGGAATGTTTTGGGGAAAAAATTCTCCCATTATAGAGAATGCAGTAATATTATAGTTGAATCATCATTTTCAAAGGGATTCTACCAGTTGATCTGAAACACCATGTCACTGCCAATCTATTAGTCAATGTTAACACTTTTCATTGATATAGTCATTTGATGATCAACTGGTTTCCTATTTCAATGTTCATGTTGCTAGTTCCTCTTTTTTGACAATTTCTTAAAACATCAATGGGGTCAAATTTTAAGAAATCTTCACCATTATTAGAAAATTGAAATCTGTAGAGGGACTATACTGATGATTCAGTATCTTGTTGAATTATTATAACTAATCCATTTAGTTGTTTTTAATGTAATATTACATTATTTAAACTGGTATTTTTTCACATTGAAAAAATTATTGAAGACCAAAGTCAACAAGGAAGGTGAGTGGATCCATAATGATAAGAAGCTGATTAGTCTAATCCACCAATGGATCAATCACAAAATCTACATCCATGTTACATCAGAAACTACTTCATAGAAATTAGATGTTGTTGGAAAATACGTAAACTATTAATATAGAAAAAAACACAATCATATTTTTGATTTACTTGATGATGCATCAACAATATTCAAATGATCTATAGCCGATCATCCCTTTGATTTCCAAACATTGGTAAATTTATTTGTTGATTTAGGTAAAATACTGACTTATGATGATAAGGTTATCCAATTACAATAAAAACATTCTGAGATTTGGGATATTATTTTGTATACAATTAGATACTCATAACCTAGAGGGAACATATATTGTAAATGATAAATGATATATACCTCAATGAGGAGACGAAAAAGATCAATGTGACTAAAAACCATATAGAATATATCATCCTAGAGAAGAGGGGGAGGCACTAAGGAGTACATTAATAGGAGGGAATTATGTTCAATGAATTATAAGTAGAATCTCCACATATGGTTGGAAGACATCATAATAATTCTAAAATTCTTACAAGGACACACAAAAAAAGACAAAATACTAAAGGATGATACAATATAATGTAAAATTAGTAATTAGTGATGAATAAATGAAGATGAACATGTAATCATTACAAAAGATTTTTTGACTTTCTCTTAATATGATGAAGACAATTTTTTTATGAAAATCATTTCCAGACACTTTATGGGTTGTCAAAACTACAACAATGTATCGTGTTATTTTACATCATGATTCTTTCCTGAAATATCTATATAGTGACATTATTTTAGACAAACATGTGAATTCTTATACGTAGGTGTTTTTATGGAGTGGATGATATTAAAATCAAGATGAACGATTTATATAAATACCATGAATGATGTCTTAAATGTTCTAAGAATTCATTTAAAAAAAGTTATCAGGGATATAAATTTATTGAAATGGATGGTAAAATATATTCATTTACATAGCAAGGAGTATGATGAAAGGAAACAACATCATTATATTTGGCCAGATATTTAGTACGTTTAAAAAAATCTTAAGTGAAGATATGAGAAGATATCCTCAACTTGTTGGAACGAGATATTTAATTCATTATGTTGCATAAGAGACTTAACACATAAGATAAATATTTTTATCTATCCTAATTAAGATGAAATATAAATGTTTTTAAAATTATGCATCACTTGATCCTAAAATAGAGCATTTTTGGAAAATAGTATAGAGTCTCATTCAAAACTAATTAATTAATGACATTGTAGATATTTGAAATCGTGGACCCTTAGGAAAGAATATCTGTGGGGTCAATTCATTGGAATGTATAAAATATTTCCTACCCTTAATTGATGATTCATCTCCAAGGGTGTGACTGTTAATCATCTATAATAATTACCATTTACTCAAATACGTTGTGATATTCCAAGCCATGTTGGTAGGTGAAAAACGAAGGGATCTGAATTGTATTCATTTATATAATGGAGGAGTAATCACATTTAGGTAATTTGATGCATATTATTTGATTTGGGGAATCTAACATGAGAGGGTGGTACCATGAACCCCCACAACACAATGGCGTTTATGAATGGTTGGAATTAACTCTCATGGTAATCATTACATTCGTGATGAGTTTGTCTTGGCATCCCATGAGATTATAAAGATGGTTGGTTTAGGATACATGCTACCTAATAAATAGATCACCATCAGTCCCATATAATGTTGATATTCTATAAAAGCTATAATATGGAAAACATCCATATTATAATCAATTATTAGTATTTAGATGTTTCGAATTTGAACATGTATTCATGGATCTAATGAAAAATATAAATGAATGATCTTCTCTATGCCTATTCTTCAGATTTGGGGATGATGAGTTTAGATACAATAATTTAGACCTGATGGCAGAGAAGAAGATAAAAAGTAGATATTTTATATTCGAAGTGAACGAATTGATATAGGAAATTTGAAATCATATAATCATTCAAATGTATTGTGTTGAGGAATCAATTAATGATCCAAATATGGTACCCACGACACCTATCAATGAAGAGAAGAAGGATTATGAATATTCCATAGCATTAAACATGGAGGAATTAACTAATAATATATTGTTTTGGGAGTCACAATATTATCCAAAATATGTTCCAAATCAATCCCAAAATAAAGAATATGTAGTTCCACTTAAACATAACATTTCAAATTTTTTAATATCTTCAGGATGAATGATTCTGTTGAAATAATATTCAGGCTTAGTGAACTTCTTTCATATAGATGAGGGGGGGAAAACGTGTATAATTAAGAAGTGAATCATACAATAAATATAAAATGGTTTCTTGAAATGGAGTTTGATGATGAGTATTTAAGAAGAACCAAGAATACAATATTCTGGTACTACCCCAATTTTTATTTTCAAATGGGTTATAATGATGAGGAATGAATGTCGTAAAAAATTTCATGAATAAAACTCAGTTATTAGTTAATGGATTCTAAAGTAAGGCCTTTAATTTTATGAGAAATTTTCATATGTGTCGAAGATGGAATCAATAAAATTCATTTTCACATTGGAAGATAGCATGGTCGCAGAACATTAATAGGTGGATGCCATGGAAACTTTTCATTATGATGCCCTATATGAGGAGATTGATAGAAATTATCATGAAGGTTTTAAGGATTATGGGAAATTAAAAATCATCCAAAAATATAATATTATCTAATACGAACTGAAAAATCTCCCAAATTGGGGAATATGAAATTTTACACATTCATGGTGATTCCTAATGATAAGAAAGCACATTTGGGCTGATGTGTTTACATTAGATGATTTCACAATTGTATCATTATTGTTCTTTTGTTTTATGTTCATCAAATTTATGTTATTTATAAGGAATCGGTGATATCTACCAGTTTAAATAGTATTTATCATAGTCTTTTGTTATGAAGGATTTATTATTATCTCAATATATATTTGTGATGTAGATCCTAAATGATAGAAGAAGGCAGTTGTCATGGATATCTCAAAATAAGTATGTTTATCCATTTCAAAAATGTCTCAGCATGTATATAGCCAAACCAGTGTGCATTCCTCTTCCCTTCAATTTGATTTTGAGGAAGAGTTAATTTCCATCATCATATGATGAAATTATGAATATGATTAAGATACCATCTTCCTCAATAGTTGAGTGATTGATATAAACGATTGTGAGTATGAGGCTATGAATCAAACATGTAGGGGTAGTCCATATCTAGATTATCTCTAATCATAAGATGTAGTAAAGTGGATTATCTATAATATTAACAGTACATTGAGACTATGTTTGTTGTACAGGAGAGACTCTCTTAGAGGGATAAGCTGATGCATAAATATCATGATATCCAAATAGAAGTACGTATACATCTGGTTCAATATCTACATTTGTTGGATGATATATATCATGGAATTCGTGGGTATAGAAGTGTTTTTGTTTATCGATGAATAATAAAAAGTGATTTCTTCTTCATAAGCTAATATGAGATGTTTTAGATAACACGTGCCCTCCAAAATCTCAAATTCATGATGAATGAATATAGGATTTCTTTCAGTAGTTAATGAGATTTAGATTTTTGAATGAACTCTAAATACAATTCTTGTATGAAGAACCTTGAAATCATTTATCATTGGATATGTGATGTGGTAGAATGACACCAATTGTGACTTGTGAGGATCCACATGTAGGAGAATACCTTGTACATTTTGATAATGGTAATTTCTTAGGTGATAATGAACCATTGTATATGATTTGGAATATTAATTTTGAATGGGTATTACTTATTAAGTATTAATCCTTCTATTGTATGTGGCGGGGGAACCAACTCAACCAAATGTGGTTAGTTGGAATATGCTGAGGTTCACTGGGGACTTTTTTTCAGACAATGAAAACACCCATTAGATCTCTATATATAATATCAATGAGAGAATTAAACATTCATCATTTCATATCTAAGAGGTCCATTTTTTGTGTTTTAGGTGTCATCCTTGTGATAAAAGGGTAGCTAATGTAGGGGTCTCGTTGAAAAAAAATCATTATGATATAACGTCTTTTACATTTTTTCATCTCAATTCATGATATATGAGTCACAACATATGACTATATTCTCTAATCAATGTAGCATTATCCATTCCACCTGATTGAATATATTCATCAAATAATAATAAGTAACAACACTTCATTCCATTATTCTATTTCATTGTAGAGAATATATTGGCCCTTTAGTGTTTTCTATCATGGGAGCAGTTTTCTATTTTTTCGTATATTTATATGATGAGAATTATTTTGGAATTGTGTTTTTTTAAAATTCAGGTTAAAATAGATTTAGTATCATCTCATAAGATATTTTAGGGATAATATTACTTCAACGTGTATCCTTTATCGATAGTTAATTTATTTCAAGAATCACTTTTTCATTTTCAATTTACAACATGTTCTACATGTGTGTGTAGATATGTCTAATGGTTTGGCATATTCAATATTAACCACATTTTTGAACAATGATTTTGAGTTCATGGGAAATATTGATGAAGTCTCTTCTATCATTCACCCTCTCCATCGGTCCCCTATTAGAGGGTTTCACACTTGGGATTCTCTGATATTGCAAATTTACTTTGGTCCAAATCAATTATGGTTTTCTCCACCATGTATATTTCTGGATTCAATTTTCCCATATGTTGATTCAATTTTTCATTATCCGTCATATTCTCTTATCCCATCTTCTTTTATGCATAGCCACATCATTTCCATGCTTATTGTATTTTTTTTTGGTTTGGGATTGATCTAGAATAAAATGGATGGAACAAATATATAATTAAATTTCAATACTACGGGGGATGGATAGGGGGTCAGTTTCCAATCGTAGAGATGCTTTTTATTAAATTATTTACTCACCATTGTATTTATCATATTATGGGTCCAATGGTTCTTTTAGGGTTTTGAATTTAGTAATCATGGTGGAAGCATCAATTCATGTCTCAAAGAGCAGCAAATGAATTGATGACCTGTTTTTTTAGAGAAATGGTCCACAATACATAATACAACACTAGGAATTTTATGAGAAACATAGTTTTTATTAAAAGGTTAATGCATGTGTTGTTGAGTATCTTATGTTTTTTGACGATTTACTCAACTAATTATAAGGGCATTTCATATACATTATAAAAATTGTACACGTTAGTTATTTTCCTCCAACCTTATTTAAAAGGTATTATTTCAACTCAATAAATTGTTTTGTTAATATAATTGTTTTTAGTTTTCCAAAATTAAAATATATGGTCTCAATCATAATAGAACTTTTGGACATACCCTATTTGATACTGAATAAATTACTAATGAACTATCAATTTAATATCCTTACAACAGAAATAAGGATATTATCTAAAATTTCAATATATATATATATATCTATAACACATAAATTCCTCATTTTATTGTAACATATGATGTGGAATATATAAATTCAATATTTACAATCATGGGTAATTTATCCATATAGAATCTCCCAATACATTATATAATGACTATAAACGAATATATTATTTAATCTTTGAAATAATTATCTTTTCTTCCCTCATACATTATCCTTGAGTTTTTCCTTTATCTTGTAATAATATAATGATAAAAAATGTGTCCTAAATACCATATTGATGTTTTTTTCGCCAACATTGAGGGTAATAATAGTCCAAAATGTTTTTCATTTGAACTACCTATAATCAAATAACGGTGAATATAGATGATATACTTAATAAAAAATTCCCTATAATATATGGAATCATTGAATTCATAGTGATGAATTTAAGGAAATGAAATTCCATAAAAATAATTACGGATTTTATGGAATTGTTATATGAAAAATACAACATCTAATTTATATAGTAATTATAGATGTTATTATCATATATTCCATGAATATGGAATACAATGAAGGTCCACAAATCATTATATTGAAAAAAATTAATAAGTAAAATAAATATTCCATATTTATTAATTATTAATTATAGATATATAAATTAACATTTTTAACTGTTTCAATCATGATAATTGTTACTTAAATGGATTATAAAAATTTAAAAGTGATTGATAAAAGGCTTAAACCAACCACAAAAAATCATGATATACATATTTTTCTAATAAATATTTTAAAATCTATGCATTAAATTAAATTTATAATCACAATATAATGTTATAATCTTATTAATAGTGAATAGAGTGAAATTACCATTATTATATAAATTTAATGATATTTACATGGATACAAATATAGTATTCCCCAATCCGCCTATGTCGGCACTACTATGTATTGGAGAAGTGTATATAAAATACAAAAACTCTTCAATGAAGGGATTTATTGTTGTGTCCATATGAAAAATGAAATGATAGTATACTACTCCTCATGATAATTAAAGACATGGTAGGAAAATTATCTAATAAATTATTAATAGATACAAATGCCAATTTTTTCCTTATTGATATAACAAATTAAATTTTATAGAAAATTAAATCATATATATATGGATTGAATGTGCCTAAAGATAATTTTTTCATTGGGGAAGATGAACATATATCATGGAATATTTTCATAATTATAAATATACTCTATCTAATCAATAAATTATAAATCATATATCTAGAACAAACTCTTCAAAAAAATGATCTGGAATGATCTTGATTCTGTATCAGTCATGAAGATTCAAAATTAAGAATACTTATTTATTTTTAAAGTATAGATATTGAAATCAAAATTTGGTGCGAATGTCATATCAATAAGAAATTATTTCCCAACCATCCATCCAAGTGAATATCGTTTATGAGTATAAGGGTGACATGGAAATATAGAATAGCGTGTGAAAAAATTTTTTGGTCATCCTTTATAATTATATAATAATATATTATTTTGGAAAAAATAGAATCCCTTTAATACCGAAAATGTAGAAATAGATATTAGATAATAAAAATATTTTATATTTGACATTCATTTTAGAAGAACAAAAATTCACAAGGATTTCTAGGAGAGATTCTATTAGGAATAACAAAACATAAAAACAATGAATTAAAAATCAGCATCCATTGTCATTCAATAATTTAAAGCGGTATTAGATATTCTTAGTTAGATTAATGAACCATTACAAGAACACATAATAAATTGAAAGTACATCATTATATATCACATCATACATAATCCATAGAAATATAAGTGGTATATATTCAATAATTTTATCATTAAATTATTTGAAAAAATTAATAATACATAGAAATCAAGTTTATTTCCCTATCAATAAGTATTCCAAGAGAAATATATATAGGAATATTTATTAACTAATTGATTACTAGTTTAAATTTTACCTTATTTATATCTGAGAATCATCTTAACGTATTACAAATGTATGAACAAATAATAAAAATTAACAAGATCATTAGAATTCAATATCATCCTCATACAAATTGAAAATTTAAATTAAATAGAAATATATATAATAATTTTTATAGCCTATTCAATAGATTTTTTAAATTATAAAATGGTTTTATTTTTATATTGGAGACCTTATATAGGAATATTTTTCCAATTATTTTGAAAAATAAATATAGGTGAATAAATGGGAATAGATGCATAGCACCAATATGTAGGGATGATGAGAGGGTTTGGAAGATACTAAGATTAAATCATCATTAATGATAACTATTAATATTGAAACCATTTCATTTTTTTAAATTAAAATAACCCAATGGAAGAGTTATGAAAAAATAAATTATGAAGATATAAATAATGAATATTGTGAAAATTTATTTCTCCTAATATAACCATGTAAGAAAGTGACGTAATTTTAGAATAGAAATTCAAGAACTAGATACATCAATCTTTTTGTGAAAATTGATTACCGAAAGAAAACTATTTATGAACCTGTATTTCATCTGTACCTCTCAGATGTGAATGATACGTCATAAATATCACTTTTTTCGTACATCAAAAATGATCACATTTGGAAAACATATCGGTATTACAATGGGAATATGGTCTTTTTTGGAAGAAATAATTGTGTAAATTTAATATCTTAGATATTAATATCACTAAAATAAGTCCAATACCATGGTTATTTTTTTCTACAAGAGTCATATGTTTGAAGAAGTAATGTTATAACCTAATGATAAAATTAAGGGATTTTACCCACATCATTATTAATTTAATAATGATTTGATTGTGTGATTTTTTTGAATGTAAGAATGGGGAACCACATGATTTTATTACATCAATATATTATATAGGTTTACATGAAAAAAATAACTAGAAAAAAAAGTTGTTGAATTATATAATGATATAAATTTTATATAAATTATAACCTTTAATAAAGAATGATTATAAATTAAGAAATTTCTTCAAAAAAATTTATGATGAATTGAACCATATAAAAATAAATAATTATGAAATGGTAATCTTCAACCCAAATGTTTTTATTTATGATCATAAAGCCATTAATAAGGATGGAAATAGGGAAAATAATAATGGTTTGATAAATTATTTTTGAAATATATGAAATTAAATGATAAAATAGTTTTGGATAACAATTATTGTTATATTGAGGTGTCAAATGGGTAATATGATCATTATATGATTATATATATATATATTACCCTTGATAATTATTATTACCCTTGGGTATTTGGAAAATTTTAAAACCTATATATAATCTTATTTAAAAAGTAACAACTTATTGTGAATAACATATTATATGTTAATAATATTTCTTATTATTTATGTATTCATTATAAAATGATAATCAATCCATATATAATCATTAAATAAATATAAACATATTTTTAATTAAAATTATTTTTAATAATATTTAATATATTTTTATTCAGATAATAAAACTCATATATTTATAGAGTAAATATGGAAAATTGTTCTTTGTTTTTTGAATCAAGGATTCAAAATTATGAATAAGTGTTTCCTATTTTTTTGCGAAAAAATATAATATTTTAGGGTCAATATTGAATCAGTTTATTAAAATTAAATAATTAATATATAAGGTTAAGGGAAAATAGTATGCATAAAACGCTAAAAATGGAAAAATTTATAAATATTAAAAGATCAAATTTTTTTTTTGACTTTGTAAACTGTGAGGGATAAAAAATAATATTTTTTCGTAATGTTTTTTTTGAAAATATGATAAAAAATCATTAATAAATATTCCCCACAGATATCAATGAAAATGGACATAATTAATTGTATTTCCTCTTGAATAATATCATAAATAACAAGTTTTAAACATATCTCTTGAATTTCTAAATTTAATATTTTATGATGGAGTCAAAAATTCTTGAATCTAACATTAGTATTTTTAATAAAGGGTTATTTCAGGTCATTTAGTATCTATTTCTATAATATCCATTGAAATTACATTTTCACGTACACAATTTATAATTATTATTATCCAATCAAATTATTTAGTGATAATATATTTATAATTATTTAAAATTTATATTTATATAATATAATAATATATTTTCACACAGTAAATAGTATAATATGTTATTTTTTTGGTAATCATAACCAACTACATGAATAATTTATATTTTCATCATTTCCATCATGGTTAAGTACTGAATAAATGATTGTAATATATGACATTATACTGTATTTGAGGTTATGGATATTGTTTTGGAATAATGACACAAAAAAAGAATGATCATTATATTGTAACTCATTATTAACTTTAAAGAGAAACGAAACAATCATTTTATGAATTACATTTTTGAAATCCACACATATATCGTCAGTCAAACAAACATTGGACATTAAAACCCAATAAAATTCAATTATTACAATACCATTATTAATCTAGGTATATTATTCAATTAATAAATTTATTATATTAAAAATATCTATAATGGAAGTAGTGTGTGAAAATAAAAACTATCATCATCATGAAAAAGTATACTATAAAAAACATATATATTTGTAGTAAATTAGTATAACTGAGTATAATAAAATTATATATATATATATATGATTATAAATCTGAAATATGAAATTTGGAAATAATTTCTATTTTACTATAGATTTGTTATTGTTTAATGGAGTGATGAGAAAATATAATTTCATCTATTTCAATTAGACATTATAATTAATATTTATTAATCCTTTATATTAGTTTATAAATTCAAAATTAAAATCTATCAAAATCCAAAAAAAAATATATTGTATTTTTATTATTATATTAAATTTGTTATTACTATTTACCCTCTCATTAATTCATAATTCACCTAGAAATATATTTATTTTATGAATTATATTGATCACTTTTTTTATAAATAGCGAATAAGTATCCTCTATATATATTTATAGAATATTTATTCATGGTCAGAATGGCCTGAATGTCATCATTTTTTCTTATTTTTGATAATCCACCTTTCAGGGGGTGAGGTGGAACCAATACATATCCAGAAGGCTTAGAGATAATTAAATGACCCGTATGTCTCAGTGCCTTATGGTGTAATGAAGGCCTATTCATAGAATTATTCATAATAATTATCAGTGTCTCAATGTTTTATTTTGTTTTTCTATTGATTTCTTCTTAAACAAAAAAAAACTGATGTGAATCATTCAATCAATAATCCAAAACATTTGTTACATGGTCATTTTCTCTCATCCTTTATTTAGTTTCATTTATAAATATTCTATTATATGTTTAAATAATTATATTTATTTCATTGTAGATTTTGTTACCATACGATTATATTTTAAATCATTGATTTATAATTTATTATTTTTTTATTGTTATCAATATTAAATGGATGTTTATTCTTATTTGGAAAAATAATTTTCTTATCAAATATTAAGGAATCATTTATTTATATAAATATAAATTAATGCTTTTTTATGTTTCCCACTAGATATGTTTTAATTGAATCATCTAGTTTCCTTCTTAGTGTGAATTAGTTTTATATATTTGGAATATGATTATGAAATTAATTTCATTCTCACACATTAAATATAATAAGATGAATTACTAGATTTATTTCTGTTCAGATCGAGAAAATTAGAATGGTTTATCTTGATGTGATAGGTTAAATTTAAATTATAACATCATGCAATTTATTTTTTAAATAATATACGTCACACAATTTATATTAACATATGAATGTGATTTTATTTAGTCTAATATGTTATTCCTAATGATTATAAATAATTTTATGATGGTTTTGTATTTTATCCTCAATGTAACATAAGATTTCAATGCATTAAATATGTGCCATTTATTATATAATTTAAAAATTTTATGTCTCATTCCCTTTGTTATTAAAAAATCATTTCATAATTATTAATTTTATTATCTTATTCTTAATATTACTTTAAGAATTATTTATTAATATAAAATTTTTATACATTCATTATCAATTAAGACACAAAATTTATCATATACTATCTTCATTATGGTCTCTTATATTGTCCTGCTAAAAATTATTTTATTTTTCTCATTCTACACATTTATGATCACCCAATATCTTATGGATCTATTACATTTATTAGGAATATAATCCTAACATGTTATATATCTATAGGGATTCATGAGTAATTTATTTTTGGATTAAATGTACATTAAATTTTTAAAATATGTTTTTTATATTGGTAATAATAGAATACTCTAAAACATTTTATTCTGGAGTTATGATCTATTATATGTTATATTAGATAATCATTTAATCATGAAGAAACAAATCCTTTAATACATTAAATAAAAATCAATATTTTATATATTTCATAATAGTTATTTGAATATTCAATAACCATCCATCAAGATAAATCAATATCATGTTTCCCATGTTTTATTTGTAAACATCATTTTAAAGATCGCATTAAAAAAACATATTTTAAATTGAATTCTCCATATTTTATTTTTTATGCCATTGTTTATGATCATATATTATCAAATATATTTGGTATTTTATATATACGAGATTGAAGTGCTTAATTAATTTTTATAACATGAATTTAATTTTAACCATAATGGTTCTATATATCACACAATTTATCTTTAAAATTAAAAAACATGAAGGATATTATAAAAATTATGTCCTCACATGTTTCAACTGATACTGCTCATGGATTTTTAATGGTGGTAGTCCTAACCCATTTATCACACACCCAATATTTCATGGAGTATAGACTACTGTCAACGGTATAAATGAAACATATGAGTTGTGATAGCCTCTATAATCATATGAAAAATTTATAAGTAAGCCCCTTGTTAACTATAACTCGAATTAATAAAATATTAAAAACATAGAATAAATATATACTGATATGTAATACCAAAAAAATAGAAACCAATATGATATAAACTACTAGATTAAATGATTATATCACCATCAAATAGTAATGTTCATCCAAATCACCAGAAAAATTGTTAATATTTAGAAAAATAGGATATATATGACATGGTTCTGTACAAATGTATACATAATAGACACTGCCTGAAAATATTCATATAAACATAAAAGAATAAAAACAAATCCAAATAGAGAAAATAGTGAAAATAATTTACTTCTTGTCCCATGTAAAATAATATATTAGAATCACGGAGTCATACACAGAAAATCGCCACCCACGTATATTAATATACTATTCATGAAAATATTTCCATAAATTCTTAGTAAAATTCACTTCCTAATGGATAAATTCAATATCACATAATGTAACATATATCTTATCATAAAAATCGATTCAAAATACAAATAAAACAACTTTATACCATTTCAAAGGTTTGACCAAACATTATGTGTAACAAAGAACAATCCAAAACCCTATACCATAAAAACAACCATATTGAAACTATAATAGCACATAACATCAATCTCACCTCAAAATACAACATCCCATCAGTATATAACAACTATACAACCATAATGTAGAGTAATATGTGGGATACATTTATTAATATATATCTCAGAAATAACAGATATTGATGATTCACCCACAACCCAAAACATCTTATGGGAAAAGTATATTTTGCTGACTTTGAATGCGGTGTATAATAATCAAACTATTTTAGATGATATTTAATGATATATAATGCTTCATAACTTCATCACATATGAAAATTAGTTTACATTTTATAACCAAAAAACACATCATCACTACTAAAAATCTAAAACTATAACTAACTATTATATAATTATTTTTTAAATAAACCAATATTGTAACTATGAATGAGTCAAAAAACATCATCCCAATTCATCATTCATTTTAAATTTTAAAATTATACACTAATATCTATAGTAGTTTCATTATAAATGTTAATTCCATAAAATCTAATTTCCCATAATGACATCAAACTTGAAATTAATCATATTTTAATTAAAATATTACATGTTCACCACTAATATGTAATATAGTATTCACAAAATTACCATAAACCACTCATTATCAATCAATATTATCTCATAATATAATTAATGGTTCTAAAATCAATATTTTATTATCATCGCTCATTCAGAATCAAGAACACACTACATCCTTTTATACTCCAACCTTAAAAATCATAACAATCACACAGATAAACTTATAACACATAATGAAAAATTTCAACACAATAACAATAAAATAAAATCTAACAAACAACATTCAAATTTATTAATTTAATTATTGGTTTATATATTACTCGAAAATATTTAAAAAATTGATTTCCACACACTTTATATAATTTACATCTATAAAAATGAATTCATCACATCTAAAAATTATTTTTTATAACAATAAAAAATTATTTAAATATAGTCACATGCGGACATAAATATCAATTAAATACTTATATACAAATTATGAAGATATTAAATATAATATATTTGATTTTATATCTTGTTTTCTTTTTATATATGAAATTTAATATCTTATTTTTCATCAAAATGTTTAAGAAATTAAAAATAATTCTTCATCAACTGAAAAAAATAGAAATTATATAAAATTAATGTCAATCACCCTGATTAAAATTATTATTTTTTAAACATAAATCCATTAAGAAAGAAAAAATTGAAGGATATGAGGAAGTAAATGTTAATGAATCCATTAATAACCATCATCCCATTTTTTATAATTAAAATTTCCTCCATAAATATGAAAAACTACGCTACACTACTGTCAAAACATTTAATGATAAAAGAAATAATATTGAATTTAAAAATTAAGGGTGAAGATGATCTTAGTACCAAGTGACCTATCATTTTGATGATAAGGAATATACAGTCGACCAAAAGTCATCATATAATAAAAAATATGATTCTAAAATATTTATAGGATTCATGGGAATGAAATGTATTTGTTAAACATATGAGAAATGATTAAATTTATAATAAAAATACTGGATTACAACACCATGGAATGTATTGTCTCGACCAAATCCTTATAAAACATGGTTGACTGAGTTAAAAATAATATTACCTATAAAATTACATATTTTCATATTTTATCCAATGATTTAAATTATATATAATTTCCATGACCATAACCCTGACATAACCACTAAAAGTCTATTTTCATCATAGTTTTCAAGATACTATTGAAAATACTATTAAATGGCGTTTTAAAAAACAAGCTATTTCACCTTAAAAAACGAAATTGTATTATCCACATTACCAATACAATAATGAAATTCCTTAAAATATTAACATGATAACGAAAAGGGAAACTTTCACATCATGGATTCTGAATATTCAAAATATTATTTCATACAATAGAATATTCGATATTAAATACCCTTATCTTGAAAAAAAGGAAAATTAACCATAATAAAAACAACTCACTAACCATCATTGACCAACCGTAATGAATTGATATCATTATTGTCTCATTGCATACATAAATTAATAGGAAACAATCTCTTCCCATGTGAACCACTTCAAAATACTCTTCGACCTCTTCTAAATAATATAAAACAACAATGAGTGGTCTAGGAAAATATATTACTATAAATTGGTTTCTACTCAAATTAAACCCATTCTCCTGTGTTTTAAAAAATCCTATAGGGAATAACCCAACTCTATAAATTTGAATACCCTTTATGATAACATAATATAAAAATTTAACACATAAAAGAAACTAAAATCCAACAAAAGTGAAAGTTGAAAAATCACAAAAAATGTCTAGAAAATGATAATTTATATAAAAAATAATAAAACACTGATAAAATAAAATCACATAGTGCACATCAATGACCATCATAATTATGAATACTTTTCTACACCACCATAATAATACAAGATGTGATAAACAAGTTAACATGTCCTTAAAAAATATATATAATTTGGAAATATAACAAGCCACTCCATAAGTTCCATAAATCCATATACAATTATATAATCCTATTTGAGAAAATATGAGGAATCATTAAGTTATCATCAGTGATAAAATAGATTAAAAAATTTACCAATCCCATAAATCAATTAAAGAGGAAATTAATAATACGCAACCTCTTCAACATTATCTAATGGTTTTTGAGGTTCCAAAAATAATTTGAAAATTACTATCACATCTAAACCACATATACCATTGATGGGTTTAAAATTATTGATACCCAATTTTATTATTGTTTTAAATTATGATATATATCCACAGATCCATAGTTGTATTTTGATGATCTTAAGCATCTTCTATCCACTCATGAGTATCTTTTACATTCTTTACCATGACTTGCACACTCTGTAATCCATATATCAGATACTTTCCATCATCGTTCCAGTATTCGGGATTCCTAAAATTATTCTTATACAATTCCTTGAATGGATCTATATGAATGGAATATTAATAGATATTTTTTTGTATGCTTATCTAACAATATATTCATATTCAATAGACCTATTACATATGGGATAAATGTTTGTAAAATTTATTATAGAATCCTTATCATGATCTCTGCCATTTCACTTGTATAGGGATATGATGTTTTATTAAAACAAATCATGCATTAATATCACAGTTATGAATATTCTGTATTTTTATGTTAAATTGCTGATCTCAATCATAATTGATCATCTTAAAATCTCTTTGTTGTCTGTCCTCCTTATACACATAATTTTTCAAGAATGAATCTCTGTCACAGGATTTATAAATCACTAAAAATTTGATTTTTAATCAATTGATATAGAACCATCTAAATTGTATGATGTGATTATTTCCCTTAAGGAAAACCAATAATGAAATATAATGATAGGTACTGTCATTTATGAAAAGTATTAAACAATGTTGTTTTAATAATATCTAGAACTCTATGCTCATCTATCACATAGAATCTAAATTTGAAAATGATATGGACATAGAAAACTTATTATTTATCCCATGACATTATAAACATTCATAAAGTGAATAAAAATGTTGATATACCAAGATTCACCACCATATGTTATATATCAAATTCTGATAGAATCCCTTCCCATGTTACAAATGGGATGAATATATTTCTAAAAAAACTTGACTTCCATCATCAAAAAAGATCATGTGAATTTAAATTGATTATGTGATCTCTCAACACATATTCGTACAAATATATTTGGATAGATTAATACAACATTATAAATACATAAGTGTAACACCCCAGGTAAATAAAGAATATTACATTTTCACATTTAACCATATTTTTGAATAAAATATTAATATTACTTTAAAGGGGAAGCTATACTCAATGGCGTACCCGATACGCAACAACGAGTTTCTTGGGAATCATAAGTTGCACTCTAATAATAAAATAATAATATTTTAAATAGTAGTTAACGCATAGCCGTTGTAATGGAGAGAATGAACAGAAATAACTACAAAAATATTATATATGTTTATCAAATATTTTTACTTTTTACAATAAATTTTAGAGGATTAAAAATGCGAATGAATCCAATTTTAAGTGTAAATATTCTAATATTCTTTAAAAGGTCGATTAACAGCCTTCTGATGGAGAACCTCTTTTAAATCCACTTTTTGACAATTTTATGTATTATATTTGAGAAAATAAAATTTCTCTTTAGAATCGGGACATCAAAATTTAATTTGTGTAAATTGTTTGTATTTTTCTGATAAAGTTCATTTTTTAATGCATAGTGAAAAATGTTGTATTTTAATTCAAAACCTCTTTTTAATATAATTTATTTATATGATTATATTATTTTTTGAATTGTTTTTTAAGTGAAATTAGAATATAATTTTACCATTTAATCCAATATTGTTCATTGGAATTAATTTCACATTGAAATTGGAGTTAAACTAGTGTCAATCTTTTAATAGATATTGTATCTTAAAAACACGGTATTTGTTTTGACAGCGGGAATTATTTATTAAATTATGTAATGAAACTTATATTTTTTTGAATTTTGTAGAATATACATCATTTTTTAATTTGGAATATCAAATATATCTTAGGGTGAATTTCATTTATTTTTCTAAAAAACTTCAATTTTTGATCAATAGTGAAACCACTAAGTGGTAGTTTAAAAACTGTTTTTTCGATTAAATGAAACATTACCACTTCTGTGGTTTGAATTTCAAAAATCCAACATACATGGTTGTCATTATGATGTAAAATGTGGTTTAATGGTATTAAAATAATTTTTTGGTGAATAGTAACTGTTAATATTTTAATCGCGATTAGAGGTAATTAGTGTAATTTAACGTAAAGATATTGTTATAATAATATGAAATAACCTTGACACATGTTCTACCCTTCTTGGATGAGTCATGTCCGACCAAGAAAATCCATGGGTCATCTTGGGGACCCCATGGAGCCACATTGTTTGGAAAATTACAATAATACCTTTTTATTTAAAGTTAAAATTAAAATGTCACAAACATGTGTTTTTTTACTAAAATTTTTCTTACATGGGGTTATATAATTCATATTTTTGACTATAAATATTAATTAGAAAGTTAAAAAGATTTAATACATCATTATTTTTTTATAATTTTCAGACATTAAATAAATTATTTTATTTATGACACCGTGATGATGTAGTGATTACATCATAAATGAACGATTTAAATAAAATGAGAAGATATGGTGAAATCTAAGTCTTACAGTTGTCAAAAACCTATTTTATGGGTGGACTTCAAAACCTTATCAACTTATCCTCAAAATATATCATTTTGGGACCTTTAAAATCCTAAAATCATTTTATAATAAAGTAATATTTTATAACTTTCCAAAAGTGCCCCTCCTCTAATCTTATAAAATGCCTCCACCTCTACCACCTTACACACATCTCTCAATCCATTGTCTTGGACAAACCCTTCCCATTTCATCTCTCCACATCCCTCTCTTCATCATAGAAGGCTCACATTGGGAAGAATCCATTCCAAGGAAGCCTTTGAGCTCAAATCAAAGAGAGTTACCCGATTTAAAGGTAATGTCTTCCCTTGTGTTCTTTTGTTTTATTTTGCTTCTCCATACCCCTAAACTCTTTTTATTAATTTTTTTGTAACAACACCAGTATGTTAAATATACTAGGATCTTGTTATAAGAAGGATTCGAGCTACACTTTCACACACCTCCGTCTAATGGCTAAAGAACATACTGTTTCTGTGGATGGAAAATTACTGCCTCACAAAACGATGATTGTTCAATATTCTTTTAACACCTTCAAAAATGGCCATTAATATGTCACTATATTTATATATGATATATAATAAGTTTATTTTTTCCTTATGATTCTTTATTTCTCATTTATGTCATGCCTTTATGGTTTCCATTATGGGTAAACGCGATATCTTCATTTTAGGAAGTGCGGACTACCACCCCCTCAGAGTGATTTGATTCGTTAATGCCATATGTGGGATGTATAAAGGATGGAATTAATGGTATTACATATGATATCCTACTGGAATTATAATATACTTTTATATCATTATTATTTCATTCCATTGAATACAAAAAAAAATTGAAAGTAGTGTTCATGCGTACGTACGACTTACCGTCTTCATGAACAGTACATTTCATTTTTTATCTCCAAATGTTATGTACTATTATAAGTACATATATATAATGGATATATATGTAATATATTACATCTAAATTATGGATATAATTCTGGAATATATATATATATATATATCTCTCTAATTTTGTTTTAATTCAATTAATATGACAAAAAATGAAAGTAGCATTCATGCGTACGTAATGTCTACCGTCTCCATGAACAGTGATTTTAATTTCTTATCTCCAAATGCTATGGAATTGTATAAAATGAATATATACTGGATATATATGATATTTAAGACATCAATACTAATCTGGATATGATGTACCTATAACTACATGGAAAATTATTTTCCAACAAGTTCAATTTTTACTCTTGTACCGAACATCGACAAAAACATCTGATATGAACTCACTTTATTATCCAATTATTATAACATTATAATATGTGATATGAACTGAGTATTAATCTTTAAATTAGGTCTTTAGTAAATTATAAATAGATCAAATTTTATTATTCAGGATATTAAATAATGATCGATTCATGTCAGACACGAGGTAAGGGATCCTACCTATCTCTTTCTTTTTAAGTACCCTCTTTTATGTCGTTTTTTTAAGCTCATATTTCTTATGTTGGGGATGTTATTTTATATTCCTCCTACTGTAATTTCTATGTTCATATGATTATAGACCCTATTTGATTTCATCAATCCATTTTTTGGAAGTTTTAAGTTGTGGCGTTAGGCTGCCGAGTTTTCATAAGGGGTTTTTCATATCACTTTTATTCCCGTAAGATTTATGCTACATTTGCCACCATTTCCATGGAGTGGTATATATACTACCCATTATTTTAGTATTTGTGTAATATACTTTTGTTTATGATTATTTGCATCAATGTTGTATTTTCCTTCTTTCTTGGGGTGTATGTTTCGAAAGATACCCAAGTCGGTAAGGGAACCTTTTACCCTCATCTTTTTAAAAGACTTCTTTGTTGGGTCTTTTAATTTACATATTGTAATGTTGGTATATGTTCTTCTATATCCTTATTAATGTAAATTTTATGTCCAAATTACGAGTTACCCTTTTTATCTCTCATCAACTCATTTTATGCATTTTGAAGTGATGTTGTTAGGCTGTCGAATTTTTATAAGGGATCTTCTTAACCCAATTTTGATTCTTTGGGATAAACTTCAACTCCTTGAATATATCATTCTATGAATATATGTGAATAACCTCTGATTGTGTTTCACTTAATATCCACTTATATTTGGTTTATTCGTTTGTCACACATAATTATGTAATTGATTTATCCTTATTCCAAGGATACCGTCTTTGTATGGGACTTCGTCTCAATCTCCTTTCATTGAGGCATATTTTGTTTTATACACAACCTTATTTTATATGGTGTATAAACACCTTTTACTTTTATGTTTATCCAAAAGGAATATTTTTATATGAAGCGTTTTACTAAACGACACAAGGGAATGTTATTGTCGTACGTATGCGGCGACAATAACTTCTCCGCCGCCGTGACCATTATTTGAGTTTCTGAATCCTCTATAAGCCATACAATTTTTTTAAATGAAAAAATAAATACCATGTTTTACTTTTATTTTATTTTGGTTTTGAAAATGGTTTTCATCAAGTTTTTATATCAATGTGTTGTATTGATATCTTGGGATTGAAAAGTGGAAATTTTATGTTTCCTTTATGAAAGTTTTATGTGATACGATTAGGTTATGGTTCTTGGGAATTATTATGAAGACGGTTGGTTCAGTGATAAACTAAGGGAGGGTGAGCCCGATATAGCTCTCCCATGCATTGGGTAATGTGAAGGAGTTAAAAGTTAAGGTTTCTCCAAAGAGATTTAGGGAATATACTGTGATGGGTATTCCAAACGTAACCAAGAGGGTTAATCCCTATGTAAGAATGTTACGAATGCCTCAAGTTACCTTTATGCCTTATGATATCTATGATTTATTCATGATTTGATGAGGTATGTTAAAATTTTTATGTTTTATGAGTAATGTATGATTTCATACATGGAGTAATTTTTTCTTTTTGTACTTTTATATCCCTTACTAAGATTTTTATGATCATCCCATGTTTTTGAAATGTTTTTCACAGGTTAAGGGAAAGGTACATGATATGATGATGGTGTCAAGGAAGGGTCAAGAAAAAATCCATGTTTTATTTTAAATATGTTTCCGTTGATGGGAAAAAACGAATACTATATTTTATGTGACCACATTGTTTAAATGTGGAATGTAATTCATGATTTATGATCTAATTCTCTAAAACTCTGAACCTAAAAATATCCTCAATGTGAAATATTCATTTAATTCAATATTAAGTAATGTTTAAGGTCGGGGCCTTATAGTTGGTATAATAGGTCGGTTTAGATAACTTTAGAGGTTAGGGTATTCTATAAGCATAAATGAAATTACCATAATGGTTAGGATTTTAGAAAGAGTCCATGTTTTAGATAAAGTGAATGAGTAAGTATATCTTAGTGTTTATCTTCCTCATTAGTACATGATCATTTTTTTGATATACTCACACTGAAATTTCTGTTTTTAGTGAATGGATGGATCTAGCAGGAAACAAAGTGACAATAGGTTTGAAGGAAACTGTGGTGGTTATCTGATTAAGAGACTGGATGAAATGGGGGATTCAATTAGGAAACTCGTGGTTATTCTAAACCAACTATCAAGGAGTCATGATCAACCACTTGAACCTTGGTAGGTTCTATAATGCATCATGTACAAGATGACCAATCGATGTGGAAGTTCAAGTAATAATTATAAAGGTTACCATTAGAGTTTATATGATCCTTACTTTTGAGGTAATTATGGGTTATTATATGTTATGATAGAAAATGAAAGGCATGAGATAAACATGAGGTTAAAATATGTTATCATTATTTTTCAAGATTTTATCTCGTTTTGGGGAATGTTTTAGGAATTAAATAGTTTGGGAAAAAGGACAACACACAGACCTTGTGACAACCCATCGTGTCGGACAAAGTTGCAGGAATCGAACCCACAACCAAAGTACGACTGGTATTTATCACCTACCACTGGACTACGTGAATTCCCTAGTTATTTTGACTAATTCATATTAGTTAGATGATTTTAGGAATGAAGAGTAAGTTTATTTTGGGTTATCTATGGAAATGATTAACCTATCATGGAAGATATCTGATTAGGTTAATTACTTTTCAATATGAAAATTTAAGAGCAACTAATGTTATCTATAGATAAAAGTTAATTTGTAACTTGGAAGACTATGTGACTAAATCCTTTTAATATTTGGGTTTCAATCTTAGTTTGGTTTACTTTGAATAATTTTATGGAAAATTGTTTATCGAATGGTCTTCATTGAACTTTGGGTTTTTTTGGACAAATTATGGAGATAAAGAATATATTTTCTTTTTATAAAGGATTATACTTTTGTGGATTATCTGATCTCATACTAACAATTTTGGTTTTGGTTTTTGTCTAAATACATGGGAAATATATAGTTCTCTTTTGTGGATTAGGCGATTCCCAAGATGTTGATTTTAGTACTCTTAATGCGGACAAGTCTTCCTAAATACTCATCTTTTGGAGAAAAAATGAGTTTGATTAAGGAATCTAGTAAATGTTGAAAGTCTACCTGAAAAGTAATTATGTTTCATTATGATTTAGTTAAGCTCAAAAATAATTTCCTCAATGAAGAGTAACTTAAAACAAAAATGTTCTATTTTAACTTTTCCTACTGGGGAATCGAATACCGTTTAACCCATCACAAGTTTGTGATTTTCTTATGGTGAACTTTCTCCTAGACATGTTTACTATCGCTCTCCATGAGAACATGACCCTTTATTTTTTCCACTATATCCATGTTTTCCTACATGGAATCCTAGTATGAGTTAACTTAGGTGACCTTTGTACTTCTATTTCTTTATTTTAAAGTGATTTCTTTACTGACTCTTGTTCCGATGTGGTATTTTCAATGAAGTTTCCAAGCTCAATTTTAAAATTATGAGGATACAATTCCCAAAAGGGGGGAATGATGTAACACCCGAGGTAAATAATGAATATTAAATTTTCACATTTATCCATATTTGTGAATAAAATATTAATATTACTTTAAAAGGGACTCTATGCTCGATGGCGTACCTGATATGCAATAATGAGTTTCATGGGAATCATACGTTGAAATCTAATAATAAAATAATAATATTTTAAATGGTAGTTAACACCAAGCCGTTGTAATGGAAAGAATGAACAGAACCAACTAAAAATTATTATATATTTTTGTCAAATTTTTTTACATTTTACAATAAATTTTAGAGGATTAAAAATGCGAATGAATCCAATTTTAAGCGTAAATATTCTAATATTCTATAAAAGGTCGATTAACCACCTTTTGATGGAGAACCTCTTTTAAATCCACTTTTTGAAAATTTTAGGTGTTATATTTTACATAATAAAATTGTTCTTTAGAATTGGGACATTAAAATTTACTTTGTGTAAATTTTTTTATTTTTCTGATAAAGTTCATTTTTTAATGAATAGTGAAAAATGTTGTATTTTAATTCAAATCTTCTTTTTAATATAATTTTTTTATATGATTAGATTATCTTTTGAATTGTTTTTAAAGTGAAATTATATTATATTTTTACCATTTAATCCAATAGTGGTCATTGGAATTAATTTCACATTGAAATTGGACTTAAACTAGTGTCAATCTTTTAATAGATATTGTTTCTTAAAAACACGCTATTTGTTTTGACAGCGGGAATTAATTATTAAATTAATTAATGCAACTTATATGTTTTGAATTTTTTAAAATAGACATCATTTTTTAATTCGGAATATCAAGTATAGCTTAGGGTGAATTTTTGGTATTTTTCTGAAAAACATCAATTTTTGATGAATAGTGAAACCACTAAGTGGTAGTTTAAAAACTGTTTTTTCGTTTAAATGAATCTTTACCACTTATGTGGTTTAAATTTCAAAAATCCGACATACATGGTTTTCATTAGGATGTGAAATGTGGTTCAATGAGATTAAAATAATTTTTTGGTGAATAGTAACTCTTAAGTTTTTAATCGCGATTAGAGGTAATTAGTGTAATTTAAGGTAAAGATAATGTTATAATAACATGAAATGACCTTGACACATGTTCTACCATTATTGGATGAGTCATGGACGACAATGAAAATCCATGGGTCAACTTGGGGACCCCATGGATCCACTTTGGTTGGAAAATTACATTAATACCTTTTTATTTAAAGTTAAAATTAAAATGTCACAAACATGTGTTGTTTCACTAAAACAATTTCTACATGGGGTTATATAAGTCATATGATTGACTATAAATATTAATTAGAAATATAAAAATATTTACTAAAACCTGATTTTTTTTATAATTTGTAGACATTAAATAAATTAATTTATTTATGACACCGTGATGATGCAGTGATTACCTCATATATGAACGATTTAAATAAAATGACAAGATACGGTGAAATATAAGTCTGAAACTTGTCAAAAACCTATTATATGGGTGGAGTTAAAAACATTATCAACTTATCCTATAAATATATCCTTTTGGGTCCTTTAAAATCCGAATATAATTTTATAATAAAGTAATATTTTATAACCTTCCAAGAGTGACCCTCCTCTACTCTTATAAAAGGCACCCACCTCTACCACCATACACACACCTCTAAAGCCTTTGGCTCGTCCAAACCTTGCCCATTTCATCACTCCACATCCTTCTCTTAATCATTGAAGCCTCACAATGGGCATAATCCTTTCCAAGGAAGCCTTTGAGCTCAAATCAATGAGAGTTACCCGATTTAAAGGTAATGTCTTCCCTTGAGTTCTTTTGTTTTATTTTTCTTCTCCAAACCCCTAAACTCATTTTATTAATTTTTTTGTAACAACACCAGTATCATAAATATACTAGGATGTTGTTATTATATGTATTCGAGCTACACATTCACACACCTCCGTCTAATGGTTAAAAAACATATTGTTTCTGTGGATGGTGAATTACTGCCTAACGAAACGGTGATTGTTCAATATTATTTTAACAACTTCAAAGGTGGCCATTAAGATGTCACTATATTTATATATGATATATAATATTTTTATGTTTTCCTTAAGATTCTGTATTTTTCATTTATGGAATACCTTTATGGTTTCCATTATGGATAAACGCGATATCTTCATTTTAGGAAGTGCGGACTACCGCCCCCTCAAAGTGATTTCATTCGTTAATTCCATATGTAGGACGTATGAAGGATGTAATTAATGTTATTACATATGATATACTACTTGAATTATAATATACCTTTATTTGATTATTATTTCATTCAATTTAATACAAAAAAAAAAGAAATCAAAGTAGTGTTCATGTGTACATACGGCTTACCATCTCCATGAACGGTACATTTCATTTCTTATATCCAAATGATTTGTACTATTATAAGTAAAAA
Source organism: Viscum album (assembly GCA_963277665.1). NCBI lineage: Eukaryota > Viridiplantae > Streptophyta > Magnoliopsida > Santalales > Viscaceae > Viscum > Viscum album. The sequence goes on along the minus strand of OY728128.1, from coordinate 58,466,256 downwards.
TCATTTAATGGATATATATGTAATATATTACATATAAATTATGTATATAATTCTGGAATTTTTATATATATATCCCATTTTGTTTTAATTCAATTAATATGACAAAAAAGGAAAGTAGTGTTCATGCGTACATACGACATACCGTCTCCATGAATGGTGCTTTTAATTTTTTATCTCCAAATGCTATGGAATAGTATAAAATGAATATATACTGGATATATATGATATTTAAAACATCAATTCTATTCTGGATATGATTTACCTATAACTACATGGAAAATTATTTTCCAACAAGTTTGATTTTTACTCATGTACCGAACATCGACAATAGCATCTGATATAAACTCGCTTTATTAACCAATTATTATAACATTATAATATGTGATATAAACTGAATAATAATCTATAAAGGAGTTCTTTAGGAAATTGTAAATTGACCAAATTTTATTATTCAGGAGATTAAATAACGATTGAGTCATGTCAGAGACGAGGTAAGGGATCCTACCTATCTCTTTCTTTTTAAGTACTCTCTTTTATGTCGTTTCTTTTAAGATCATCTTTATTATGTTGGGGGATGTTATTTTATATTCCTCTTACTATACTTTCTATGTTCATATGATGATAGACCCTAGTTGATTTCATCAATCCATTTTTTTGGAAGTTTTAAGTTGTGTCATTAGGCTGCCGAGTTTTGGTAAGGGGTTTTTCATCTCACTTTTATTCCCGTGAGATTTATGCTACATTTTCCACCATTTCTTTTGAGTGGTATATGTAATTCCCATTATTTTAATCTTTGTGTAATATAGTTTCGTTTATGAGTATTTACTTCAATGTTGTATTGTCCTTCTTTCATGGGGTGTATGTTTCGAAAGATACCCAAGTCGGTAAGGGAACCTTTTACGCTCCTCTTTTTAAAAGACTTATTTGTTGGGTCATTTAATTTACATTTTGTAATGTTGGGATATGTTCTTCTATATCCTTATTGATGTAAATTTTATGTCCAAATGATGAGTTACCCTTTTTATCTCTCATCAGCTTATTTTCTGAATTTTGAAGTGATGTCGTTAGGCTGTCGAATTTTGGCAAGGGAACTTCTTAACCCAATTTTGATTCTTTGGGATAAACATGCACTCCTTGAATATATCATTCTATGAATATGTGTGAATAACCTATGATTTTTTTTTACAATTAATATCCACTTATATTTGGTGTATTTGTTTTTCAGACATAATTATGTAATTGATTTATCCTTAATCCAAGGATACCATCTTTGTATGGGACTTCGTCTCAATCTCATTTCATTGAGGCATATTTTGTTTTATACACAACCTTCTTTTATAAGGTGTATAAACTCCTCTGACTTTTACGTTTATCTAAAAGAAATCTTTTTATACGAAGAGTTTTAATAAACGAAAAAAGGGAATGTTTTTGTCGTACGTATGCGGTGACAATAACTTTTCTGCCGCCGTGACCATTATTTGACTTTATGCTTCCTCTACAAGCCATAACTTTTTTTAAATGAAAAAATAAATACCATGGTTTACTATTCTTTTATTTTGGTATTGAAAATGGTTTTCATCATGTTTTTATATCAATGTGTTGTATTGATATCTTGTGATTGAAAAATGGAAATGTTATGTTTCCTTTATGCATGTTTTATGTGATACGACTATGTAATGGTTCTTGGGAATTATTATGAAGACAGATGGTTCCATGATAAAATAAGGGTGGGTGAGCCCGATATAGCTCTCCAATGCATTGGGTAACGCAAAGGAGTTCAACTTTAAGGTTTCTACGAAGAGATTTAGGGAATATATTGTGATCGGTATTCCAAACGTAACCAAGAGGGTTACTCCCTACGTAAGAATGTTATGAATTCCTAAAGTTAATTTTATGCCTTATTATTTCAATTATTTATTCATGATTTGATGTGGTATGTTAAAATTCTTATGTTTTATGAGTAAATTATGATTTCATACATGGACTAATGTTTTCAATTTCGTACTTTTATATCCCTTACTGAGCTTTTTATGCTCATCCCACATTTTTGAAATGTTTTTCATAGGTCAATGGAAAGGTGCATGATATGATGATAGTGTCAATGAAGTGTCAAGAAAGAATCCATGTTCTATTTTAAATATGTTTATGTTGATGGGAAAAAACTAATACTATATTTTACGTAACCACTTTGTTCAAATGTGGAATGTAATTCATGATTTATGATCTTATTCTCTAAAACTATAAACCTGAATAGATCCTTAATGTGAATTATTCTTTTAATTCAATATTAAGTAAGGTTTAAGTTCGGGGCCTTATAATAAGAATACACTTTATTCAATGATTGTTATGTTGGATCAATAATATCATTGATCGCATGTTGTAACGTTTCAAGATATCCATTCATTTTATAATTATCTAATTCCTATTGAAAATCATTATCATGAGACTTTTTAATTAAATGTTAACTAAAAAAATATTATTTTACATGTTCTTTGAAGATCATAAAGCCATAATACTTTAATGAATCCATCCACTTGTAATTATTTGAATCAAAATCACATTGAGTGAAGATATTTAGTAGGATTTGGGATTTGTAATTAATAAAATAATATCATTGATAGAACTTTAATGTATAAAAATATTGAAAATAATAATGTTTCAAAAAAAATCATTTGTATAAAAATTACAATAATAATTATAAAATTTGAAATTCCCATGTGATTTGGACCCTTCTATTATAAGTATGAAAATAACAACACAATAATGAGAATAATCTCAGAAGACATTAATACTAACATCATCCTCTTCAAAAGTATTGATAAATAATTTTTATTGTGTTTTTTATGATAGCCGACTGATATTTGATATTAATCATGCTGAATAAATTTGTTATATTTATTTTTTATGGATTTTAAAGGAACTAAAAATCAAGTAAAATTTAGAATTGGCCATTTGTAACAACCTACATAAGAATGTAATGTTCATTTCTATAAAACATTTTTACATGGTAATAATGAAATGGTTGGATTTATATGTGAATTATTTCTGTGAACCCATTATTGTGACCTAAAAATCAAATTGAATTTTAAATTTTGACTTAACAAAATATGATGATAAATTCCAATAGATATTATTTTATCAATGGACAAATAAAAATGAAATAAAAAACTCTATAAAATCCTCTAATAATCTAAATTAACTATATTATTTATAAAAATTTAATTAATAATCTGTTATAAAATATTGAAAAACATAATGTTCAGTAGTCCCATGATAATAGGTATGGAGTTCATTATTCCAAAAGTGTTCAAAATGAACTCAAAATAGACTAATTAATAATGAATAATAGTCTTCCAAATAATGTCCCACATCAACACTACCTATTGATATATAGAACAAAAATTAATCTTTGAGGACTAGATAAATCTAGTCAACTAATAATAAAAAATTTAATCCATGGAAGGGGATATAATTTATTTAATATCACCACATTCGATTTATTTTAATTGATTTAATTATTTTAACTACCACATTCTCTGTATATGAATTTCAATGAAGCCCCCCCCCAAGGAGAAAATATATTATATATAAACCCCTTCAATAATTTATTATCATTTTGAATAATCACCTATGTATATCTAATGTCCTGATCCAATAATAGGGACAAGAAGTTGAATATACTTTTAATATTATGTTTATAAATAATTTGGAATAATGACCTCATGATGTAAGAACAATATTTTAATAAAATAAATATTCATATTCTTCTATATTCGTGGCAACTCTTTATCTCTAGCATTTATAAAACTCAAGATCAACATAGATATCTAGGAAAAAATATCATCTAAATATCTATATTGCATATATTGATCTTTCTCATATTAAACATTACATGATCCCCACCAATCTAAAATACCTAAACCCTCATACAATAGAAAATTATAACACCACACACTTATTTAAATAGTCTTCTACATTGAATAAATTTTATGTTTTATTGGTAATATTAGAAATTCCATGATTGATCAATGATTCATCATTTTTAGATAACAACACCAAGTAATGTCAACAAAGAAACATAGTCCTTTAATTGGAGAGACATATATATTTAGTATGATCAGTATAATTAAATCTCCATTACTTATAAATAGTCAATCTCTGGTAGAAATAATTAATAATTATGATTCTACTAAATAAAACAAATAATAAAAATGGGTGAATATAAATATGTACAATATAAGTTGATCATTTACTCTTCTATAAGTACAAAATATATCATTTAAATATTATTAAATATTATGTTCATCCTCAATACTCCAGATGATGTCCGCCAACTCATCAAGTGCTTCCATTATTTCTAAGAGGATGGTGAATATATCAATGTTTTATGTATTATCCATTCTGATATCTCTATGATCTGAAGGCATGAAATGCTTTAACTTCTCAAATAGAATTTGAGACCAATGTTTTTGGTTTTGTATCTAAATTTTGAATCATGAAATATAGTAATCTCTTATGATTATTTGAAAGCTATATTTTATTTTTATATGTTCTTATAATTAAAAGAACAAAAACATTAAAATCTAGTGTATTCTCATAAAAATCCTACCCTAAAAATAATAAAAAGAATGTCAATAAAAATTTTCCCTCAAAATAACAATAACTATTTGAAAAATATAATAACAATATAAATATTGTATAATGGTTATGATTGGATGAATTTCAATTACATTTTATCTAATCTATGAAAATATCTTGTTGATCACATCATATGCCATAAACGCCAAAATATTTGTTGAGAACGTGAATGAGGAAGCATGATAATTTATATATAGAGATAGATCCTCCCATAATGTTATTCAATAAAATCATCATCTAAAACAATATCTTTAACAATAATATGTATACAAAAAATATAACTAAATATTTTCTCACACCCATTCTCAACAATATATTAGGTTGAAACTCATTATATATTGCATACTATATAGTCATTAATATGAAAAAAATTAAAACATAATTATGAAACCTTTCTTGTGTCACCTCACAATCATATCAAAAAATTAGATAATCAAGTCAATGTTACCAACTGAAACCATAAGATACCTGAAACCAATGGTTTATAGTTCTTATTAAATGTTCATATCATCCTAAACATAATATTGACATCATAAAGACACCTTTTATTTGCATGATCTATGATTAACCAATTATACATCAAAAAAATCATTTATTGAATTTCATAGAATATACACAACATAGGGAATCTCTCCTCAAGATCATCATTTCTATATTATAATGGTATTTCCTACTATACCACACAATCCTAAATAGAAAATTTAATCCCTCTAATACCAATATAAATAATTTAATACAAAAAATTATAATCTTTATATCAAGATATAGTTTTATATAATATAAATAATTTCATTTCAATTCCCCATATATATTCCACATGTTGGAATGTATACCAAAAAACATGATTTTTGTATAGAAAAAAATTATATTTCCTTTAAATATTACATTATTTTTATATTATATTTAGTATTTATTTGACCCACATGTCAGATTCCATGGTGTAAATATATGTCTGATCAAGTCTCACATTCCTATATCTAATGATTATAAGGAATGATATTTTTGAAACGGGTAACTAATATTTTTCTCACCATCATATTACTCATAATAACATATTATTTATCATACATATATATTGATAACACTCTCTTGTAATATATGTGACAACAACCATTAATATGGAAGTTATAAATAAAGTCTTTGCCCACGAAACAGACCCTGAATAAGACATATGTTTGTGACTATAATAGGGAATAATATATGACAAAATTATAACTATAATCTGAGGACTAAAAAATGATTTCCCACTATTCCACTTTGAAAAATGATAATTAAACAATTTTTTCAATTATTATGTTATTATAATATCATATATAAATAAAATGTGAAATTTAAAAGGAGAACTATTGTGGAAACAATTCCAAATCAAAATGTTCTACATACAATGACATATTAATTTCATGATTGATCATTATATGAATCTGTAAAATCATTAAAATTATATTATATAACACTTGTATTATTATACAATTATAATCCATAGTATAATCCCAAGAAACTATTATGTAAATATAGAGGATGAATGTTATTGTTGTGGTGGTTAATTTTTTTAAATTAAATATTATCTGCCATAGGTAAATTCATATAAATAATGTACCCTGACTCACTCATCAAATCATTCAAAAATTATAATAGTATCATGATAATTTTGTTTTTAAAAGATCCCCAAACAAAATTTTTCCATGATCATGTATCCATAATGTTCATACCACATATTTTCCAGGACCCCATCCATTTTATCTCCACATACCACAATATTATAGCATATCATAGCCATAATAGTACAAATTTAACAAAATACTACATATTATGACCATATGAAAAATAAAATAACTAATATGAAATGACTATATGATTTACACATAGTTTACTCATACCCTCCTTAAATGAATATTATGTCATTATACCTCCACATGATTTATAAAATAGAGAAATCAGGTGGTCGAGTAATCATACATAAATATCACCAATATAAATTATATTGGGGGAACCAAAACAACCAAATATTTTATTTGGATATCAGAAATTATAGACGACATAGATTGTTCTGATTAATAAATAAAAAATTATAATATGAAATATAATAGGTAAAAATCAACACATGGAATAAACATGTGTCAAAACAACACTACTAGGAAACCCCAATTCAATATTTTCTCATACAAAAGTCCAGAACCAATTCCACCTATAGACACATGAAACAAGAACCTTCCCCTAAAAAATCCACAAAACATGTAAATAACATCCCATTAATTTATTTTAATTACAAATTTTAACAATAGTCATTATTAAATTCCTTAATCTCACAATTCAGATTAATTCTAGCATCTATAATTTAATTAAACCAGATTTTTTTTCACAATAATTATATATCCATTAATGAATATTATATCCAAAACTACAATATAATATATTAATAATATTAAAAAAATAAAAAATCATTCATATTTATCTTTATTTATTACATTAATGAATCGTAAACATATTTCACAATGAATTTCATTTTGTCTATAACTTCTAAAACTATAGCACACTATCAATTCATCATCATTAATCTACTATATAAAAACCCACCATAAACTTATAACTACACTTCTAAGGCTAAGAATAAAATATCATCTGCATGAAAAAAAAAATATTCAGAGACCAGATACTAACGTAATTTCTCTTCTCTTATTATCTAATAACCAATTCTGAATAATATTATAATACAAAAAAATAAATTTTTGATTTCCTTAAATTAAATAAACACTTTCAAGACTATATTATACTTTATAAGGGTATTATTTTATAAAAATAAAATTATTATTAAAATATTTTTCCATGGAACAAATGAAAATAAACTAAACATAAATATCTCATTAAGGAATAAATTATATAAAACATACTTTTTTACATTTTATTACTGTTTGATACATTTCACATCATTCCATCCTTTTTCAAATTCCATAACATTACCTAATTAAAATTTAAGTCAGTAAATCCAAATTACAATATAAATAAAATAGATATAATATTAATCACATAGATGAATATATGAATTTATATAAAAACACTATGGGGAATCAATAAAATATGGTCAACCAGTATTTATTGATGCCCCTAGAAAAAACATTACATACACAAGTTTTTTATTTAGAATTCACATTCATGGATATTTTTAGTTAAAAATTTATGAGAATTTGTGTAAACACCTATAAAAAATACTCACATTTTACAAGTGGACACATTTACCCCGTATACAGTTTTTCTACTAAAAAATGAATTCTAAAATAAAACAGGTTTCATTTCCACGATATAACATCACAATGTTCATTTCCCCATACCGGCATTTACTAATCCATTAAACCTATTCAAAACACTTTAATTCTTGGTATTTGTACAAAAATAATAGTAAGGGATATAAAAATAATGGAAAACATTTGAACAGTAAAACTATGAAACTCACATAATGATTACCTTTGTCATAAAATTTCAGTTGTAAAATGAAATAAATAACTTTCACATAAAATGAAAACAAATTATTATTATAGAAAATATTTAAAACCCATATTAATCAATTATAGCTCATTTATGTTTCTTAGAGAATCATATATATACAACCTGATCAAGCCCCTTTCAATTAGAATAATCATTTATACAACATCTAATATTTTTATTACCCAATTTATTAGTGATATATAGTTGTTATCACGTCTCATATAATATATATCATGGTCACCCATGAATTAAAATGGTTCTCATCCCTTCATATATTCTATATTATTACCACCGAATTCTCATTAGTTGTAATGGTGCTCAAACATTCAAATAATCATTATCAGGCACTCCCATTAGCTATAATGTGGCTAAACCCATCAAATAATCTATATCAATATCACCCATTTCATAAAATGATCACATTCCATTACATTAATAAAATACGATATTCAAAAAAGCCATTGAAAAACATTTTAAATCACATATGAACATCAATTTAATTTAAAACTACATTATTCCATTTAAGACAAATTTTAAATTCCCAAATACCAAAAAATTTAAAAAAATGAATTCCATTTAAGAAAAAATGTATGATTTTAAATAAGGATATTAATTATATAATAGGCATGGGGATAAATTCATTGTTGTGGTGTAGGTTTATCATATAACATTCATTTAGTTTTTAGTCAAAACATTCTATATAAAATATATAAAAAGATTCATTTTCCAAAAGAGTTATTGAAATTAAAAATATAGATAAAATATCAATTTTAATCAATTTATATATTTAAAAATTAACATGTATAATAATATCAATAATATTGAAATCATGGAAAATAATTTGAATTTAAATTATTTATGATTTAAAAACACATTTCTAAATCAAAGTGTCCAATACCACATTAAAATAAATTAATCAATTGATCCGTGAAGGAATAAAATTTAACAAAGAATTAATTAACAGGAGAATAAACAAAATCTTGATTAGATATGTCAATGGGTATATTTATACAACTCAAAACATAAGGTGGGTTTGTAATAACAAGATATGCCTCAATGAATGGATATTGAGACAATGTAACATACCTTGATGTTGACTTATCATTGAAAACATATATAATATTTAATATGAAGATTTGGTTAATTATTAACTTATTGAGAAATTTTATAGTTTATTATTCCAATTATATCACTAATTATCATCTAATAATAATTACTAAATTATTTATGATCATGTCATTAATTTTGACAATATTCTATAATTTTTTCCAAAATGACCATGGTATAAGAAAATAAATTTCATATTAATCATGTTGAAGGTAATTATGATTCCAAATATGGAGTAAAATTTTAAAAATTAAAAACAAGATTTCTGATAAAATAAATTTAAAATTTATCATGTTGATGGAATGAGAAAAGAAGGAATTAATGTTAAAATATTCAAAAGGTTGAAATGTTTTATATAAAATTACATTATAAATTTGATTCTAACGAACTAATTTAGATTAAATGATATTAAATTTATTTATTCAGATTTTAAAACCCATATATATTGTAAATAATTTCTATAAATTATTTATATGTAAATGATATTTCAAATTTAAATTCAATATTTTTTTATTCAATAAAACATTATACTTATTAAAGAATAAAAATAAAAACTAAGGTAAATTTTGATTTTTTAAAATTAAAAAATATGTTTCTTTTTAAAAATAAGTGTTATATCTGTGTCAAAATTAAATTTTAAACAACTGTTCCCGAAAAAGTTGAAAAACATATACTTTTTAGAATAATATATCATTTATGTTTTAAAAAAATTTCTCATATATCACGCCTAAAAAACACCTATGATAATTCTTTTACATTAGATTGCTTATACTATAATCATCATTAATATAATGCAATAATGGATATTTTTTATTTATTATTCATAAAACAAACTTGTTCTCATTTAAATAGCGTTTTATAAAAAAATTGATTTTATTTTAAAAATTATTTTATTATCTTTTTTAATATATGGGTCAATTAATTAATTATATATACTTGTATACTCAATATTATCAAAACTAAGTTAATCTCGTTCTTACCAAAAATTCTAAAACATCTTTGACAGCTTCCATATTAAATTATAATTATTCTTTGTTCAGTCAAGCTCGATGTTTTATATCTTGTATGTTATCAAACATAGCCATTCCTTTTAAAATATATAGTTGTTAAATTCCCCACCATTTTTAAAATCAAATCCTATAAATTTGAACATGGTCATTGATACTAGGGTTCTATTATTCAAAATATCATTATTGAGTCCCCACATTGGAAAAAAGATTAATAAAATATCCCATTGAATATAGATAAAGTATTTCCTCAAGGTCACGTAAAAAATATATTATCTTTCCATGTTGGAAAACAAGTACATGAATGTGAAAGCTAACACTCATTAACTAATAAGGAGTTTCAAAAAGCATTATTATTGGAATTTACATCATCCCAAAAAAATAAATATGTTATTGGTGGAAATAATGTTGATAATAGTAAATTGATATCATTTATTTCTATATCATCATCATAGAGTTGAGAAGTGATTTCAATATCTAGACTTAAAACCTAAGGATATATAATTCATTGACAATTCAGGTTTATTCCTTTAATCCATTTCAACCAAAAATTCATCTCTTTATCCAAATGATGATTATTAAAGATAAATTTCTCTTCCCCGATGTGCTAGAATTAAATTATAATGAGTTACATAATCAATTAAAGATTATTTCTTTATTTCACTTATATTATAAAATAAACCAAATCGAAAATGGATACTATATGATAATTTAATTAACTAAAAATAATAAACCATTATTGGATAAAAAAGTATGTTAATCTCAAGAACATAATAACAACACCCGATGTTCAATAAATATCATTCCACAAATAATTATCCCTAAAATTTCTTATATATATTCATGACAGTGATTTATACCAAAAAATCTAAATTTTTTAATCATATAGTTTTCCAAATAACATCAAACACTCTTATTTTCTCATAATGACATTTGTATTTCTTAAATCCCATAATCTCCTTGATATTCATAACCATTCCAATAAATAAACTAAATCATCATAAATCTACAATATAATCATAGACATTTTTCAAAATTTATTTAATTATATTCTCTTTAAGTAATATATCATAGTACTCTATTTACCTTTATTATATTGTGTTCCCAAAATAGTGAACATATTTGGAAATAACATTAGTCACTCCTTCAATGAACCATTTTCAAATCCCAAGGTTTTCTATTCAATAAACCATGTCCTCAAAATGAATATTTCTTATTTCTCCATAAAATTATTTAACTAAAATTGAATAATTCATACTAACTACTAATACATTTATGCTAGTTGTAGGAAATGCACCCTTTTCTCCCTTCGGTTGTGGGTTCATTTCATGTGGTCATATTGGATGATACATTATGGAACTTATCTCATAATGTTTCCATTTTATAAACCAATATAATACTTAATGAATTATATGAAAAGCATCACAATATTTATAGAGAACAATTTACCCTCAAATGATATCTCAAAGCTTTCATTTTTACCCTAAAATTTAATAAACCATAATTAACTCAAAAATATATGTCTCTAACAATACTAATATTCACCAATAAATATCTTAACAGAAATCCTAAAAATTGGTTTTTATGTCATTGAGCATATGATCAACAATAAAATCATAAACCCCTGGTGATATCCATATATCTTATGAAATCATCATAATCTTCAAAGTTCATTATGAAATATTCTAATACAAATGGTAATGACCTATCAAAAAACATTACATATCATATTGTTTTATATCTAGATTTATAATTCAATGTTAATTTTATATAAAAATATTAAGAAAAACATCTAAGAATTAAAAATATACATTACTTGTGGAAAATTTTACTCCGAATCCATTTTCTCTTCAAAAACAATATTCTAACAAAAAATATGGTATCATTCCATTATATAACATCACAATTTTATACTTTTAATCACACATTTCACTGTTCATTATTCAACCCTGTGTGAAAATTTCAAAACATGGAATCAAGATGAAAATATCAATAAGGGATATAAAAAGAATGTAAAATTATTGTTAATTCAAAATATGAAAACTCATATAATTATTACATTTTTTTCATTTTTTTTGTGAATATAAAATATATTATTTTCCCCTAAAAAAATATTTAATTACATCAAATAATTAAAACCCATATTAAGAAAGAAGAATTACTTTTGGAGACATAAATAATAATTTATGTGAAACCCTATCAAACACCAATAAATTTTAATAATAATATTTTAGAATTCAACTATAAGAAAAAATATCGTCACCCTTTGTTTAAAATGGGTCACCACATATCCTATAATATATATTGGGCCCAAGTATTTCTCCTAAGCTATAATGGAGCTGAATCCTTCATATAAGCTGTATCAGGCTAACTCACAAGAAATATTGGAGCACAACCCATCGTAAAATATATAATAAGATAACCCATTTCATATAATTACCATGTACAATTTCATGAATAAAAGTAATTCCTCATAAAAACCGTTGAAAAAATATATTTATCTCATATGAAAATTACTTATGTATAAAAATAAAATTTTCTTTTAAGACGCCATTATCAATTCCAAAATACCATAAATGGGAAAGAGGAATTTAACTTTGATAAAACATATAATATTTAAAATAAATTAATGAATTATATAATAGTCATACAAGTGGAAGAATCATTTTCTCTTTATACATTATTAATAGAACATTAATTTTTTAGTTTGTCCAAACTTTCTATATAAATAAAATAAAAATATTCATTTTCACAATCAATGAATGAAATATAAAATAAAAAACAAACCATTAACATCCTTTTATATCACAATAAATGAATATATTTGAAAATATGAAGAATATTGATGTGGAATAAAATAATATTAAATTAATTCATAAACTTTTTAAAAATAAATATTTTAATCAATGTGTTCCATACCACTTTAAAATTTTTTAATCATAAGACCCATTAAGGAATAACATTTAACAAAACATTAATTAACTTTAGAATAAATAAATTCATGATATGATATATCAATGGGGATGTATATTAACCTCATAAAAGAAATATGGGTGTATAACATCATGATTTGCGATAATGAAATGGGTTTTAGATGAAGTCACTTAACTTGGGATTGAAAAGTCACGTACAATATTATTATTAATTAATTTTAATTTTAGGATAATTATTTACTTTCATGTCAACCATTATAAATTTTTTTATAATTTTATATCTCTTATTAACATGTTATTAAATTATTAATTATTTTAGTTCACATGATATGGTTTATTGATAATCAGTAGTCAAGGAAAAATTGACAATGGCCAGAAACCTGGAGTAAATTTAATGATAATTCTATCACATACAAACTACTATTAATGGGATAAAAAAGAATTTTTAACATCATTAAGATTTCAAATTAATACATTACATTCAGTTATGAAAAATGAACCATTTTTCCTTGATGAATATTATAATTCATACAAACGCATTAGTACATTCCCATTATAGTTGAGAATTAAAAAAATATGATATGTTTTTTTAATCATTAAAAAATTATAATAATAAAATTAATATCATATAAGTCATTATAATATGATTATATATATCATCCAAGTGATGTGGTGATGAAAAATTAATCACATCAATTTGTTGTAGTGATATTTTATATGTGCTCAAGAATGACATTATCATTTTTATATTCATAGAAGGGTAAGAATGTAAATGATATATTAACTAAACATAATGATAAATATTCCATGAATATAATTTATAATATTTAATTACATCATTTTTAATAGTTTTTAAAGAAGGTTATTGAAATGAAATTATATTGGTTCGTGAGGTGGTCGTTGGTTGTACTCAAGATGAATGAATTATTATAAAATTTAATGGAAGTGGAGAGGGATTTAGGTGGATTTATGTAAAAAATGATCTCATTATTTTGACTATATGGGATTATTTATTTCATCAAGGATAAAATATATTTTACGTAATTGGAAGTTGAAATAAAACTAAAATACAAGATTATACATGATACATTTTCATCAGATAATTTCCTTTTGATAACGCATTAAGACAACTAAGGATTGTGTTATGCCTAAAATAATTTCCCATTAATTTTGGAATAGATTCTATGAATGTATTTAGGTAGAGTATAGTTTATCAAAAAAAATTAAAAGTGTGATGATAAGTGATGACGATGTGGCCTTTTATGGGATAAGGGAAAGCCACTCTTAGAATTTCTCAAAATATAAAAATAATATAAATTCCTTTTATTATCCAAATCGATCCAAAATTATTCATTTTGATGATAAAATGATTTGGGTTGAAATAAATTTGATTATTTAATATTATTAGTATTTGTACTGTTTTATAATCCTTGTATTTAGGGAATTAATATTTATTTAAACCCATTAACTCTTACTGTGAAAACAATTCAAAGTCATATGTTAAATTTTTGATAAAATTTATTATTTATAATTTTTTTATAATATTTAATGAAATTTACATTAACTAAAAAATTTATATGTCATCATTGTGTCAGTATTTAAGATAATTATTTTATTTTTTAACAATAACAAATAAATTATCATGATTTAGATATATATTTTATAATTAAAATGAATATTTATTGTATAATATATCATCTAAAATCCCGACATTTAAAAAGTTATATTTTTTTAAAATATATGAATTATTACATTGACATCTATATTAATTTATATTCTCTAAAGGGCTTATATTCATTAATGCTGCACCAAAAGGTCTTAAAGACATCCCATGAATGATTTAAGTTTCCATTCACTCATCCAATAAAATAATGACAAATTTTAGAGTAATTTTAAGGTATTTTTAATATTATTTTAACCCTTCATTAATCGATTTACACTTAATATTGGAAATAAAAAATTACAATGACAAATAATCAAATTATAATATAATAAAAGTGAAAAGTTATTTGATTTTTGAAATTATGATTCCAATAATGGGATATATTTTTCAAAATTCAAAACACATAATGAGATAAAATGTATTTATAGTCAACTTTGATGAAAGAATGAGACAGTGAGTTATTAATGTGAAAAATTTCAAAAAAATTAAAATGTTTTTATATCAAATTTCAATTTAAAATTGATAAAATTGACCTAAATTAGATTAAATGATATATAATTAATATTATAATACATTAAAATCTATAAAAGGTCTAATTTATCAAACTAAATTATATTAATGAAAAAGTTGTATTTATATAAAATTATGTATTTTTCATTATTCATCAAAAGAGAAACATATCAGAAAATTAACAAAAAATCATTCAAAGTAATATTTTGATACTCCTATTTCAAATAAATTGTTATTTTATTCAATTATAATTTATAAATGATTCAAAATAAAAATTTAAAACATGTTGTCCATCAAAAGGGGGAAAACTATATTTTTAGAAATATATTTTTTTATGTGTAATATTGGATTGGATCTTATATATTTTCGAGAAAACACATAAGATTAATGTGAACTATTATATTTAATATATTATAAATGACAATAATGTTATAAAACAATATTCATTATTATGTTAGTTGGTATAAAAAAACTCTTTCACATTGAAATAGTAGTTCATAAAAACATTCCCTTTTATTTTAAACACATTTTTGTTTGTATTTATATTTATTTTTTGAATAATTAATTATATATTTATATGTGTAAACTATATTTCCGTAATTCAGTTTTTCATGTTTAGACCCTCTATTCTAAATACTATACGATAACACTAATATTAAATACTAAAAATTAGTTTTTCATTTATGCATGATGTAACATATGATCTATGTTTTCACACATAGTCCTTCCTTTTAAAATCAATAGATGATAAATATATATTAAAAAGTCACTTATAAATTATAATTAATTCATCAATCCACTCATCAGACATTTATCATAATCTTGAAAACCTATACACTATAAAATTTTTATCCCCCAATAGAAATTAAATTTTGAATTGATACATGAATGGGTAAATATATTCCACAATGATTTTTAAATATCTATATAAAAATGGAAAATTCAATGAAGACTCTAAATGAACCTTTGTTCACAAAATCCATGATGTTTAATCACCAAGTTGTCATGATAAAGAAATTAAATTAAAAAAATGAATAAAAATGGTTAAATTTATAATAACAGTGTATTGACTATACAAAAATGTTGAAAGTGTATACCACAAAAAAATTTAATGTGGAAAACAAAATTAAAAACATATTGATAAATGTTCCACATCATATATCCCAATATACCACTCAATTATTTTTGAAAAACATTGAAAAATATTAAAATGTATCAGCATTAGAAAATGAAATGGTCATTCAATCTTGACCTTGTAACTATATACCACTATGATGAAACATTCACCAAACCATGATATTTTACACTTCTTTCTTGATAACTCAATGATATTAACATGGATTATTCAAATGAAACCCACCATATTTCATCAAATATTGTCAAATATGTTGTTTTTTCTATCCTTGTTTCATAATGGTATTATTTTAATGCTCAATATTGATCAAGTCTATAAAATATTTCACATATGCATCATAGTTATAGACCCTAATATAATATTCCATCAAAACAATATAATTACAATAATTTTATTGAATTATAGATAATTAGTCATTCCATATTCGAAACATGACTATTACAATTAATACATTAAATAATGATTCCTAAACAAAATCTTGATATCATTTTAATAATAAAATCCACCATTAATATGTTGAACATTTTTTAAAATATAATTTTCTATTTAAAACATATACAAAATAGAATGAAGAAATAAATGAAAATCTAGGTCGGTATTCAAAATTTCATTCATAAAAAATGATAATATTATCAAATATAATATAAATTTTCTAGAAAACAATTTTCTTTCTATTAATATATTATCATACAAAAACTTAACGGCTATTATTTATGAATATCCACATAGTAAAATAGTAAATCATTTTTAACATTGTAGATAACAATGGGACAAGATTCATTTTTAAATCAAATATAAGTTTATTTTTCAATTTGTTTAAACACATATGTATTAACGAAGATGATCATGTCAATATAATAATGAATTACACATGGATAGTTAAGTGGAACATATCATTATGAAATTTATCTTATAAATATTTTAAACATCATTTCCCAATAGATATAATACTATTTTTTTATCCTAAAAAATTGGATCCTAAATAATATAACTAAATATTTATTTATTGTTTATTTTAGGATAATATTACTATTTTTTCTTATACACCCTACTTTCCTTACAGAATTTATTCCTATAAACTCTTCTTTATATCCAAACACTCATATTGAAAAATTGATGCATTCAAAATTTAGCTTTCGAATGAATTGAAATTTGGAGTGGGGTGTAAAATTACATAATTACTTAATTCTATAAAAAACCTTTGTATATGAAATTTCTTTATTTATCTATGTGTATAAATTATTGAAATAATTTAATGTGAAAATATTATATTTATTAGAAAATAGAATGGCTAATTAGGGAATTTTATAACTCTTATACAATCAAAGTATTATATTGTGAATTTATATTTATATTTTTATATAATCATCATTGAATTCCTATATTAAACGTATTTAATTGTTACCTGAGAGTCATTCATGTATATTTTTTAAATTTTATTAAATTTAACTATTATTTAGCCGCATGAATGTTGTAATCTATCTGAAACTAATACATTTATTTAGGAAAATATGGACATTTCTTTAGGTAATGGAAACTGTATTAAGAATATTCCTTATACATAAATCATCAATAAATAATGATTTTATTTTTTTATGATACATTTTAATCTGAAATTGTTTTATTTCTTGTAATAATGCTTGACATTGAAAAATATAAAAAACAAACCAGTAGATCTAGTTAAATTGAACAATATATAAAACAGAAATTTAACTACATAAATACATGTTATCTAAAATTAATAAATAATATTATAAAATTAATTAAGAATAATAATATTTACATATCATCAATTTAATTATAAAAAATATTTTCAAAAAAATCATAAAAATTTATATTTTGAAACATAATTAATTATGAAAAAATTATTATTTGATCACATTATGAATTTGAAATTTGTTATAAAAAATAAAAATTCAACTGAATTATAATTAACAACTATATGTTGTATTTTTTCTTCTTCATACAAATAAAAATTAATAAATGATAAGTAAATATTATGAAAAAAATATATCATTCCACGTGATATTTTTAAAATCTATTAACATATATAATTTATAATTTATGAAATTTTAAATATTTTCAAATAAAATCTGAATTATAACTAATAATTTAAAATATATTGTTATTTTTTAATGTTTTATTAGACAAGGAATCATTATGTTCGACTCTTATTTATTAAAGAATTTCATAAATATTTATTAATGAAATTATAAAAATTATAAATTTCTTTTTAATTTTTTAATTTATGAAATTATTCAAAAATACTAATTTGTATGATTCCGCGAAAAATATAATAATTTTTTAAAATATATTTATTTTTAACATTTATAATAAATTTTAAAATTCAATAATAATTTTATAATTTCAAAATAAAATTTATTATATCAATTATATGATTTAATGTGATATACTGGATATAATGACACTCAATAAGGTAAAATCCCTAAATTTGTATGGAAGGAATATATATGGAGTATATCATGTATAGTGATATATTTGATCACAACTTTATATAACATATATAATATTTTTATTTAATTCATTCCATTACACTGGTTATGAAATCACTATATAAATCATCCAAACGTACGAATAAAATTATACATGATATCATGGATGGAAATCGTACTATATTGCATGATCCAATATAAGATTATATTAAGAAAAATGTGTGAAACACATTCATGGGTTTATATATCACATATCATTATCTAGAAAACATGATCCTAAGAACCATTACATCGAATGAATTAGAATATCATTATTAACGCAATCATGAATAACAACATTAAATGGTCTCATCATCTCTCTTATGTTGATATGAGTATATCAAATTCCAATTAAATTATTTGTTTTAAAAATTAATATAATTTTCTTAAAAAAAATTTATTCTAGATAAATAAAATATTATATTACAACATAAATCCATAAATTTATTGTATTAAATAAAAATCATTAGAAATGGAAATAATATTGTATTATATAAAATAAAATAATTAAAAATATTCCAAAAGGAGAAATTTATTATTAGTACACCATGTGATGTCCCCAATAATATTTTTTTCACATTTACATTTTAAGATATACTTCAAGAAAAAAATTATAACTGTAAAATAATTAAATATTTTCATCATACATTATTTATAATTATTTCCCAAAATACATTTATATTGATTTATTGTTTTTAATTTAATTACCCCTCTCCATTTACGTCTCTAATTCAATATTCCAATTACATTATGATGTCATTATTTTAAAAAAAAATTATATTTCTTCACCTAATGATACCCACACATTCATTAAAATTATATGTATACTAATTTTGATATCATGTTTCCTAGTTTAGGGAGAAAATGTTTATTATGAATACCATTATATCATTAATAATTATACCTACTTATGATATAATATATATATATATATATATTGTAAAAGAGTAGATTTATATATACGTAACATTATCGGTCTTGGGAGTATAGTTAAAACAACAATAATTTAAACTGAATAAAATATAATTATATAAATTGTTTTTTTTAAGAATGAAAATATCAAATTTATATAATAAAGGACACTCTCATTAGTCTAATTTATTAATAGATTCATAGTGTGGTAAAAAGAATTATTACCTAATAATTTAATATTAACTAATAGTGGCATCTAATAAGATTGAATTATGATGGGATAATGGGTTTTATAACATTTAATGCTTTTGGAAATAACTCTACTATAACAAATTGATTCAATGGAGTCTAATTATACTTTACATATCCTAAGTACAAGAGAATCTATGTAATCTATCATAGTTGTAATATGTAAAATTGATAGTTAAAAAGTGATATCTAGAAATGCATCTTGAAGGAAAAAATTATTGAAATTATAACATTCCTATGAATTATACAATTTCATTAAATACATTTTTCAACAAATATTTTACCCTTTCAAGGGGAAAAATGTTTCTTTATCATATAATTATTAATGTACCATTTATTTGTATACAAAAATTTAATTTCTATGATAACAATATGAATATAATTTTTTATATAATTTTTTCAAAAAAATAGAAGATATATAATATTAAATATATACAACGAATAAAATTATTTGGATTATTAATTTACTTTAATACCACTCATGGCATTGTTTGCACTGGATATATTTTTATGAGTATATATAATCCAATAGTTTTATCATATGTCTAAGTAACTAATTCCGTATTTATATTAATAATGATATAATTTCTCTAAACAATTCATATGTATGTAAATATGAATAACTAGTGAAATAAAACACATATATAGTTATTATTCATTGTTTTTACTTTTGAAAAGCTCTCATGTAAATCACTATTTTCTGAATGTCATGAAAAATATCCCTAATTACATTTGATCCTTATTCTCAAAATTTTTATAAAAAATTTATATTATATTAAAATGATTATTCAGTATTGTAAGATGTTTATTAATTGTATTTATATTGTATCTCAAGAATATCCTTATATCTATGAAATATTATAACTATTAATATGATTGATACAGACTACCTGTTAACTTATACTGTATACAGAATAAAATTCAATATATTACTGGGATACGGAATGAATATATCATATTGAATATATGATATTGTAAAATAAATCTCATTCTATAGTTTTTTATGAAACATTTAGAAATATAGTACTATATAAAGTATAACTTACTATAAATAACATTGCTCTATATTATGTCTCATGTGATATATGTTTCTATAAATTTAATAATTATGATAATGCGGATACCATGTTATCATTTTTTGGCTAATCTAAATGTCAATACCTGATGAACCTCTTCCACAACATGGGTGTATGTAAAGGTAGAGTGAACCCTCAAGACAAAATCTAATATAAATAGGGATAATGATTAGAATCAATTACGAATATTACTGAAATGGTCGGTCGAATCCTATGATTTATGTAAATTTTCACCATTCATTTTTAAATAAAAATAAATTTCAATAATAATGTGAAACGTATTGACTGTAAACAAAACATGAAACAACCTATAGGAATTATATTATAATTAAGAAGGCGAGTAACATAGAAATATAACATTGAAAATACAAGACATACCAATAATGTGAAAAAAAATCCAAACATAAATACTATTAAAAAAAGGAAAATGTAGAGGATATATTGGCTCATGATTCCAATGTCGAACCAGATAATGAGTTTAGTACCACTATGTATTTCTACACTTAACTGATACCAGGTAAAAAATTGACCAAAAATGATTTACCATCAACAATTACGTGTTTCTCTGATCAAAAAATCCATGTATATTTCCCCCAACTTCCATAATGAAATGAGTGGGTGATTTAAAATCCAAAAAATTATCTGATGTATAGAATATATTAATTCATAGTTTAATCATCATTAAATAAAATAACCAGCTAATCTCTTTATCCATGTCCACCAATACAAAAAACTCAATATATAAAATATCATGGAATCCAATGGGTGAATGGATGAAGACGAATTATATGCATCGAGGTCAATAGAAGAATAATCTCTTTCCTAATTTGAGTGACTATTGAGGGAATAAGAGAAATCACATTGTTACTCTTAACAATTTATATGTATAATATTGTTATGGCACTCAGGATAGACCTCTACTCACTCTCAACCAAATCAATAATAGGGGTTGTAAGATTTACACTGGTCAGAAAAACATATTATACATTCTCCTACACATATAGTCACAGATCAAAATATTCATTCATCAATCCCCACACATCTACAAATTATTCAATGGCCATGTTTTTTTATCATTGGTTAATATTTTGAAAATATGGAACCATTTCCACTAAAAGGATAATTTTAGAATATTCTCAAATGATAATATTTGTATGTATATACTAATATAGAGGTATGAGAACCTCAAATAGTGATATGAGGTATAATTTTTTCAAATTTATTATCTTAATACAACCTCTAACAACATCCATAGAAATTTTTAACATTTTTTATAAAAAAAATTCTAGTCCACACCCTTCTTTGAATAAATGGATTGGTGGGGATTGATTACCGATTTTTCTAGTATGATGGAGGTGGTTTCAGATGATATATAGAATATGAACTTTGCAGGTGTTATAGTTACACCCATTATTAATGGTTCTAGAAAAGTTATTAGGAATATAATCCTAATGAAAAAAAGTATATTGGATCTCAAAATTTAATGGTGACCTCAAATGAATATTCATAGTGTTCTTATTGTTATCTGTTTTAAAATTATTATCTAGTTGTAACATAGACTATGTGGTTGGAGGTTATTTATGAGGGTAACTGTTCATTTTGGAACCTTAACACCAGGGGTGTGATGAATTTTTTATATATTTTGGAGAAGGTATTATTGGATTAGGATAAGGTAATAAGTTTTATATATCTTTCATGATATTTCAACTACTAGATAATCAATACTCATAATTAATGACCGGTCAAGTTACCGTTGCCACATCTCATTCCACAATGGAAGTGGGATAAAATCTCTAGGGATTTTTTCATCATCATATTATAAAATCATAGGGAGAAATACACAATATATCCATTGTCGATAATTAGAGAAATTATACCCATTTTCTTCATATAAGAGTATTGATGAAGGTAGAGAATCATGGATTCATGAATTTTTTGGATTTTAATCTGCTCTATGGTGTGCCATTTAGTATCATATTAGATCAAGAACCTCTCTTTACATCCTTATATTGGAGTGTACTTTAAATATTGAAGGGTATGTAGTTGATGTTGAGAATGAATTTGCATGCCTATATAAATTGTCAGTTTGAGAGATATTTCAAGACTCCGGAAGACATTCAAAGGGAATGCGTCATTGAATATAATGCATAAGGGGAGAATCATTTTTAATTATTTCATTTTTCTTGTAATAGTAGTTATGTAACATAGATTATTATATTAAAATTTGTAGAATTGTATGAGTGGTCATTTAGATCTAGTATTTATAGTGATGATATTGGTGAATTGACCATGGTTGCACTGATTATCATATAGGAGATGATGGGTGTCAGGTATTTTATCATGAGAATTTTAAACCTATATTAGAATCACCTGAAATAATTTATCAATTAAATTCCACATCTATAGCTATTTTTTGAAGAAAATTAGGATTTTAATAGTGTTTCAACTATATTAAGAGATAGCTATCGGGGATGGTATATTGTGTTACAATAACATTATATTTTATCTTTTGAGATTATGGAGTTACATGGTAGTGTGTAATAATTATTATATAATAGAAAAAACTCTTCCTTGATCAATAATGCTTCATGAATCATAATGCATGATGTATTGAATGGATCTATCCCACAACATCTTTTGTAATGATGTTTAGATTCATCCCAACACCATAACAAGTTTTATGACTATAATAATAGTATACTAAAAATAAATTGTTTTTTGATTGAAATAAAATTCTATAAGATTGATTGAGATGGTTCTGATAGGAACAATCAAGGGACATGGGTGCATAAGGCCAAGACGGTGTAGCAATGGGCTTATCAATTTTTTATTTTTAAATAATGATCTATTCTTTGATTATGAATAAATTATATTGGGGAATATTGTGAAACCCTTTATTTCCTGTGAATGTTTGTTTTTATCAATATGATTTTTATATTTGGTATTAGAAGGGTTATAGTTTCGTTATGGATTAAAATTTATTTTTGGTAATTGTGGTAAAAACATAAGGAATCAATACAATTGATGCGTCTTTTGAGTCCTTTTCATACATATATGAAATTAGAAAGAATAATATATAATTTATTGTGTTTATTGTGGGGGGGGATGTGTGTGTAGACCCCTTATACACTCTATCCAAATGGATCAAGCAACAAATATGGTGCATGCTATAGTGGACCAAGACGACCAATTATGTTGAACCCGTACATAAATCATTCTTATGGTTTGCCTTATTGGAATAACCTCCATGACATGGTTAGTAAAACTAGGTAATAGTAGTAGTTGTTTCATAATTTTAAAAGTAATGTTTTCATTGTTATATTTTGAGGGAGCTTACACCATCTGTGTTTGAACGTAATTTGATTTTCAATGAAAACCACGACTCATTTTTCCTCAAAAAAATTGATTTTTTGTGGTGAATTGTAATAGATTTTGGATCTTATGTGTTAAACGATGCGTTTTGGATGTTTTTCTTCCCTATTATTGTATATTAACGACTTTGCTATCATTTTTTCATCTTAATTGTATATCTACGATCATGAGAACTACATAAAATTGTTTCCTTATTACCTGATTTCATAGAAATAAGGTTTTCTCTTTTCTAGGGGTTAGTGTCTCCATGATATAGTGAATTGCATCACATATATTGATATATATATTTATTCACATTGGTTTTGATTTATGATAATGATGATTTGAGATCCAGGAGAGGTGAAATTAATTTATATATTTATTTGAATTTTTCATTTAAAAAGTAGTTTTTTCAATAAAAAATTTTATAACACATGATATTTCTCAATCGTATATTTGGTATGGAAAAGATTATTCATGAATTAATGTGGTGTCTTAAAACTGGGAAAATAACTGATGATATTCATTCATTAAAATTAATATTCATTACGTGGAAAATATTTATCAATAATATATTTGAATTAATGAATTTAATGATATGTAATACTATATTGTGTGACCGTGGGGTATAAGGGAAAACTAGACATACATTTTTACTTGTTGTTTTTTCTATAACTTGTTTAGGTTATCATCATGCCATAGATTATAATGGGAATCATTTTTGGGGGATTTCTGATCCTAGATATTAGAATTTATCAAATATAATCTACATTATCTTTTTTCAAATCTATTTTGACCACTGTTTTAGGGATTCTAGAATTGTGATTTTTTAATAAATTATGGGCATGTTTATTTAATATTAACATTTTCCCAATTAAAATAAATATTTATGAATGGAAACTACATTATTACAGATTATTCATCATGGATATAATTTTTATACCTCATTAATTTTTTTATTTAATATTTCATGTTATTTAAATTAAAACCAATGGATGATTTTATATGTGAAAATTGTTACTCATGTAACTATTACAGAAATATTTTTAAATAAATATTAGTTGACACATGTTGAAAGATGTTTTATATATTTTGGGAGGTATCTTAATGATTCTTAGTTGTCACTATCTATTTTTTTTAATTTCCTAAATTTTATTGACATGTTTATTGGATAATGGATTGGAGAAGTTAATAATATTTCTGACTTCTCAAAAAATGGATGCTTTCATTCTAGTGGGTTGGTATTTTTATGAGATATAGTCATGTAGATATTGAATTTTTTTTTCGGATTAGTGTTGAGAGTCTACAAGTTACTCAATCTAAAACTTATTATTGTGTTCTTTGGAAATACAACTATGGTATTGTTTTTAAAAATATGACTTATCATTGGAATCTCTAATTATAATCATTTTTTATCTTATCATATATCTCATGAGGTTTAAATAATTAATAAATTAATATATAGGACAATAAATGTTGAATTAAATGATCATAATTTTCCACATATATTTTGGTGACAAAAATGGTTTGTAATGAATAATTGACCATCTATTATAGAATCGTCAAATATGGAATAATACACATTGAATTTGATGATTTATTGATTTTGAAAATTTTAATGTCTTGATATTATGTTATATTAATTAATTCTATTAAGTTATGATTTGATTTCTTGTTTTAAATATATGAATTTTTTCAACATAATATTCAATCATGAATCCTAATGAATATTTATGGAAAATATACCTCATATTGGATCAATTATTAAATTATTGAAATTTGGTGGGATGGTTGTTCTGGTTATTGATCAACCACATAAGATTTATAATAGACCCAATCAAATTTAAAAAATTATATCATTTAGATATTTTTTTCAGTAAAATATACTGCAAAATTCATGGTAATGATTGTAATTTGACATGTGATGTCACCATGGGAGTCATCCAAAAACAACAAGAATAATGTGATGTGTCACAACCATGAAATATTTTATAGGTATTTCTAATTTAATTTCGATTTTTTTTTGTTTTGGGGGTTTCCCATGAATTTTTAGAGGAATGGGTGAGTGTTCAGGATTTGGGGAAAATCATGAACCCAATTCCATAATTCAAAATAAATTTTGATTCCTTTATAAATCCTTAATTTTTTAAAAAAAATTCATCCATTCTGATTCCTACATGGCCACTCCTGACCTATTAACACTACCATTGTAATTTCAACTATTTAGGAATCTATAATCATTGTGGATTTGGTTTTTATCTATGTTTTTGGGCCTACTTGGAACCCATTTCCAATTTTCAAAACTAATATTATTTTATTTTATAACATAGTCATTTTTTAATATTTCTTGTTTATTTCACATCCCTCATGAAGCATGAATCTATAGGCGCGTCCCCATTACCGTTTCCCATTATATGAAGATCGTGTGCATCACGAATTAGGGTAAAACTTTATAGGGGTTCTCAAATCTCCCAAATTTGAAAAGGAAACTTCTATCCTTGATTAATCCTTCATTTCGCACTATTTTCCCCAATTCAAATTTCTACATGATCCCCTAATCCTTTTTAAACCCTCCATTTATTGTTTGGCTGTAGAAATTTCATCTAATGTGGTATTTTGGGAGAATTATTCAAGAACCATCATGTATGTGGGTCTCCTTCATTCTTCATTACTTTTTCATAGGGTTTATCCAATTTTCATAGGGTTTATTCCCCTATCCATGTGGTTCCTAATGACAATAAACTATTGTTTCCATCATAGGATTTATCTTTGGTTTTTCTTTGTCCAATATTCTTGATTTTATGTTCAATATACCTTCTTTGTGGCACGACAGTGGTGAGATTGAATTTTTGCAAAAAAAAAGATTCAATGGTTTTGTTAATTTGGTAGGTTATTCCATGTGTATGAAATTTAAATGAATTGTAATATAGTGTTTATGAAATTTTCATGGTCATTTTATTTGATTCTTGCAGCAAAAATGGGTTTTAGTGGAGTTGGTAATGTGAATGAAATTTTTGTGACAATTTTATGTGAAGTTAAGGGTTTTTTCCTTCAAATAATTTAATTTTTAAATTGGGGATGACCTATAAATACATAGTAAATTTTATTTAAATTTAATAGATCATAAAATAATGTTTTTAATGTTTAACCCCTTCGATTTTTGCGGAGAATGTGGATTTTAATGGGGTTTGTTGAACTTGTGAACTTTACGTGCCATGTTTGTTTAAAAATTTATGTTTTAAAGAGATAAAATTTCATGGTTCCCATGGGGATACCCTAATATTGATTTTTTGTGTCATTGAAATTTATTTGGGCTGTAATTTTTGTTATTTTGACTTTTGAGAATACACATGGTATGCAAAGTTGGGATTTCAAATAGTTTTAGTTGCAAAACAATGCAGAATTTTTAAGGAATAATTTTATTAAAAATCAACGTGTTTTATTGTATGTTTTATGTGGTCTAAAATTTCAATATATACAATACTTATTGTATGAGACCATTAATGGTGTCTTATATTAAAATTGATTTGTGTATAATGTTGAAATTTTTTGTAAGCAGAGGGGGTGGCCCCGGTACCTAGGTGAGCATATATGTACTTGTACGACTAGTGGACCAGATAGGTTTATTCCTATTTAATTTAGAATTGGATTTCTACAATTCTAACTAAACTATATGGATGATGATTTAGGAACAATATTTTATAGGTATGTTTCCAACTATTCTATTGTGCATGATAACAGATTTTACTATGGTTACATTACCCTGATGTTCGAGGTACATGGGACTCGAGTCTATCTAGTGATTGGGGTGTTCCTGATTTCATTGCTAATTGGATTTGTGATATTTAACCATGTATCAGGGTTTCTTTGGATGTAGATTATAATAGTGAAAATTTTTATTTAAATGTGTTAAAATTATAAATATTCTAGCTTAAATACTATTTTCAAATGAATGTTTCATTTCATGGAATTTGTCACTTCTTTTCTTTGAATATTAAAACTACTTTCATATTCACCCTGTTTTTCTTGTACATTGAAATTATTGGTTGGTATATTATTTTTTAAAATATCACACCCAATTTACACACCTTGGGTGTATGTATCATTTATTATTCGTGACTTATGTAAAAGGGAATGCTTTTGGTGATGGTGGTCCAGGGTGTTTGATCTCAACCTTTGGGCAGAGTTGTGGAGACGACTTGTGGGTGATGACCCCTATAATGTGTAGTCCTTGTAGAAGTCTTGTTACTTTGTTTATATGTATTTGTAACTCTTGTACTGTATTTAATGGAATATATTCCATTTTTGTTTTTTCTTAAGAGTTGTTTTTCTGAAAAATTCAGATATATATTATGGAATGTTTTTAGGGGTTTTTTCTTTAATACATAGCTAAATCGTTCCCAAACATAATTTTTTGATACCTGGGCACTTGTGCTAGCCCATGGGGTTAGGGAATGCCCTTCGGGCCCTGCCACTGGCTATATATGGTTCCTGTATTGGTGGCGACCTGTAACGACCCGAAATTTTGAATAAATCTTGTTTCCTAATTTTATGTTTTATTTTATTTTAATTTTATACTCAACAAAATGTTTTATTTGATAACATGAGTATAATTAAAATGAGACCGTTGGGTTTTAACTGTTATATGACCGTTGGTCAATATGTCCCATGTAAACTAAACGTTTTGATTATTGTCTCTATATACAAGTAATCATGGTTAATTATTATAGAAAGAAGATTTGATGGCCTCACCCAGTAGTATTGGACTGATTGAAGCCCATCTAATAGAACTTGGGAAGGAGGTAGCACCACTGGGCTTTTCTCTGGACCAAACCCATGCCGAACTTCATCATGTGAATCTAGAACAGAATCTTTTTTGCGAGATGTTCAAACTGATAGAAATTACTACTCGTGCGATGTTAGCCGAGCCTCCCTCAGATTCTCTAACCTTAGCACACCTTACACTTAATTCCTATGCTGGTGTGATAAGGGGCTATGTTAGGAGACCGTAAATACCTTGGGTAATCCTTTATTTTAAATAAAAATTGTGATTTCTTCTTATGATGATGTTTATGAATTTTCAAATGACCGGAAAAATATAGTATTCATATTTTTGATGAATTTTAGAAAAAGGATATTTTAAAAATGCTTATGTAAACCTTAAATAATTAAAATTGTGTAATGATATTCAAAAAATGGTCTTCTACAATTATGTTTAGTACGAAATTTAGAGTCTAATAAGATCAAAATGATTTTGGATGAATAGTATATTATGAATAGTGATTTTATGCTTAAGATTAGTAATGTGACCAAATGGATTAGTAATCTCACTTAAAGAAAGTATTAATATAATCTAGGAACCTTGATTAAGTAATGTGATTCAATAAAATGATTAAATAACGGTTTCATAAATTATTATTAAAGTTTTAGTTTTTTCAGGTGAATAGTGTTTTTTTATTAAAAATTAAATTAAAAATCTTTTAAAATTTATTTTAATAAAATGGATTTCATTTTTGAACTCAGAGCATCGATATTATGTTAAGGTAATTTTTGGGGTTTTTTCTGAAAAATTGAATTTTCGGTGAATAGTGTATTTATTTAAGAATTAAATTAAAATTATTTAGAAAATTATTTTTATAAAATGGAGTTAATTTTTCAATTCAGAGCATTGATATTTGGTTAATGTGAAATTTTGGAATTTTTCTGAGAAAGTTGAATTTTTAGTGAATAGTAAAAATACAGTTTTAGGGTTTCAGTATGTTTAATGACATCATAACTGTGTCATGATGATTCCATGAGTTATTTTATGGGATGGCCGACCAAAGGTGATGAATTATTGTATGGGGCCCCATGTGGCCTAACGCTGGGGGAAATACCAAGGGAGAGCACATGGTTTTGAGAAAACCCACTTTTGAGGTGTCCCTTGGCCATTAATGCCTTGTCCCCTCACTTTCCCTAGAAATACCAAGTCATACTCTCATCCATTTCGACTCCCCACTCACCCCCAACGAATATATGGCCTCATTACCTCCCAAGGAGTCCTCCCAAGGTGCCCCCAAGCCCTCAAGGTCCCAACCTTTGAGTTTTAAGAGTTTCATTTTAAGGTAAGGGATCCGACCTCTCACTTTCTTTTCAAGAAATCTCTTTTATGTCATTTATTATATGCTCCATGTTCTTATGTTATAGGATGTTCTTTTATACTCCTATTACTTCCCTTTTCATTTTCATATAATGATATATCCCCTATTACTCTCATTATTTCTTTTTATGAAGTTTTAAGTGGTGTTGTTAGGCTGGCGAAATTTTTGTAACAGATTCTTTCTCCCATCCCATTTTTCAAGATCTATTTCATGTAAAGTGTTTCATGTTCCTTTTTATTTTGTTGGGGTATGACCTCTAAATTTATCATACTTATCGTTTATGATCATATTATGAGAGACCCCATTTTATATCTTCAATTCAGTATTTTGATGTTTTAAGTGGCGCCGTTAGGCTGTCGAATTTTTAAGTGGTTCTTTCACCTTTCTCCTTTTTAAAAGTTCTAATTCCATGTCAAGTATTGCATGTTACTTATTATTATTTTGGGGTATTATATCTAAATATATCATACTGATCATTTATTTTCATATGATGAGAGACCCTATTTGATCTCATCAATTCATTTTTATTGAAGTTTAAGTGGCGCTGTTAGGCTGCCGAATTTGTAAGGGATTATTTCACCCTTCTCATTTTCAAGATCCATTTTCTTGTCAAGTCCTTCATGTTCCTTTTTATTATTTTGGGCGTATGATCTCTAAATATATCATACTGATAATTTATTTTCATATGATGAGATATCCTATTTGATTTCATCAATTCATTTTTGTGGAAGTTTAAGTGGTGTCGTTATGCAACTGAAGTTCTAAGGGGTTCTTTCACCCTTCTTGTTTTCAAGATCTATATTCATGACAAGTATTTCAAGTTATTTTTATTATGTTGGGGTATTATATCTATATATATCTTACTTATCATTTATGTTCATATTATTAGAGACCCTATTTGATCTCGTCAATCCATTTTTGGATGTTTTAAGTGACGTCATTAGGCTGCCGAATTTTTATAAGAGAAATCTTATTTTTGTCTTACTTCCATGTTTTTCATTTCAAATGTAATTTCCTTCAAATTTCATTACCACGATTCATATCCTTTAAATTTTTTCCCTATACTACTTTTGTAGATCATTTATGAGTGGGTGACCCATGTCCCCTCTCCTTTCAACGTTTTCTAAAACCCTGTAACGTAGCTGTTATGTTGCAGAATTTCCGTCTCAAAATGCCTCTCTCTTTTTCTCAAAATTATTTTACATTATTACGTGAATACACAAAGATCTTATTTCCACAGGAGTATTCACATATATACTGATTTGTTCTATTTTAAATTCTGGGATTTACATACATGAAACCCGCTCTCCCCTTCCGTGGGTTTAAAGTGACATTAAGATCATGTCTTTAAAACAGTTTTTAAAATGTAATGATTATGAAATGAAACCCATTTCTTTTTTGCTTTATGGGTTGTTTATGAAATGATTTATGATGATATAGGTGGTTCACATGATAATAAATACATGTCAAGGGTGCACCCAGATAGCGCTCCAATGCATTGGGTAAAAACAGAATCTCTAGAGATGACTTTTTAAACTGATACCTTGGTGAATAACCATGGTAATTTTTAATGACACCTTGGGGATGGACCTTGGTGAAACGAAATGATTGTCAATATTAAATTTTGTAGCCACATATTCAAGTTATTAAAAATGTTATTTTTATTATGATATATCTCATGATTTATTACTCATGCCTTAAAGTTATTTTCATGACCTTATTGAAGTATCTCATGTTCACATGTAAAATGTTTCTCTTGTTTCCCTTACTGGGCCTTCTGCTCACCCTTTCTTTTGATGTATGTCCCCAGGTTATGAGATGCAGTAATGAACCTAGGATGAACATGAGGAGAAACCTTTAAAGTGTTTAAGAAGAATGTTTTATGTTTTCATGTTTTAAGTTCCCAGTTTCCAATACACTAAACCTTAAAGATCCTCGGTTTTGTAAAATGTAATGAATGTTTATGTGATAAAAAGGCGGGATGCTATAGTTGGTATCAAAGGATGGTTTAGTTATTTGTGGAAATTAGGATATTAAAACTTTAGGAAGAATCCTATAGAAATGTTTATATATAGGAAATATTCCTGGTATTTTGGTGAGTATTGAGTAATGGGTTGCCAAGAAAATACATCCCTGTCTGGATACGAGAAGGTAGATGTGTCTCTGGCACAGATGTGAATATAGTTAAAACACGAAAACACCTCTTTGAGCTAGACTCAAATGGGAACTGGTACACGACAACGTTCCTTGCTGCACTCTTTGTTACGACACTCCCAGGGGATATGCTTTGATAAATTCATAAGCTTAGTATGAACCATTATTAAAGGAACAATGATAAAATAAATTAAAGATTCACATAAGAATATATAATCATGGATAACCTAAATTGGAACCTAGGGGATCAAAAGTTAGGATATACATTTATTCTATAAGGTTATCCTTTTATGCTTAATGATTCCTTTTCATGATTATTGGCTAAGTATTTAAGCCCCTAATTATAGTTTCTTTTCTTAGTTAACGGCGGGAAATGGAAGAACATGTCCCAACAACCAATGTGATAGGAAATGAGACGATTTTCATATTAATATGACAGAGATGATTTGGGTATTGAAAGATGATTATTATTTTGGAAGACGTTCACTATTTTGGGGACTCTATATGATCGATGTAAATATATTACTACGGTATTTTCATTGAGGAGTAATGTTGACTTATATTTTGAAGAATCAATGAATTTAAGGTGGACTTATAGTAATTTAGGTTACTTATGGGAATGATTAACCTATCTTGGGTAAAATATGTTTCGGTTAGCTACATTTGTTATAAGATGTTAGGAGTGGTTGATGTTGTTTGGAGATGAACAATGAAGTTTACTTTGGAAGACTATGTTATCAAATACCTCTTGTATTTGGGTTTCAATCTTAGTTTGGTTTTTTTGAGGAATTTTAAGGACCATTATTTATGGAATGGTCTATGATGAACTTTGGGTAGTACCATGTATATTTGAAGATTTAAAAGTAGTTTCCATTCTTATGGGATTATTTATTTTTGAATATTTTTTTACCTTACCCTTTCTGTTTTGGGGATAATGTTTAAAGATTGATGAAATAGATAGTTATCTTTTTTGGATTATGTGATTCTCTAGAAGATGATTCTTGTGTTTTGATGAGACCAAGTAGTTTTTAATGCTCATAGTTTAGATAAAAGATTAGTTTTAGTAGAAACTTATTAAAGGATGAAACTCTACATGATGGTAGGTATATTTTTTTATGTTTTTGTTCTATGTAGTAAATTAATTCCTCAAAATTATGAAATGGAACGTAAAACAAAAACATTGTTGGTTTACGTTTCATACTAGGTAATCAAAGACCATTTTCACACATCATACGTTTGGGATTTTCTTATGGTTAACTTTCTCCTAATCATGTTTTCTATCACTCTCCCTCAGAACTTGACCCTTTGCTTTCTCCTACATGTCCATGTTTTCCTACATGGAATCCTAGTGTGGGCTAACTCGGGTGACCTTTGTACATCCCTTTTTTTCTTTTAAAGTAATAGTTTTACTGACACCTGTTCCGATGTAGGACTTTCAATGAAATTTGAAAACCCAATTTTAAAAATTGCGAGGACGCAATTTCTAAAGGGGGGAAGATTGTAATGACCCGAAATTTTGAATAAATACTGTTTCCTAATTTTATGTTCTATTTTATTTTATTTGTATACTCAACAAAAATGTTTTATTTGATAACACGAGTATAATTAAAATGAGACCATTGGGTTTTGACTGTTATATGATCATTGGTCAATATGACCCCTGGAAACTAAACGTTTTGATTATTGTCTCTAAATACAAGTAATCTTGGTTAATTATTATAAAAAGAAGATTTGATGGCCTCACCCAATAGTCTTGGACCAATCGAAGCTCATCTAACAGATCCTGGGAAGGAGGTAGCACCACTGGGCTTTGCTCTTGACCAAACTCATGCCGAACTTCATCATGTGAAGATAGAACGGAATCACCTTTGTGAGAAGTTCAAACTGATAGAAATTACTACTCGTGCGATTTTAGCCGAGCCACCCTCAGATTCTCTAACCTTATCACACCGTACACTTAGGTCATATGCTGGTGTGATAAGGGGCTATGTAAGGAGACCGTAACTTCCTTGTGTAATCCTTTGTTTTAAATAAAAAGTGGTATATCTTCTTATGATGACGTTTATGAATTTTCAAATGACCAGATAAATATAGTATGCATATTTTTGATGAATTTTAGAAAATGGATATTTCAACAATATTTATGTAAACCTTAAATAATTAAAATTGTGTAATGATATTCAAAAAATGGTCTTCTACAATTATGTTCATTATGAAATTTAGAGTATAATAAGATCAAATAGATTTTTGATTAATAGTAAATTATGAATAGTGATTTTATGCTTAAGATTAGTAATGTGACCAAATGGATTAGTAATCTCACTTAATGAAAGTATTAATATTATCTAGGCACCTTGATTAAGTAATGTGATTCAATAAAATGGTTAAATAACGGTTTCATAAATTATTATTCAAGTATTAGCTTTTTTAGGTGAATAGTGTTTTTAATTATAAATTAAATTACAAATCTTTAGAAAATTATTTTTATAAAATGGATTTCATTTTTGAACTCAGGGCATCGATATTATGTTAAGTTAATGTTTGGGGTTTTTTCTGAAAAAATGAATTTTCGGTGAATAGTGTATTAATTTAAAAATTAAATTAAAAATATTTAGAAAATTATTTTTATAAAATCGTGTTCGTTTTTGAAATCAGAGCATTGATATTTGGTTAATGTGAAATTTTGGGATTTTTCTGAGCAAGTTGAATTTTCAGTGAATAGTAAAAATACAGTTTTAGGGTTTCGGTATGTTTAATGACATCATAACTATGTCATGATGATTACATGAGTTATTTTATGATATGGTCGACCAAATGTGATGAATTATTGTATGGGGGCCCCATGTGTCCTAACTCCATGGGAAATACCATGGGAGAGCACATGGTTTTGAGAAAACCACTTTTGAGGTGTCCCTTGGCCATTAATGCCTTGTCCCCTCACTTTCCCTATAAATACCAAGCCATCCTCTCATCCGTTTAGACTCCCCACTCTCCCCCAACTAATTTCTGGCCTCATTAACTCCCAAGGAGTCCTCCCAAGGTTCCCCCAATCCCTCAAGGTCACAACCTTTGAGTTTTAAGAGTTACGTTTTAAGGTAAGGGATCTGACCTCTCTCTTTCTTTTCAAGAAATCTCATTTATGTCATTTCTTTTATTCTCCATGTTCTTATGTTAATGGATGTTATTTTATACTCCTATTACTTCCCTTATCATGTTAATATAATGAGAGATCCCCTATTACTCTCATTATTTCGTTTTATGAATGTTTTAAGTGGCGTCGTTAGGCTGCCGAAATTTTTTGTAACAGATTCTTTCTCCCTTCCCATTTTTCAAGATCTATTTTCATGTAAAGTATTTCAAGTTAAATTTTTATTTTGTTGGGGTATGATCTCTAAATTTATCATGCTGATATTTTATGATCATATGATGATAGACCCCATTTTATCTCTTCAATTCAGTATTTTGAAGTTTTAAGTGGCGCCGTTAGGCTGCCGAATTTTTAAGTGGTTCTTTCCCCTTTCTCCTTTTTCAAAGTTCTAATTCCATGTCAAGTCTTGAAAGTTCCTTTTTATTAATTTGGGGTATGATCTCTACATATATAATACTGATCATTTATGTTCATATTATGAGAGAACCTATTTGAACTCATCAATTCATTTTTTTTGAAGTTTATGTGGCGCCGTTAAGCTGCCGAATTTTTAAGGGATTATTTCACCCTTCTCGTTTTCAAGATCTATTTTCTTGTCAAGTCCTTCATGTTCCTTTTTAATATGTTGGGGTATGATATCTAAATATATCATACAGATCTTTTATTTTCATATTATGAGAGACCCTATTTGATCTCATCAATTAATTTTTTTGAAGTTTAAGTGGCGTCGTTAGGCTGCCGAATTTCTAAGGGGCTCTTTCACCCTTCTCATTTTCAAGATCTATATTCATGACAAGTCTTTCAATTTCTTCTTATTATGTTGGGGTATTATATCTATATCTATCATACTGATCATTTATTTTCATATTATGAGACTCCCTATTTGATCTCATCAATACATTTTTGGAAGTTTTAAGTGACGTCGTCAGGCTGCCGAATTTTTATAAGAGAAATCTTATTTTTTTCTTACTTCCATGTTTTTCATTTCAAATGTTATGTCCTTAAAATTTCATTCCCATGATTCATATACTTTATATTCCGTCCCTATACTATTTTTATAGATCATTTATGAGTGGGTGACCCATGTCCCCACTCTTTTCAACGTTTTCTAAAACCCTGTAACGTAGCTGTTATGCTGCAGAATTTCCGTCTCAAAATGCCTCTCTCTTTTTCTCAAAATTATTTTATGTTATTACGTGAATAATCAAAGATCCTATTTCTACAGGAGTATTCACATATATACCGAGTTATTCTACTTTAAATTCTGGTATTTATATACATGAAACCCTCTCTCCCCTTCCGTTGGATTAAAGTGACATAAAGATCAAGTCTTTAAAGC
Source organism: Viscum album (assembly GCA_963277665.1). NCBI lineage: Eukaryota > Viridiplantae > Streptophyta > Magnoliopsida > Santalales > Viscaceae > Viscum > Viscum album. The sequence continues at coordinate 58,428,922 of OY728128.1, read as the reverse complement.
AGTTTTTAAAACGTTATGATTATAAAATGAAACCCATTTCTTTTATGCTATATGGATTGTTTATGAAATTATTGATGATGATATATGTGGCTCACATGATAATAAATTCATTTCAACTGTGAACCTAGATAGCGCTCCAATGCATTGGGTAACGACTTAATCTCTAGAGATGACTTTTTAGACTGATACCCTGGTGAATAACCTTAGGAATTTTTAATGACACCTTGGGGATGGACCTTGGTGAAACTAAATGATTTTTAGTATTAAATGATGTAGCCACATCTTCAATTTATGAAAAATGTTATATTTATTATGATATATCTCATGATTTAATTTTCATGACTTAAAGTTATTTTCATGACCTTATTGAAGTATCTCAAGTTCACATGTAAAATGTTTCTCTTGTTTCCCTTACTGGGCCTACTTCTCTCCCTTTCTTTTGATGTATGTCCCCAGGTTATGAGATGCAGTAATGAACCTTGGATGAACATGAGGAGAAGCCTTTAAAGTGTTTAAGAAGAATTTTTTATGTTTTCATGTTTTAAGTTCCCGGTTTCCAATACACTAAACCTTAAAGATCCTCGGTTTTGTAAAATGTAATGAAAGATTATGTGATAAAAGGGAGGGATGCTATACGACCAAATTTTGTTCCTGACAAAATGTTATCAATAGAGGTTAATTTTTTTGGGTTATATTAATATTTTTGAATGATTTGGGATAGAAACGATCTAGGAATTTCAGGAATCGGGGTTTCAGATGCCAGTAGGGCGCCTGACCGTCACCTCTAATGGTAGACCTTGAGTCACAAGGGGACATTGGAATTGCCTGATGGACTTCATTTCAAGGTGAGATGACTGGGATGCATACCACACATGGACACCATTCGGGGGTGAAGTAGTTGTTTCTTTTATTATTGAAATGTGATTAGTTTAATTATATTTTATGTATTTCATTAAATTATTCACAATTATAGTATTAATTATTATTTTGTGACTGTTGTATTTAGTATAAAAATGTCTCCGCAGAAAGCTCCCATGCATCCATGGGAGGAAGCTGATGAGTGTTCTCCCATACAGATTCATCAGAGGATAGTCCAGGTTGTGGTATGGGGTTTCCTAGTTTTGGGACATGGACTAGATCCGGATCATATTCATGTTAAGGCGGAAGATATGGGTCCTAGAAAAGATAAATCACATGATTTTCCAAAAAAACAATCCTCTAAAATTTCAAGGTAGCACAGAACCCGAATAAGCGGAAAAATTGGTCAACAAGATTATGTGTATGTTTAAGTTCCTAGAAACACTCTTGGAGAATAGGGTGAAGTGTGCCTCATTTCTGTTGGAGGATCCAAACTGTAAGTGATAAAAGTAGGTGCTTTAGAATAAAATGAACAAGTATATGTACTAGGGATATTTCATGACCGTCTTCAATGAAAATTACTTTCCTGGTTTATTGGAATATGCTAGGTTCAGAGAGTTCATGGAACATATTCGGGGGATTCCTTCTATGATGGAGTATACCGACCATTTAACAGAGTTGGTTCATTATTCCCTTAAAGTCATCTCGAATGAACAATTGAAGTCCCAGAGGACTGTGAAAGGATTTCGATCAGAGATACACTACAGGGTTTTCATGTTCAATCAAAACACCTATGCAAAGGTGGTTGACCGAGCATGTATGGTGGATACTGTCAGGAATGGAAGGGATGGTTTCTCAGGTTATGTATCAGTAGTGGGAATGGTAGGATCCTCATAGAAGAAAAGGACACATGATGAACACATGAAGAATGAAGGTGTCTGTTCAGGCCACTCTTTGAAAAAGAACCGCGTGAACAAGAAATAAAATAAGTAAAAACCCTCTATTGAGAAAATTGAACTCAGACGGATGTATTCCATGATTCTGAAGTAATATGATACGAAGTCCGAGTGGTATTTAGCTACTTAGGAGGATGCGCCTTATCATGGATGTGGTTAGTATAATGACTGCTATGATATGTAGCTGTTCCTCTCTGGTTGTAACTTTTTTCTAGATTTGGATGGGTTGTATGTATGTACTCGTGTTCCTTGCCTCATGTACTATTCCTTTATTTTATTAAAGGGTCAGAGTCCTTCCTCTGATGGATAATTCTTGGTACCAAATATGTTTTTGTATTATTCTATGGAGTTGGTGACACTGCTGGGAATGGAGAAGTAGCAGGGTCACATGTGCCCCTCATGTCCACTTTCCATGGAAAGGGTTGACAAGGAGTGGGACCTCATCATCCTAGATATGGATATATTTGACATAATACATGGCATGGATTGGCTAGTACACTTCCAGGTGCACATTGATTAGTATAGGTGGTGAGTGAGTTTCATGAAACCTGATGGGGGTCATCATGGTTTTTTGGGAGAATGGGATCCTCGTTCAGGTCACAACGTACCTCAACTCCCAGAGAAGGAAAGTCTTACCTTCTAGTTATCATCGCTCATGCTAGATGAAGATGTTCATTCACCTGATGGTGAACAACCTCATGTAGTGTATCAGTTTCTTGAGGTATCCCAAGATGATTTTTCTAGTTTTCCCCCAGAGCGATAGGTGGAGTATTCAATTGAACTAGCACTGGGAACACAATCGATATATCTTCCCTCTTATTGCATGGCCCCCAACGAGATGAGGTAATTAATTATACAGTTGGACGACATATAATCTAAAGGATTCATTTTCCCCAACATCTCTCCTTGGTCCACTCATGTGTTGTTCGTGAAAAATGCTAATGGGTATTGTTAGTTGTTCATTAACTATCCGAAGCTCAATAACGTAACAATTTAGAATAAATTCCCTTTGCCCATAATAGATGATTTTTTCAATAAGTTGAAGGGGAAAATAAGTTCTCAAAAATTGATATATGTTCAGGATACCATCAACTCAGGGTGAAGGAGTCAGAAATTATGAAGGTATCCATCCTCTATAGGTAGGAACAATTTGATTATTTTTTCATTCCCTTCGGATATACCAATACTCCAGCAGTATTTATGGAAATCATGAACAAGGTCTTCCATTGGTATCTAGATTCCTTTCTTGAGTAGTTTGTGACTAACATTCTAGTACACACTGGATCTGATGAGGAACACGGACATCACTTACGGATCATTTTGGGAACCTTGCGGGATCACTACATCTATACTAAGTTGTCAAAGTGCACTTTTTGGATCATAGAGGTGAACTTTTTGGGGCATGCAATCTCGGAGCATGGGGTTTCAGTAGATTTGAGAAGATTAGTGCGATAATGTCATCGGAGAAAATGAATATTGTTTTTGGGATATGGAGTTTCCATGACCTTGCTCTTTATTACAGGTGATTCGTTTTGGATTTATCCTGGCTTGCGTCAATGATAAACATGCTCACCCAGAATGGGATGAAGATTGAATGGGGCCGAGGATGATTAGCATCATTCGGGGAGCTGAAGGGAAGGTTGACTACCACCCCTATGTTTATTTTTCAAGAGGCTAGGAAGGGGTATGTTGTCTGTTGTGACGCTTCAGGTATGGGTCTTGGGTGTGTGCTTATGCAATATGATACCTTGGTGGAATATGGCCCTCACCAACATTGACCACATGAAAAGAATTACCCAAAAAGTGACATGGAATTTTTATAGGTGAGGGATTCTTTGAAGTCATGGTGTCACTTACTCTTTGGTGAGAAATTTATAGTTAAGTCTGATAAAAAAATAGTGGCCTATATCTTATCACAGAAGGAACTCAACTTTAGGAACTGTTATTTGATCGAGTACTTATAGGGTTTCAACTTTGACAATGTCTATAACACAAGAAATGGTAAGGTGGTGTCTGATTCCATGAGAAGAAGAGTTCCAATGCAGGATTTGATGATGTCATGTGATGAGTTGGATTCTATGGGACTCTTTGTTCAGAAGTATGTGGAGTCCAGGGAGCATAGTGGAGGTGGGTTCATGGTGACTGTAGATTTGGCTTGTTCTATATTGGATTTGATTCAGCTGGAATAGCCTAGTGATGATCTTTTTTAGTGGTCGAGGTAGTTTCTTCATGTTGAGGAGACGTCCTCCAATTGGTTGTCATCCCTAGAGGGAATCTTATGCTTCAAGGAACGCTTATTTGTGCCAACATCTATGCAGAAGGTGGTGATGTGGGATAACCACCAATCTATGTCGTCTATCATTCCGGGTGCCACCAAGATTTATTATGACGTGCGAAGACTATTTAGTGGCATGGTATGTGGCAAGACAAATTAGACATTGTGTCAGGAAGCTACTTGTGTCAATAGGTGAAAGAAGAGCATCAAAGACCCTCTAGGTTTTACCAACCAATACCCATTCCAAACTGAAAGTGGGACAAGGTCACCATGGACATCATTGTTGGCTTACCTCGTACACCATGGGGTAAGAATAGTTTTTGGGGGGTGATTGAGCTTCTAACAAAATCATGCCACTTTATTCTGATAAAAGATATAGTAATTATGGATGAGATATTCCGTTTTTTTTTCTCAAGAGGTGGTGATACTTCATGGCGTTCCATCATTATTTGTCATAGATAGAGACCCATGGTTCACTTATCTATTTTGGGAAGGCCTTAAAAGGCCTTATGGTCTAAGATTAATATGAGCATGACATACCATCCTCAAACAGATGGTCAGACATAAAGGGTGAACCACATTATGGAGGACATGATTCATGCATGTTTCTTAGACATTGGAGGTTCATGGGATAGATATTTTTGGTTGGTTGAGTTCTCTTTTATTAACAGTTACCAATCCTCGATTCGAGTGTCTTTTTTTGAGGTTCTCTATGGTCAGCCTTGTCGATCCCCCCTGTGTTGGGATGAGGTAGGTGAGACCTCACTACTGGGGTTGAGTCTGGTTCGGGAGACGTCTTAGAAGGTCAAGATGATTAGGAAGCATGTATTGATAGCTTAGAGTCCCCATAAATCATATGCTGGTTGGAGGCTTCGATAATTTGTGTTTTCTATGGGTGAAAAGGTATTCTTGAAGGTGGCACCTAGTTTGGGCCATCATCGACTGGGGAATCAAGGGAATATGATTTCACGATATATATGAGCTTTTTAAATCACCATGAATATTGAAATGATGACATACATATTGTACATACCATATCATTTAATTTCCATCCATGATGTCATACATGAATCCAAGTATAAGAAATAAAACCTGGATCCATTCAATGTGTAGAGTTTGGAATAAATGGAGATATAGCCTGACATTTCAGTTTTTGAGCAGAGAGTGAAAATATTGGACTCCCAAGAGAAGAGGAATTGAAGAAAGTCTATTCAACTGGTCTGAGTTTTTTGGATTCATGGTAGCGATACACATGAGACATGGGAGTGGAAGTCATGGGTTGAGGATGTGTACCCACTCAAGTTTTCTGATAATGCTCCAGGTTAACTTTCGTTGGTAGAATGTCTTTATATTTTGGGAAAATTGGCACATCCATGAAATATTTTAAATGTATTTATAATTTAATTTTTATTATATCTTTGTTTTATGGGTTTCCCAAACATATTTTGAGAAATGGGTGAGTTTTCTTGATTTTGGCCAAACGGTGTTCCCAATTCCTTATTTAAAAATAAATATTTTTCCTTTATAACCCCTTGATTTTTCAACTTTTTCACCCATTAAAATTCCTACATGTCCAACCATGACTTATTAACAACACTATTTTATTTTTGACCATTTTTGAATCCATAATCCTGGTGGATTGGGGGTTTTATTTTAGAGGATTGGGCCTTCCCGGACGCCCATTTACCGTCATAAAATGAATTATTATTATTTAATAACATATTCATTTTATTAATAATTTTAGCTGATTCCACCTCCAACATGAAGCTAACATATTAAAGTGTGTTCCCATTATCTTTACCCTCTAATTAGAGCTCATGTGAATAAGGAATTAGGGATGACCTTCACAGGGGTTCTCAAATCGTCCAGATTTGAAGAGGTAACTTTATACCTTCATAACTCCTTCATTTCTCACTATTTACCCTCATTCTGATTTCTAAAAAATCTCATCATCATTGTTCAAGCATCCATTGAATATTTCGATGTTTCCAAATTCATAAATTAATGTATTTGGGGATCTTTCTTCACGATCCCTTAAGAAAGTGTGTCTTATTCATTCTCCATTCATTTTGCATAAGGTTACATACAATTTACTAAGGGTTTCATCCCATATACTTGAGGTTCTTAATGTCTATAAACAAATTATTAGAACATAGGTTTTAAAATTGGGATTTCATGGTCAATGTTTTTAATTTTAGGTTCCTTGTACCTTCCTTGAGGTGCGGCACTAGTGCGACTGAATTTTCTCACAAAGGATTCAACGGTTTTCATTAATTTGGTTGGTGATTACATGTATATGCAATTTATGTGAATTCGAATTCTGTGTTTATTTTTATTAAATTTTCATTTCTTTTTATTATTTCATTGAAAACAGGTTTTAGAGTATTTTTTATACAAAAGAATTTTTAGTTTCAATTTTATGTTAAAATAGGGGTTTTTTCCAAGAATTCATTTAATGGTTCAATTTGGGAATCCCATAAATACTTATTTGATTATATTGGAATGTAACCGGAAATTAAATCATGTATTGAAAGTTTCACCCCTTTGTTTGTTGCATCAAATGTTGGTTTTAATGGTGTTTGTTCAACATGTGAACATTAAGTGCCATATTTGATTAAAAATGGATGTTTTATGAAGATAACATTTCATGGATCACCTGGGGATGCTAAAAAATTTATTTGTTGGTATATTTGAAATGTAATTGGGCTTGAATTTCTATTTTGGTGACTTTGGAGTTTTCACATGGTATGTAATGTTGTGATTTCATCGAGTTTTGGGTGCAAAAAAATGCATGATTTTTAGGAATCATTTTATTAACAATTAATGTGTTTTATTTTGTGTTTAAGTTGTTTAATGTGTCTATAGCTATTGTACTAATTATATGTGACATGTAGTGATGTTTCATCTGAAAATTGATTTCGGTAGGATGCTAAAATTGTTTAAGCACAAAGGTGAAAGACCGTGTACCTAGCTGAGGCGGATATGTAACAGTACAACTAGTGTACTGGATGGGTGTTGTCCTCATTTCACAAAGGATTTTGTAAAAAAAATTAACTAAACTTTATTGATGATTATTGATTACCCTTGGGTTATGGGTATGTTCCCTAATAGTGGCCCATGCATGAGAATGTATTTTACTATGGATACATTTCACTGAGGTATGAGGTGCATGTGGTATGAAACTATCTAGAGTCTAGGGTGTTCCTAATTATGCTTCTCATTAGATTTGTGGTATTTATCCTTCAATTGGGGTGTGTTTGAAAGTATATTATTGTAGCTAAAATGACTATTTAAATGTGTTCTTGTAATGACCCCGGTTGGCCAAAATCTCCATGAACTCATCCAAGTCCAAGACTAGCCCTCTGTCAGATAGCAGACCCCCACCCGCCGGAGGATAACATGCCCCCACCTCAGATTGACCAAGTTAACACATGGAACAAACTCTCCCCTACCTGAGGAGGATTTAAATCTCCCTTTTTGGCTGGGGATAGATCCTGCTACATGTTATCTGGGCCAGTCTGATGTGGGGGACCTATTATCTAACTATAGGTGGGGGTCTTCTATCTGTTAGAGGGATAGGCTCGGATGTGTCCGAGTCCGTTGGCCTTTAGGCCTACTGGGATCACTAAATGAAGCGACTACGACCATGAAAATAAAAATTAAATAAAATTTTGGTTTCAACCGTACCCTATATTAAACAAAATAACATAATATAATATGATCAACAACAACATCTCAAATATTAAAAAATGAAAAAGCAATATTCTGAAAAACAAATTGTTTAAAAACAATAACCCTCTTCATGTTCATTCACCTCAATCAACCTTGTTCCGGAGCATGCCCAATAACATAAAAAATCATATGTTGATCCCCATATAAAATTGGTGTTATATATAATTTTTCTACCATCCTACAAATAATTAGTTGTGGAAAATGCTAACTACTGAGATTTAGTATATAGGATCACACAGTATTGAAGATAGTGAATATAATGTCTCCTTTTTCATTGATAGACTCCCATTTGAGGATAATCAAAAACAAAATATAACCTTATGACATTATAGATGACACCACCATAAAAATTTTAGATAATTTAATTTAAATTTTCTAATTCATGAACCCATTGGCTGAGCGAAATGAAATCAAATTCCACGTATAGAGAGTAATGAAGAATCCACATCAACACCCTCTAATAAATCCCAAATCCACACTTCACAAAATCAAGGTGCACACAATTTCTGATATATTAATAGATATTTTTAAATGAGGGATCACATAGAGGATAAAACCCAAATCTAAAATTGTAAATATCATATGTAATGATACCCCGGTAAATCAAGTGTCTCATATAACACATGAAACATTGAATTCTGAAGATGTATGATAAAGTAAAGAGTTAAATTTTCTACTGAATATAAATAATACAAAATTATATCTTCCCACATAACCAATGTACCATATCTCTTAGTAAATATAATATATATATATATATATCATATTTTAACTAATGTAAATTATGAAACCTGTGGAGTTGATAATAACTTCTCCTCAATTTACCAAGAAATCTTCCACATAAAATCGATCCAAGAAATTATATGTGCCTATGAATATGAGGAGTCAGTATTCCTTATAATTTATTTTTACAAAGTTATTAGGACACTTATGGGAGTATGTATTAACTATAAAATAATGTAAAATTTATTTATATAAAAAAATTTGTTAAATCACTCTAGGGAACAATTATATTGATAAATGATATTAGGTGACAAACGTGAAGCATAATATAGAGTAAGGAACATCACATTTCAAATTTTTTTTGAGGAATTTTAGAATTCCTCTCCAAGGGATTATTTATTATTATTATTTTATTTTTAACATTTATACCATAGTAAAGTATTAAATGCAATAGAATAAATTCATTATTTTTGTTCGGAAATTTAATATTGGGGAGTGAAATATTTTGGGGATGAACATTTACATCAGAATTATATTAACTCACATTGGAAACTAACCATTTTATTATTTGATGAATGGAGTATACATCCATTAAATATAATAAATTATTTATAACTATTTTTTAGATTCTATCTATATGTAAAATGTAACACCATTTGAGAGAAGGGCAGTCTATACAAGCTTAGAACAATAGGGAAAACTGATTTATAGATTCTAAAATTTAATTGGAAATTTCGTTAATATTATTAGTGTAATTTTTTGTTTACAAACAAGATATTACACTCATAGATATATATATATATATATATATTATACATTTGTGTGTATGAACCTCTATTTACATGAAAAAGAAACACATCCTCATGAACGAAGACAAAAAATTTCAAAAAAAAAATTACTAAAAAATAAAAAATATCCAATGGAATTACCTTGAAATATATATGGAAAAAAATCCCATATTCATGTGATCAAGGTACTCATTTATGTACAATTAATTATTTCAATAAATCCTAATCAATTTCACTCCACTATAATATCTCCATTAATACACCCATTATTTCACTTTTTCTTGTATTTTAAATGTTTTTTTGGGTTTTCCCTTTAAAATGTTGTCTCATTATGCCCAACTTTTTCAGATGTAATTCCACATAGATTAACATATCTTATCTCTTCACTAATTTTCTATTGGACTGGTATTTTTTATAGTCCTTTAATAATCCTACTAGATTATAAATTTTACTATCTTTTTCTCCAAAGAAAACATGTGGAAGAAAAATAAAAAAAATTAAGACAAAAAAAATGATTGTGAATTAATTATAGAACACCATCTAACAACGTTGGGGATATATTAAATTAAATTTATCAGAAATTTATTTTCAAAAAAATAAAAAATGACATAATATAAAGTCATCATAAATATCCAAATTATCATTAGAATTAAAACTTCGACCATTATAGGAATATCAAGCTATAACAACCTACTACTATATTGATAGATATAGTCATAATTAGTGTGTTTTGGTTACCAATAAATTCTAAAATATCCATCCGGAATTTAGAAAATCACTACATCTATAAATTATGGTATTATGATGTACAACATTTATATGAATCCCCCATAACATATATTACCCAATATAACTCATTGGACATCTTTACAACCCTCTATAGAACATTATTAAATTTTAAAATATGGGGATCGAGTTCGGATGAATAAAAACTGAGGATCTTCCTATTTAATCAGAAAAGAAATAAAAAATATTTTTTCAATAAATTATATAACTTATAAAGTCTACATTGGTATTATTATATAATTCAACACTAATGAAATTTTACCAACGCATGATGAAATTTGAGATTAGACGTAAAAAATGGATTTTTACAAGATGTGGAAAAGATATTCTAGTACGCCTAAGTGAAATCCATGGTGATGATTTTTAGTCATAGAATAACCCATGTACATCAAAATATATCATGGATACATTTTATAATAGTCTCACATCATACCATGATACATATGGTTATTACCAATATGTTGGAAAATTTTCTTACAAAATTGTTAATCAAATGAAATTTATTTTCAACACCATATCAAAAAATATAAAGAAACATTAATGAGATGTAGAACCATTTTTTGTAATACAATATTATCCACTCCACAAGAACAATCAATATATTATTGATTCTTCAATGGAAACACACAACAAAAAATTTGGGTGAAATGTGACTATTTTGGAATGTTAAGATATTCACAGTATTGTGTCCCAAATATCGTTATTATGTCCCATCATACAAAAAATGAAAACATAACATGTTTTTTGATTGAAATAAATTATTATATGATCTATTAAAAAACAATTACCATGGATATGAATATTATTCAATATCATTCAAGGAGTGAACTGAGATATTCTTCTCCCATTCCTTCCAACAACCATAGTACCAATGCATACCCACCAAGACATAGTGTACATTTAGTTTTTAAATTAATGTCAATGTTCCATTCCAATATCACATTGGATGTTTTGATGAATAAAAATATTAATTTTTTTTTTGATAAGGAATAATAATATTCTATGTGTAAAAATTTAGAATTACATATGAGTTATTTAGATAAAAATGTTATATGTATATAAATATGTAAAATTCTCATCACCACAAAGATAAATCCTATAGATAATGTCATATTTTTTTTATACTTATAGTGGTATAGATGATTAATAAAAAGATAAAAATTATTCCAAATCATTACCTAATTAAAATTTGTATTAAATTTCAATAAAAACTCAAGATAATGATAAATATGGTAATTTGAAGGGCCCCATTGAAACTTTAATGATGCCAACCTTACCTAAATTAAAACCAAAAGAAATTAACACAAAAAAATTACAAGTAAAAAGTAAATTAGGATTATATAATATTCAAATTTCATAATTTGTAAACATAACTGAATATCAATATTTTCCCATTTTAATCTTTTATTCAAATCACATAATGTTTGGAATCAGTAAAGAAAATATGCCAGATGAGTAAGTCAATATATTAATTTTATACTTGTAACTTCATAATGGAGTTTAACGATTTATAGAAAAACCAACTACCACACAAAAATCTATATCCAGTAAGATTTATAATCCCTGATAATTTTATGAAAGATTTGGCCATTTAAATTATTCTCATGATCCTAGATTAAAGACTAATTTCATTCCCCAAACCCCATTCCACCACTTTATAATAACAGTTTCATAAAACACTGTAATTCATTTAATACATGTAGATAGATCCACCACTCACATTGATGGTATAGTAGATGACCTGTTAGTGGGAGAAGTAAATCACTCTTTGCCTTCTGATTTTACCATTTCGATAATAGAATGATGGCATGCGGTATATATCCTTCATGGTAGTCCCATTAAATCTATAACACAGTATTTAATTTATCTATCAATGGGAATAAAAATATTTAATATCAGAATATATATATATGTGTGTGTGTGTGTGTGTGTATATGAATGAAATATTTTTAGAAAAATTATTGAACCACTCATGATTTACTATTTCCAATCGATGAGATGTTAGAAGAGGAAAAATCAACTAAAAAAGAGAAGTTTTTTATGATTCTAGAAGAAATCTATGTTAAAAAAGGCTTTCATTATACAACCTTCATTGGAATTATTTTATCTAGGACAAATTGTTATTTAGATGAATTTTTTGGGGGATGTCCTGGAACACCATGCTGAATTTTATGTATAACACATTTTATCCCCACTCAAATAATAGGAATATAGAGACACCATATATAATAATAATAGTGATAATACGTAATATTTCTACACTTCCATCATTGATATTAATATTTAGTACATTATAATTCCATGATACATTTGTATTCCCATAATCCAAGAACTACCCAATGTAGAGATCATGTCCTTTCTAACACATTAGAATTTTCATTTATTGTTTATTAATAAAAAATATAATTAATGTAATAATTTAAAATAAGTATAAATAAATTAGAGAACATTATGGATTTATTTATAAATTTAAATCATATTTTTATCTAATCTATTAATGATTTTAAGTGATTGGTCATGTTAATATGCATGCATAAAACCGTAATAGAAGATTTGGGTAAAACAAGGGTAGAAGAGAAGTGAAAAAAGAACCCAAACATCAATGAGAATATTATAGATCAAAAAATTAATAATTGTGATAATTGAATATTATATCACATTACAATAAGACCATGGTTATTTATAGAAAAAAAATTTCCTAGAAAGTGATTTGTCACAATTGAGACTAATGGTATAAATTAAAAAAATTCTAGTTAGGAAAGAAACCATGTGGAGAATCTATATTGATTATTCGAATTATAACACCTTCACAATGAAATGCCATATTTTAATTGAATTTAAGTTTAAAATTATTGGTATGATGGATATAAATATATATTTTTTGTTTTCATTGGGGATATTCGGGTGTCATGAAAGTTCCCTTATACCCACAAAATAAGGAATGGCCACATTCAACTCTCAACTTGGAAGAATATCTTCTCATAGAATTAAATTTTTTGTGTATTTACCTCACTAACATTAAATTCTGTTTGATGGAATAATTTATGTCATTATGGGGAGATTTTATGATGTATTCATGAATGAAATTTCAATGTTGGTTTTTGATTTTCTTGTCTATTTAAAAAATCAGGATTCTTCATTACAATAGTGTTAAGAGAAAAAAATTGTCTTAAATTGGGATAATGATAGGTTCATAGTTACCGAGAGGAAATGTTTTTGGTAACAAGGATTAAAATAATATTCTCAAGGTTTAAAATGAAATAATTGTGTTAATCTAAAATATACCTAAACCAAAAATATTAAAACATGATTAGGATATTTTTAGGACATACTAGATTTTATTGGAGGTTTATCAAATATTTCTATAAAATATATAATTCAATTTTCATATTTATTTTTATGGAAATATATTATTTATATAATTTGAAAAAATTATATCTTGTAAATTTTCATATGGTAAATATCCTTTCAACATCCAATATCACTACCCCGAATTGGAAACATAAAATTGATGTTATTTATTATTTTGAGGACATTGAATTTTTTATTATTTTAGGATAGAAAAATGAAATGATGTTGTATATTGTGAATTATTTGAGATGAAATCACGATGAGGATCAATGGAATGGAACCACAATAGAGAATGATCTTTTGGATGTTGAATTATTCATGATAAATTTTTTGGGAATATTTTATTGGAATAAGTGATATTTTCTTTTCTGGTAATTAATATCATAAAATTATATTTTCTAAGATAGAGTCCAAAACATGAATGTTTATGTGCATTCTATTACTAATAAAAATTAATATGGTAAACATGGATATTTAGGAAGATGGAAACATTGTGGTTGATCATCTGTTTAGTCTACATAGTACTCAAAATATAGACCCAATAGAAGTAAAATCATCTGATATATATTAAAACATTCTATCATTTATTTGCAAAAGTTCCATGTTTTTTTTATTTTGATAATTTTAAAGATATATTAATTTATTTTATTTGTTTAACCCAAAACCCTAAAAATAAGTGTAGTTATGATATAATGTTTTTATAGGGAATAACCTTTATCTTTTAATATATAGGCACATGTAATATTTTAGAAACATTTTCAAGAGTATAATTCGTTTCTCAGTCTTCATATTCAACTTTCATATTAATGGAAACAACTACATTGAATTGAGATAAATAATCAAACATCTCTAAAATTTAGTTTATTTTTTTCTAAACTCTTTATAGATTCAATAATTCTTGATGTCAATTGTGAAAAATATAAATGATGTGGAAATGTGGGATGGATGAATGAGAGGCCCCAAAAGGTAATTTTTGTGGTATAATTTTTATTTATTCTATATAACGGATGTCTGATAACCTTTTCCTTTAAATAGTTTTATTGAGTAAATCACTATTTCATTATAATGTATCAATGTGGGTTGATAATGAATAATTTATAAATAACTAATATTATAGTGTGTTGAAAATATTAGATAATGATAATTTATAATGTAATTAGGTGCCCATGTGTTTTTTAATGAGGAATGGGCTCTACTTAAAAACCTCATGACCAAATAATAGAAATAAATGTATGGCTACATTATTAAAACTTGTAAGACCTATCATCCCAACCATGTGGAAAATCTGAAGTATCCAATAGTGTTCTAAGAAAAATAAAAAATAAAAACACGTGTATCTCAATAAGGGATGTGTCATTAAATTTATTTTATGTATTATGGGATTATTGAAATATTTTTATAACTCTAACATGATTGGGTAAAAATTGGCATTATTGTAGAGAAATAATGTCATTTCACTATATATCATCATCACATTTCCTTTTATGAAATAAAAGTGTTTAGTTCTATTTATATATTTGATAAATAATTAGAGTTGATAGAGTTTAATTAATTTGATATGATTATTATGGATTATTATGAAAATCGATTAATTTATAAATAAATATATAAAAATTCATGATTTCATAAATGAAATAATAAATTTTATGTGAGTAATAATTTTATTCCACTGAATTCAATGCTTTATTTTTTTCTTGGTAAATGCTTATCCAGTTGTTGAAAACATTAATTATTTTAAATGTGCTACTAAAATAGGCTTTTTAGTTGGTTGGGAAAGAAAAAATTCTCAAATAGGTCAATGAAAAAGTGTTAATGATAATATTTCTTTTCTTTTATATTCTTCCATATGATATTTACCATTTCTAGTATCAATCTATAGACTACAGAATCATTATCTCTTATGATTCAACCCAACATTAATTATATTTCTTTTATTTTTTTTAGTTTTCATTAATATCTTTTGTCAGGATCTCATATCATCATGTATCCAATATGGTTTATTTTCATCTCTTTTGAAACATTCCCTGATATTAAATTCTCATGTGAAATTATTATACTTGTCTCCAAATAATAAATGACTTACTTAATTAATATACTCGTATAGAAGATCCCTTGATTTACTCATATGCTTAATTTTATTTTACCATTTATATTATGACATATTAATATTCATTGTGTTATGTTTTCATAGGTAATGAAAATGATATCCATAGAGTTATTCTCAAATGAATGTCGGGTAGCACATTGGAATGAACACTAATAATCTTGATTAATATTTAGGGGGTAATAATATCATATTACTGATATTTTAGCATATGTTCATATCAAGATTCATTATTTTAATCTGTAGATGTCTTTGAAATCCATTTTATTTTCTTATAATTTTATGGAATATTCTTTTTTTACATGGGTCTCTAGAATTCATGTATTAGTGTAATCAAAAAATTGACAAGAGATAAATATATAAATATAGCTTCATCCCCCCAAAAATACTCGTAAAATATCATTAATTACAATTGACATATTTAAATTTTATTGAAATATATTTTTTCTATTTAAAATGATAAATTAAATGACGCTAATGAATATAAAAATTTTATTTGAATCTATATGGATGTTTATAAATGTTGTTATTTAACATTCATAAAATAGACCCACCAAGAATGTCACTAATTCATTTTCAATCTGGCGTGAATTAGAAAATCACCCTGTTAGGATTAGACAAAATAGAAAATTTTATATTTAATGTGTGAGGAATAGGAGTCTTTATATACTCTTTATTTTC
Source organism: Viscum album (assembly GCA_963277665.1). Lineage (NCBI taxonomy): Eukaryota > Viridiplantae > Streptophyta > Magnoliopsida > Santalales > Viscaceae > Viscum > Viscum album. The sequence goes on along the minus strand of OY728128.1, from coordinate 58,412,668 downwards.
TATTAAATAAATTAATTATAAAAACTTTATTTTTTCACAAATTCCCGATCTCTATTAATAGAATCTTCATATTTTATTTTCATGGATATTTTATAGGTTTTCAAAAAAAAAGACATCATATTTCCATCCATGGGGATTGTGACCTAATTAATGTTTTTGGATTTCATGATTTCTAATGTTGTGAGTATTTTTTGGTTTCATATGGATGTTACCCACTATCCTTAATTAGATATTGTTTCTTTTTCATAATTTTTGGTTTGATATTTTCATGAGGAATTGAAAAAAAAACATGTGTAATCGCGTGTTTGGAAATGAACCAAGTTGGATTTTGGAAAATGTAATAAATTAGAGATCCAAATAAAAATATATTATTATAAATCTATTTATTTGGTAGTACTATTTGAAATTGGTTCCCCGTAGTGATTATATAAGACATACGAAATATATATATTTCCTCAAATAATACAAAATTCAATAGGATCCATGCATAGTGTATTACATATACTTATGGAGTTGAAAAATGATATAATGTCACCCCCTAAAAAATGGGATCCTTAATGTGAAGGGAATATTGTGAAGAAATTGAAAAAATTAAAATTGATATATATGTTGATATTTTTAGATGAATTATCATAGTGGAATGTGTAACATTTGTTTGTGGATCCTTGGAGAGTGTTAATTCTTTTTTTACCAATTATTATTGATTTAATTCAACTTGGATCTCTCCCATATATAATACAACAATTTGTATTAGATATTGTGCTAAAATAGAGTGATATAAAATAATATAACAGAATGCATAAAAATATTTTATATTGATTAATTAATGATTTGATAATATTTTGTCATAAATATTTAATCCAAGGATGCATAGTAAATTTTATTTACTAATATTTGTAAATAAATAAATTTAAAACAGATAATTTTCATGGAGTGTAATTGGCTATGCGTTGGGGGATTAGATGTGGAATTATTTTTTCACATTATTCCACTTCATTTATAGTAGATAAAATGGGTTTTTAATGAATAATTTACCATATAATGGATAATATTTGAATCTATAAAAAATGGTTGATTTTTTTTGAATTGTTTAATATTATAATAGAAATGCCTCTTTTCTCAGGATTAATTGATTAATGATATTAGTGTATGTTATCATTTCGTGTTTGAATTGTATGATGATTTTTTCATAATATTCTATATGAAATCTGAATAAATATTAATTTATAAATATGATTTCTATAGGATACATGGAAAAATATATAAATGATAAGGAATGACCCTGACTATTATGTAGACTAAATGAAAATTATATATGACTAGAAAATGACATATTGTATCTATAAATTGTAATGTCTCAACCCGAGTTACCTAGAGTCAGTGTATTACTACAAAACATTGGCATCATTCACGGTATCAGGTCCTGAGAGACCGATTGGTTTAGTAGACTTTGAATTTCTAGATACATTCATAAGTTTTAATACACATCTAGAAATAAAAAAATCAACAACATTTTCTCTGCTTTAGAACACAGTTATATCCTTAGTATATCCCTATAGGTCAACCATATAATACTACTTCACGTCCTAGTAAAAATATAAAATGAAATGGGTGAGCTCAGATGCCCATTGAGGATAACAATATAGTATAAACATTCATAAATTAGCATAAATATTTAAGGCTATGCATAAGACTAAAAAAAATCCTTTTAATCTTAAACTTCACCATAATATGGAAATGATAAAGTCAAATAATTCAATTTAACTATACACTAGGATATTAAATGTAATAGAATAATCAAATGAAATATCACTTTCCACTTTCATAATGATGGAGCACATAAGGCCAGACTTCATAACCACATAGTCAAGGGCTTGTGCCAAGACTACAAATAAGATTCTGTCAAGACCTTCTACCAATACACTATTTCGTATCTTGAGACTTACCATTTCATTGAGGAGATACAGTGGGCTCCACCTATCACTTACTATGTGCAATGCATTCCATATATGAAAAGGAGA